>OZ002733.1:11660769-11994479 GCA_963924305.1 Polygonum maritimum | reverse complement strand
TTTAGCATTGATAGCAACTAAATTTAACTATTAACTAAAATTCATCTCACTCACGTATAGAAGAATAAAAATACACAAATGTAACTCAATCACACACGTACATACATTATACAAGTATTTAAAAAAAGACGTTTGGACAGAAAAAATAAATAAAAAAGGAGCATGTGAATGTCAAACTGTACGAGTGCAAAAAAATGAGGAGATATTTCTACCCCCAAGACTCGAACACTGTTCCCGTGTGGAAGAATAGGGGGCGGCCAACTAACTCCACTAATTGTTTTGCGTAACATTTGGGAGAAGCTTTTATATATAATTAAGTATCCAGATGGGGAGAGAGGAGGTGATCGCCCCCCTCCGCTCCGCCCCTGGTAGAGAGCTTTCTTTGTAATTTCATCACTAGTGTGTTCGAGAGAAAACAGGAAGATGGGTTAGTACAATATATATACAAAGCCTCACTAACTAAGCTAGCTAGCCAAAGTTAGTAAAAACTAACTAGTTACTCTAATCAGGTCTAACAAACTAAAGGAGAAACGAAAAAGACAAAAGGTCATCAGTTAGCTAGCTATTTACAGAGCTAGCCACATTTTGACCAAAAAAAAACCAGAGCTAACCACATATGCAATATACTCATATATTATAATTTAATATGGAAGGATATTCACCTCTACATACTCTCATACTCCCTCCGTCCCGGAAAGTTTGGCCAAAAGCACAATTGCACGCGAATTAACGAGAAGTGTTAAAGTTGATGAAAAGGGTATAAAAAAAGAGTAATTTATAAGATGGATTGGGGATAAATTTGTAATTTTATAGAAAAAAGTGATAAAGTTGAGAGAAAAGTTTGATAATGGGGTAATATATGAGATTGTATGAGGGTAAGATTGTAAAAGCATAGTGATATAAATGGAAATAAAGTAGAGATGGACAAACTTTCAGAGACGCCCGAAAAGGAAAGGCGGACAAACTTTCGGGGACGGAGGGAGTAATAGGCACTCGTTTGCCATTGGTGTAATTTTGATATGTTTTTTTGGCTAGTTGTTGTTCGGTGTTCATAAAATTGTACTAGAAGTTAATATATATGTCCTATATAGAATTTATGCACAATTTCCACGATCAATATGAAATTGTTAACTTATTATTGTACAATACGTAAACAAAAACAATTATATTTACAAAAGATGTAGACGTACATTGATAAGGAAGGTGTTGTAGTCGCAGATGATCTTTCATTGATAAAAGATGTAAGTTGTTGGTCTCAAAATATCCCAATATTCGTCAAATTTGAGAAATGAGAAAGGTGTTAAAGATGCTCTTACATTGACAGTTCACTCTTTGTATACCGGCAATGAATATGCTTTGACAATTTAAACATATTACTAGAGTTACATGTGAGCAAAACCTCTATTTACCAAAATAAAATTCTTCATATATTTCAATACAAACTTTACAAATATAATATATACTTTTTGTTGTTTTAATATATAATTAAATGGATATTCCTTTTTAGGTTTAATTGATCTTTATAATTGAGATGTTGTTGAATTTTAAGCATAAGTTTTTAGAGGTTTTTTAAACTTTTGTCCGTCTTTATGAAGAATTTTTAGAGACTCTATTGGAAATGCTATAACATTATGAGCCATTTTTAGTCAATATGGAATACAATAAAAACGAAATGAAATCATTTAAAAAGAAAAGGTAATAAAGTATATGATACGTAAATTCTTTTCTCGTCTAATCATAGTCATTTACCCGAATGAAAACCCGATTTTGTTGAAGTGCATACTTGACCCCATCTTGTTGGGTTGACCCGATTTATTATAAATGTAGAGTATATTAAAATTATTTTATATATTGTATTACATGAACTATACAAATAATATCATATTAACAAGTTGACCCGAACCTATACTCAACCCGAGTCCAAAATAACTGAATCCAAACCGACCGGAACCATGTTATTTAACATGTCTAATAACGGAAAAAATACGTACAATTAATAGGTAATTAGTTAAATAAGTAAACAAAAGGAAATGAAAAAATCCATTAAATGTCTAATCTCGGTGGATACAAGGGCTTGTGACTAGTGGAAACGGACTACGCCCTGTATATGTGGATACATGTGACACACTTTACCCCTCCTCACTCTCTTCCCTCTCCTCCCTCTTCCCCCTCTCCTCCCTCTTTCGCCCTCCTCCCTCTCCTCCATCTCCTCCATCTTTCTCCGATAATCACCTGGGTTTCCCCGTTTGGTTTTGGCTCTCTTATACCGACTTTGGATCAAATTGTACCTAAATTCACCATGAATCTATTCAAACAAAAAAATGAATCCTTCATAAACTGCAGTATCAAATCCCCAATCAGCCTTCTCCGATCGATCACACACCACAATTCTCAATCATCCCGAATTTTCTCATCCGTTTCCTCCTAAATCGTAACCTACAATCTTCCGATTGCTCCCAGAAAACCAAGGTCCCATTCTACAACGAATCCTTCATAAACTCCGAGATCTCAAAACCCAGTTCGATCTTTGTCATCTATTTTAGGAGTCGTAATCTAAAATTATAGTATTTCCCTCCAATTTTGATTTTTTGGATGGAACATCCATTTAGTTAGAGTTTTGGTTATGAAAAGGAAAATGTATCAATATAATTTCTTTTTAAACAATTGGGTGTCAATTTTAGATTGCTCTAAATTGAAATTGTAGTACAATTATAAAAAAAATTTGAATTATTTACGAAAACCAAATTTGAATTAAACCCCATTAAGATTTGAAAGAGAATGAGTGGTGAGGGGGAGGCAGTAAAAGTGCGAGGGCCAATCTCATAATTTTTTAAAATAAGATTTTTACCGCATTGCGTTGCAAAAAGAGATAAGTGTGGGTTTAAAAAAAGTGACCCGTAATAATCACCTGTGTGGGTGGAATGGTGGGAAGTACCGGCCTTGACAGGTGCCACCATCTAGTCGATCAAACAATGTAGTTAAAAAAAGTGAATCATTCATAAACTGTAGTATCAAATCCTTAATCAGCCTTCTCCGGCCGATCACACACCACAATTCTCATACCCACGTCCATTTTTAGCTCGTTTGTTGTATTGTTTGAGTCTTTGAAATCAAATCTCTTCTTCTTCATCTTGATGAGCTCTGCAAGTTGGTGGCAGGCCTGGCTAATTGGGTAGTCCGGGTTGGACAATCGCCATGGGCCCCCGAATTATAAAAGGCCCCATTTTAGATAAGCAATAGTAGTATTGTATAAAAATAAGCCCACTTAGAAAAATGGCCCAATTCTTAATCAGATAAAAAAAGGGTTTAATTGTGTTGATAAGAAAGAGAAAAGCCTTGAAAATCTATTCAACTGTCGTCATTACTGTATCGTGTTCTTCACCACCGTTTAATTCAATGACAAACTCCAACCAAAAATTCAATATGGCGAAGTTAAACCAAAATCGTGTGTCCACATCGATAGAGATGAATTTCTATTTGTACTCTCTACAAATCGAATGGTTCAAATCCATTGCAACACCGCCTTTACCTCGTCTCTTCCACTTCGAGGTTCGGTCGACCGGACGATATTCCGATTTCATTTGTGAGTTGGCAACGGCATAAGTCTCTAAGTCTCTTGTCTCTTGATCGATTTAATCTCTTGTCTCTTGATCGATTTAGTTGTATACACAAATTGAGGTTTAGGTTTAATGGTTTACATTGGAACTCATCCATAGATGGAAAGTCCAATTAGTAGTTGCCTTTATGCAAATTTGATTATACAGTAACACAAATTGAAAAGTCAATTAGTAGTTGCCGATTATATAGCACAATTGGATTATACAGTAAAACAAATTGCACAAATTGGAATTATATATGGTAGCACAATTGCACAAATTTGGGGAATTGGAATTTATATTGGGTAGATTTGGGAATTGGAAATTCAATTATACAATTGTGTGGACCGTATGCTCTCTCTATATATGTATACAGTATCCATTTGCAATTCATCAATTAAAATATATATTTATTTCTTTCAATTCTTTCTTACAGATTTATGTAGGTGCTATTGATTTATATAATGCTATTTGGTTGTGTTTTCTTATTTATGTAGGCTTGTTTGTAAGACATTTTTTTAATATTATTGTATGTTTTGGAATTAAAAAATTTATATTGTAATGTTAAGGGCCCCTTTTTTAGTTCGCCCTAAGGCTTCCTAAATATTTGAGCCGGCCCTGGTTGGTGGTGTATTTCTCTGTGTACTAATGGCGGAAAGATTGACAAATTGCAGGTTTATTCATATCCACACACCCATTTGAAAATGAGTTTTCCGCCACACACATGGCAACATTTCGGCTTTGTTGAGAAAGCTTCGACGATTCCGATTTCATACCGAACGAACCTTGAGTTTCATGAACATGTAAATATGTGAGGGACTTTTTTCAATGCTAAGTCGAACATTCATTCTCACTTATAGTTATATTTATAGTTACCTATTAATGATCAATCACTCTATTCAGGGCTCAAAAAAAAATCACTCTATTCAGCATGTATTAGCTAATTTGCCAGACAATTCAAGCACCTCCTTTAATAGAAAGATGCATTATAAGAATTGCATCATCTTCATACAAGATGTACAACTAGTTCAAGTGGTAATTTGTAGCTGAGATCACTAGGTCAAGTGGATCGGTGTTCGAGCCCAATTAACTTCATTTTTTTTCACATATTTCTCCTTTACGGTCCCTTTCTTAATTTCCCCGGGCATTTACGTTTATTGCAATTTTCACCCTATCTTTTTTTCATATTGTAAATATACCCTATACATTAGCATACCCTAATTTCTATGGTTAGTTCCTACCTTGGAGTGCCCTAATCTAGGTTAACTTGTATAATTCTAAGGTCAAGTGATTAAAGTTGATTGTTTAATGTACATTATAGCTAGTCAAATAATTAAATATAATGTACATTGCTTTAATGTACATTATAGAGTTTTAGCAAGCCTTACATTTGGGTTTCCCCGTTTTTTCTGTTTTCCGATTACCTTGGTTAACTTTGTTTGCTTGGCTGTGACATATCATGGGTCTGCGCCCCGGTGAGGCTGCTCAGCAGCAGAGGATCCTGAAGTGGATCAACAATAGCGCCAAGAAGAGTTTCGGTTTGACGGAGGAGGCGGTCGAAGTGGTGGTGGTGCTGGCCAAGGCGGGCAAGTTCAAGACCATGTCGGACGCCTTCAACTATGCCAGAAAAGCAAAGGATCCTCGGGCTGTGAAGAGGTAGCTGGTGGGATCTTAACCTGTGTTGGATCAAAAAACCACAAAAATGTAGAGACCTAAAAGTTTTATGAGAATTTGACCTAATTTGATAGTTCTACTTCTAGCGAAGGAAAATGTAGAGACCTAAAAGTTTTTTGAGAATTTGACCAAATTTGATAGTTCTACTTCTAGCGAAGGAAAATGTAGTAAAAATGGGTGATACCCTTGCCCTGCAATCAAAGAACACGTATGCCTTGTTGAATTTGATAGTTCTGTATATGGTTACTTATGTTGTAACTCATTGTCTAATCATATGTTCACTATGCCAATTACCAGCTGCAAACCTGCCTTTTGTAGCATTGTTTACTTGTGAACAAATCCCTTGATCTATTGACTAGATCTCGATCGAAGAACATCTCTAGCAGTGGCAATTCGCTCCTCATTCACAGCCCCATACACATTCAACTTCACATCAACATCAGGTTTTTCCGAACAGATATGGGCCTGAATTTTGTCCATCCTTGGGCCCAAAAATTTATTCTTGGCCCAAGCTCCGGTGTACTCCTCCGCTCTCCCTAAGATGAAGCGGGCCGCAAGAGGGATTGTATATTATACATTGTATTAATTACTCAAAATGTTTTCGTTTATAAGATTATAGAAGATTTATAGATGTGTATATGAATTATTTAGGTGCATTTTAATTTTAAAAATATATATAACCAATTCTTATAATATATAATGTAGTAACAAATATATTCTCTAATGTTAAAGTTGTGACTTTTCGTAATGGTTTGTACAAATGTAATAACAAATTAGCTAATATAACGGTAATATAAAGTGTAATAGTTATCTAACGAATATAATAACCGATGAACATTTATCTATTGTAATGGTTTTAACCAAAATTATGAAGTCATTACACTTGTTAAATATATACACCCTAGTTACTATTGGTCTAAGGCAACGCCGGATTATTACTCGGAAAACGAATATTACATAATAATCTTAAATAAATTGATTGAGATAAATTAGATGAGACATAATAAGATATATTATCAATTAAAAAAATCTTAATAAATTACCTTTGCACATTATATTAATAAAATTAATAGTTTCCAAACTATTTGATCTAATAAGATATTAGACCTACATATCAATTGGGTTGATTCAGCTAAATCGAATTATGGATGGTTTTCGTGTAATGTTTGTTGATTAACGAGTCAATAATGTCATATTTTAAGTTTTACATTTATTATTAAATTGTTGTAAAATTTTTTAATAATAACATCACGTATAAAATGAAGAAAACTATTTTAAAATAAAAAATATATTTATAGTTCAATACGTTAGGAATTAGGTTTATCGGGTTTGGATTATACATTCGAAAGTCAAAAGCGGACTTGGAACAAAATTAATTCGACCTCTCATCAATTAAGTTGGGTGTATATTTACATTATTCATACATGGTATGAGATCGAGTTGTACTAGTTGAAATATAACTTCACTTCTGTAATGTCGTATTCCTTATTCAAATATTGTTAAGGAATATCTTCCAGTCTACCCTCCTATATTATATTGTCGAATTCAAGTCTTCATAAAAAATTGCGTCACATACTAACATCACACAAATATATGAAAAATAATCTATTGAATTTTACTAAGAAGGGTTCATAAAATTTATGAAAAATAATCTATTGAATTTTGCAATATATCTTCCGATTGCTCTCGAAAAACCAAGATTTCCTTATACAGCGACTCCTTCATAAACTCTGAGCTCTCGAAATCCATTTCGATCTTCCGCCTCTATTTAGAGGTCGTAATTGGAAAATGTAGTATTTCAATTCAATTTTGATTTTCTTGGATCCATTTAGTTAGAGTTTTGGTTATGAAAAAGAAAATATAGTATTTCACTTCAATTTTGATTTTTTAGATGGAATATCCATTTTTGTTGTTGATAGATTATGGGTCACAAGGGTGCTCTTGACGATGAGCCGGTCAAGGGTCGAGGCTACGCGTTGGCCAGGCGGCCCAGCAACAAAACATCATCAAGTGATTTAATCTAAGCTACCATAAGCGCTTTCATCCGACGAAGAAGACCATCGACGACGTGGTGGTTTGGGACCAGCGTGGGTGCGATCTGCGTTCGGCCGTGAGTATCTGCATTCGGCATTTGCAGTTGTGTTCTCGGGTTGACTACAATCGTTACCGACCGCTGGTTTGGGAGTGGGCATCGGGGGTGTTTGTTTGTTGTGTTCGCCGGTTTTTGCCGATCGATCGTCTGTTGGGTCTGCTCGTCGATGTCGAAGTCATTCGGTTTCTGTTGATTGTGTCGGCCGTTTTTGTGTTTTTGTGCTGCTGCTGGTGTTCAGTCATTGGTTTTTATGTTCGTCTGTTTGTTGCCTTGGAATTCGTTTGGTTTATGTGTTGTGCTTGGTTGTCATCGTCCGCTAGTTTTTGTGTTCGTCCGTTTTCTGTTTGCTGGTGGTTTGTGTTTTTTCTGGTCTGTTGTTGCAGTGGTCAATTGGTTTGTTGTTGCAGTGGTCAGTTGGTTCGCTGTTTGCTTTTTCATGGCTAGTGCCGGGTCTTGCCGTTTTTCTTGCCCGCTGAAAGGCTTTGATGGGTGTATTAGTGGTGGTTGTAGAGGGCTTACAAAGAAATATTTTGTTGACCACTTGAAATCGCGTCATTTTAAAACGCCGGAGTTGGCGGCTTCTCCCAAGGCGCGGGTTACAAGTGATTTCAACCTCTTTTCTACTTTTGACTCCGTGCTTCATCAGGCAGGCGTTTGGCTTTGTGGCGAGTGTTTTTACACTCATACGTTTAGCAAGAATTGTAAACATGCTGATGGTCCATGGTCCTTGCTCCTTGTGTTGGGACGCTATCAAGGACGCTTGCGTACTTGTTAGTGTACCGCACAACCGTCCCTTAGTTTTGATATGACAAACTCACTTTGATTCTAATAAAGTTGTCCAAGTGTTCAGGAACGCCAGTGACCAAAAGGACAACAAGTGTGTATGGGCGTCCCATAAGCTTAGGGACGCTAGCTAACAGGAAGTAAGGACCAGCTAGAGACTACTTGAGCAAGGACGGAGTCCCAAGCAAGTAGGAACGCAAGCAAGGAGTCCTTACTCACTAGCCGACAGGATGACATCACTCGACAATGTTTGATCATCCAAGGACACGTGGAGACCGATCCTGTAGCGGAGTCCAACACTACGTGGCGGACGATCCTATTGCAGAGTCCATCAACACGTGGTGGCCGATCCTGTAGCGGAGTCCATCATACACAGCTGGATACAGGAAGTTTCCTCATCACCGCCCTACTACGTGGAGGAAGATCCTGTAGCCACGTCCACGAAGGGCATGATCGTCCCAGTGAAAAGACGCCATTCCCAAGTCCTATAAATAGCCCCAAGGCATTTATTGTGACGCTAACGCTTTCAGAGAATATTCAGAGAGAATCAAAGGAAAGCGACTCACTCAAGAACACGAAGAACTAACTCAAGAACTCTAGAACAGTGCTAGAACTTGTGTTAGATCGAGTGAGATTTTGTACCCCAACTACAAAACAGTTTGTAATCAGAGAAACCAAAAAGAGAGAGAGAACGTTCTGCGAAGTACTGCAGAACGTAGGAATAGAGTCCTTTAGTAGATTGAACAAGCTTTAGTTGTAGGCTTAAAGGAGTCCTTTACAAGTGAACTTAGGGAAAAGCTAAGTGTCAGAGAACTGTAAAGACTCGCCAGTACAACTGTAAGAACGTTCAATATAAAGGAAAGAACTATTCAAAAATCCTCCAAGGAGGTAGAGGTTTACACTCAAGGACTACTTGGTCTTGAGTGGTTCCTCTATAATTCACTGCGTTCATTTATTACCTGTTTAGTACTTTATTCCGCTGCATACATCAAGGACGCCCCTACACCTCGTAGGGACGCCTGACCAAAGGACGCCTTTACCAAAGTAAAGAGCGTTCCTCAGTACTAACGATCCAACACCTTGCTTTGATGATATTGCGATTCTTGGTATTTCCAAGCCTTCTAGGCCTATTGTGCTAGCTTCTGGTGGTGTGGCTGGTGATGTTGATAGCGTTTCAGTTGTTGACTCTCAATTGTCCATCACTGGGGACGTGACTGCTTGCTTTGACGTTCACCTCCTTAATCGCATCTTTTCAAGAAAGTTGTGCACTGTTAAGTGCATCCATCCTAAGTTGAGACTTGGCTTTGCTAGAGTTTTTCTTAGTGCTCTTGCTAAGGTCCTACGGAGCCCGAGTGACGTCTCTACGTGGGTACAACTCCTTATTTTGCCTAGCTGCATTTTGACTGTTTTTGTTCCTTCCAATAGGGTTAAACGACGGTCGGGAGAGCGGGAGCGGTGTTAGTTTGATTGTATTTCTCGTGCCATTCTTAGATGGAGGGATCCTGGTGATAGGCATGGACTGGTTCTTGATCGTTTATCGGATGTGGTGCCTCCCTCTGGGGGTGTGGAGAGATCTAGAAGCCCTAATGAAGTTAACCTTTTTCAATGTAAGTGTAAGCTTGGCGACGGGCACTTCACCGCAACTATTAAAGTTCTTACGTCTTCTGGAGTTGCCCCATTTAATTCTGACACTCTTCGTGAGTTGGAGGATAAACACCTCTACGCTCCCTCCCCGGTTTTGCTTTCTTCTCCTCTAGGTGAGGGCGCACTCTCTGTTAACAAAGATGTGGTGCTAGTTAGGATTCACAACTTCCCTAAAGGGACTTCATGTGGCCGTGATGGGCTTCGGGCTCAACATTTTGTTGATATACTGGGTGGGGGTGCTTCTACGGTGGTTGATAATTTGTTGAGTTCCATCACCGGGGTTGTTAACTGGTTCTTGTGGGATCAGTGCCCTAGCCAGATGGGTGAGTTCATTGCTAGTGCCACTTTGACTGCCTTGGTCAAGCCGGGTGGTGGTGTGCGTCCTATTGCCGTTGGCACGGTGTGGAGGAGGCTTGTTTCCAAGGTTCCTTCATCTGTGGTTGGCCCTTTTGTGAACAATTATTTGCAAGACTTTTAGTTTGGAGTGGGTGTTCCTGGGGGCTGTGAGGCTATTCTACACTCTGTGAACCGACTTGTTGAATCTAAAGGCATGGAGACTGGGCTTTCTATGCTTTTAGTGGACTTCAAGAACGCTTTCAACCTTGTTGATAGGAGTGTGCTGCTTCAGGAGACTAGGATGAGGTGTCCATCTATTTCTCCTTGGGTTGAATTATGTTATTCTCAATCTACTAGGCTCTACTACGGAGACTCCGTCCTTTGGTCTTGTCATGGGGTACATCAAGGTGATCCCTTGGGGCCTTTGTTGTTTTCTCTTGCGCTGCATCCTTTGGTTCAAGCCATTAATCATGCGTGTTGTCTCACCCTCCAGGCTTGGTATCTTGATGATGGCACCATTGTTGCAGATACCCTTATGGTGGCCAAGACTCTTGATATTATTAGGACTGATGGGCCTACTCGTGGGTTGTTCTTGAATGTCGATAAAACGGAACTTTTCTGGCCTGTGGAGGATCCTAGAAGTTTGGTGGAGGGTGTTTTCCCGTCGAACATTTCTCGCCCACGTAGTGCTGTCAAACTTCTTGGGGTCGGTCAACTTGAATGTTGGTTTCAGTCGGGACTTGGCCTTAAAAAGAGTTAATAAATCCATTGCTTTAATGGAGGTAGGTCAATCGACTTAATGACCCCCAATGTGAGCTTCTTTTCCTTCGTAACTATGTTGGGGTTGCGAAGTTATCTTATGCTTTGAGAACTTGCTCTCCTGTGACTTTCAGGGATGCCCAGGTTCAGTTTGACCATGCTTTGCGCCTCTCCTTGGAGAAGGTTGTCACTGCATCAGGGCTAGGTTTTGGATATTGGTAATATCGGTTGGCCACTCTCCCCATCAAAGAAGGTGGTCTTGGCATCTTTGCTGTTGGGGATGTTATCTGTTATGCTTTTCTTGCTTCTTGGCTTCAGACGTGCACCCTGCAGGCCAAGATTCTATCGAATTCGGGTATAGCTTCTCCTGGCTCCTCCTTTCAGCATGCTCTTGATGATTTCAATATCTTTTGCAACGTTGATGCTTTCTCTTTTACCACTGTTTCTCCTGCCCCCAAATGATGAAAACCCTGACAAAGTGCTACTTTGGTGTTATTGAGAAGAGTCTCGTCGATAGGTACATGTTGGCCTTGAGAGAGGTTGCCGTTCTTAGCAGTGTTCGTGCTCCTCATGCACAGGATTTCTTGTTCACTATCCCTATTGATGGCTTGGGGCAACGGATGAACCATCGTCAGTTTCGTTCTGTTTTGAGCTACAGACTTATGATACCTTTGTTTGTTGACGGTAGTATTTGCCCAAGTTGTAACGCCCCTAAGATGGACAAATGGGGGGGGGGGATCATGTTGTCCACTGTTCTAGCGAGGTGGGAGTCAAGTTCAGACATAATTTGGTGTGTGATATCCTGGTTGACATTTGCTCCAAAGTTGGGATCGCGGTGCGAAAAGAGGCTCCCATGGGTTTCCTCTCGGAGCATGGGCAGGATCTTAGGTCCGCAGACATATTACTCTTCAATTGACATCAGGGTAAGGATGCTTGTGTGAATGTGACCGGTGTCTCTCCCTTTGCCGGTGGAGAGGCAAGTGCTTGGGCGCCTAGAATGGCCCTGCACAATGCCGTGGAGAGGAAAAGGAAGAAGTATGAGTCCAAATGCGAGGTGTATTCTGTTATTTCTATCTTTTTCTAGTGTATATGTGAATATTTATAGATAACATATTTCCTAGCACTTTACGAAACGTTTAGATATGATCACTTTTGATTTACAAAAAAGAATGCCTAAGCAAATAGTTGAAAAAAATAGAAATTTGATATTCTCCTATCAACTATAGTATTGTATTGTAGATTCATCATTAAACTAGTTTAACCCCCGTACCATGTACGGGTAATGCGATTATAAACCCAATTTAATATAAATATGTAACACCAATTATCACGTTAAAATTATAGGATCATATATATTTATTTTCGTATTGTGATTAATATTTTTTTTTTTTACCAATGATAGTAAATCAACTCATCATATAAATAAGATGGATTTGTTCAAAAGTTACTTTACAATAAAGATGAAGTTTTATTAAATAATAATATTTATTAGAACATTAAAACTAATTCTTGGTAAGGATAATTCATAATTTTCAAGATAATTTATAATTTACGGTAATTTTTTAACAATTTTTACAAGATAAGATTATATGAGATTCTAATTACCTATTTTGTATAAAGGGGGGCCCAACTGGTTATTTTAGTTTAGAAATTGCAAGTGACGTAAATTTTTGTGAAGATATTGACTCCGCTTTATACTACAGTAGTACGTATAGATAAGCAGATGAACTTCCTCTAATTGAAATTCCGTCACTCCTTCATATTATATGTAGTTAGAGCTGTCAAAACCTGACCCGATCAACCCGAAAAATCAACTTGAACCGACCGAAATTTTGGGTTGTAACCCGACCCAAATAGTAGCGAGCAAAGAAAAAAACCGAACCCGATTGGGTTGAAACCCGAGACCGACCCTAGAATAGAAAAATTATATTGTAAATATTATAATATATTTTATCATAAAACCTATTATAAATAAAATATTATTATAAAAATCTATTAATAAATAATACTTTATTATTAAGTTTTATTATTTAATCATAATATTATTTTAATAATCATTAAAAACTCAAATTCTTGACCTGTTAGGTCGACCCGAACCCGCACAATAACCTGTCAAGACCCGACCCGGTTTGACTTGTAACCCGATTGACCCGAACCCGCACTCAACCCGAAAAGACCGAACCCGAATCCACCCGACCCGACCTATTTGACACCTTTATATGTAGTATTGATATCGTATAGTATAATGGTATAAAATTGAGTTTTTTTTTTCATTTTATTTTGCTGTTTTTGGGATATACTATGTACTACTCAGTATTAGTGGATATTTATCATATTTGGGTATGGACGTACTAATAAACTTTCTTGATCAAATATTTTGTTTCCATATATTTAATTTCAACTTGAATAAACCCCCATCGTTAGCATTTCAAGAAAGAGATACGTATCAAGTACATGTAAGATTAGCTATGATTTTTTGGTAAATTTTAAACAATTCTTACGGGATAAGATTATATCATATTCTAACAACCTGATTTGTATAAAGGAGGGTCCGACTAATTTTTTTATTATAAAAATGACACGTGGCGCAATTTTTTGTGAAGACATTGTCTCCGCTTTATACTATAGGTAGTATAGATATGATAGATGTCTTGTATGGGTTGTATGGATATATCGTATTATTAAAATCTATCTATATTAAAGTCGAGACCTTTTAAGCCTCGACGTTAATTCTGGTCCCACCTTATATTAAATTATACGTCTTTATTGAAAAACCATATTTTAATATATATATATATATATAGGGTCCGGATCCGGTAGGAATGATTATTATGGTAGGAAATAGGAATGAATCTCGGCCGTTCATCACGCGGGGGGAAAACAAGCATAAATACCCACACGGCCGAATTATTCGAATACGCGAATAATTCGCGTTTTTTTCTGTTTTTTTTTTATTTTTCCCCGATTTTTTTTCCGATTTTTTTTCTTTTTTTTTTCTTTTTTTTTCGTTTTTTTTTTCGTTTTTTTCCGTGCAACTCAATGGTCAAGTTTGTGCAACTCAATGGTCATATTTGTGCAACTCATTTGTCAAATTTGTGCAACTCAATGGTAACTTAATGGTCAAATTTGTGCAACTCAATGGTCACAGTTGTGCAACTCAACGGTCACATTTGTGCAACTAAATGGTCAATTTGTTCATTCATATTTGTTCAACTCTATTGCCAATGTGTTGAATTCTATGGTGAATTTGTTCGTCAATATTTATGCAACTCAATGGTCAAATTTGTGCAACTCAATGGTCAAGTTTGTGCAACTCAATGGTCAAGTTTGTTCAACTCAATGGTCAAGTTTGATTTTTTTTCGATTTTTTTTCGATTGTGCAACTCAATGGTCACGTTTGTGCAACTCAATGGTCACGTTTGTGCAACTCAGTGGTCAATTTGTTCAACTCTATTGCCAATGTGTTGAATTCTATGGTCAATTTGTTCGTCAATATTTGTGCAATTCAATGGTCAAATTTGTGCAACTCAATGGTCACGTTTGTGCAACTCAGTGGTCAATTTGTTCAACTCTATTGCCAATGTGTTGAATTCTATGGTCAATTTGTTCGTCAATATTTGTGCAATTCAATGGTCAAATTTGTGCAACTCAATGGTCACGTTTGTGCAACTCAGTGGTCAATTTGTTCAACTCTATTGCCAATGTGTTGAATTCTATGGTCAATTTGTTCGTCAATATTTGTGCAATTCAATGGTCAAATTTGTGCAACTCAATGGTCAAGTTTGTGCAACTCAATGGTCAAGTTTGTGCAACTCTATGTGAAAAGTTTGCATAGCTGGATGAGTTCAATAGATAAATTTCTAGCCATGTCAATTTGTTCAACTCTACAATGACCACTCATTTCAAAGGTCTCGACGGGAACTACTGTGCCTATTCGCCACACGGACCTACAGAATGAGCCATGACAAGCCCAGATGCATGGAAAGCTCCAAAATGGGACCTAACTACGCGGTTTGGGACACTCAAACGCGGTTTTGGAGGCTCAAACGCGTTTTTTTGGGCCTGACTATAGCCCCGTCTCGAAGAGACCTTCAAAATGACATAAAATACGCCCCGTTCCGATAACCGAGCGCAAAGTTACGCCCCTTTTCTCCACGGACTCCCCCAACGCCTGTCTGCTTCCCCCCAGATTCTAGTCTTATGCTGGGCCGGAAACCGCGAACCCAAGACTCCACCTCATGGCTTACGTCGAGACCTTCGATACGACTACTCACACGCTTCGAACGGATCACCAAGCCAAAAGTTATTGCATTTCACTTCCAATTTGGCAGTAATACACAAGAACATAGCTAAATCGGAACCGTTTTACACTACTAGAGTGAACTAGATCGTCGATTGTGCAATCACGATCGTCGATTGTGCAATCACGATCGAGGATTGTGCAATCACGATCGTCGATTGTGCAATCACGATCGTCGATTGTGCAATCACATATTTGTTCGATTCTATGGTCCATTTGTTCAACCAAAATTTACACGGCTTCAAGCGGCCAAAACCAAGTAACCAACCAAAATTCAAGTTGAGACCGTGTAAAAAAAAGGATCACACCACTGCATGCAAATCATGTAAACAACAGCTACAAAATTGATACCAAAATTCAAATCTCATTCCATTACAGATGCCAAATGATATTGTGACTAATTGTGAATGCAACTTACACGATCATTAATCAATTTCCTGGATTTTGTACATAGGAAACACAACACTATAAACAGGAGGACAGCAGATCTAAGACTAGGAACAACTTCAATCATGAAATTGGCAGACTTGTAACACTGGATGCATATCCGAAGAGGCCTAGCCTTCTTCTAGTTCTGCAAATAACAAGTTCAGGAAAAACAATGAGATGATGAGCAATTTGCTTACCTGTTTGTGTACAAAAAATATGTTTTTTCATGCGAGAGCAGGAGAATGAGCTCCTGAGTAATCTTCTTCTTCTAATACTTATTAACACTAGCGCAATTAGAAACTACCTTGCTCTCCGCAACTGCTCTTCACAGGCCATATGCCCCTGCTCTCCACAGGTGTAGCATCCTCCGCCTCCTCCGTACCTTCCGCCTCCTCCTCTGCCCGATCCTCCGTTCGTACAATCCCTCGCCATGTGTTTTTGCTCTCCGCAACTCTAACAGCCACCTCCGCCACCGCCTCTTCCTCCGTAACCGCCTCCGTAACCGCCACCGCCGCCACGAGAGTAGCCTCCCTTGACGGGGCCGCCGTTAGGGCCGGTGACGTCGACGGCCTTCGTCTGCCGGATCTGCTTGGTGGATGAAACGGCTTCGTCTCCCGGTGATGTCGACGGCCTTCGTCTCCCGGATCTTTTTCGTCATGGACTACGGCCGCGACGGCGATGATCTCGGAGAGGAAGCTCTCTCGCTGAAGGAGCCCCTCGCAAGGCTCGTGGTCCGAATCCGATCCCTGAGCGTCTCCGAAACCAGCACCTGCACTCCGCCAACCCCTAGCTTCTCAATCGCCGTCACGAAGGAATCAATCGTATCCTGTAATACGAGAATCAACAAGGTTATTCGGCGAATTTGACCTAAAATTGGAGTGGATAAGGCGTGAATTAGGATCCGCACCTGCAAGAATTGCAAGAGAGCAACCATGGCAGGCTGCAGATCGGGAGATCCGCTAGAAGGCGGATGCGAGATAGGAGAGAGGAAGGGACGCGTGTACGAGATACGAGTTAGGAGAGAGGATTGAGAGATCCACTAGTTTAATTTAATTGTCAAATTTGATTAAATCTGAGCCATTGGATCCGTTAGATCGGACGGTGGAGATCTATTCCTATTTCTCACCACAACAATCCTTCCTACATGACTCTTTCTCATATATATATATATCAAATTTATATATATATATATATCCATAATCTATCAAAATAATGTCATATATTTATAAACTATCCAAATATTATATATAAATATATGTATATACAGTATAGATTTATCCTTAAAAGATATATTTATCTAATTATCATTTATTAATATATTGAAATAATATCTATATCCATAATCTATAAATATAATATCCTATATTTATAAACTATCCAAATAATATCTATCTATACAATCTATCAATATCGTACTAATTAAGAAAAAATTTAGATTTACTCTAAAAGAATCTATCAAAATAGTATTTATATTTATAATCTATCCAAATAATATCTATCTATACAATAGTACTATCATGTTATATTTTATTAATAAGTGAAATTAAATATACATAAATTCAATAATATAATGTATTCAAAATAATTTTATTATTTACGACAAAGTCGTAAATGGTACGACAGGCTACACTAGTATGCTTAACTTGTTCATTGATTGGTTAACTAAGAATCTATCTATCTATACTATATATTAAAGTTGTGATATTTTTAACCTTCAAGTTAATTTTGGCCTCACCATATCTTCAATCAATTATAACTCAATTATATATCGTTATTAATTTTACAATAAATAAAAATTCATATGTCATCATCTAATTACCATATATTAATATATCAAAATAATATCTATATCCATAGTCTATCAAAATAATATCCTATATTTATAAACTCCCCAAATATAATATCTATCTACACAATCTAGATTTATTCTAAGAAGATATCTTTTACTTAATTATCATATATTAGTATTTCAAATAAAATATATATACATATTCAACAAAAAAAATATATCCATAATCTATCAAAATGATATCTTATAACTATCAAATAATATCTATCTATACAATCTATCAATATCGTACTAATTAAAAAAATATTTAAATTTATCCTAAAAGAATTCATCAAAATAATACTACTATTATTTATTTAAATTTGCGCAAAATTATTTCTTACAGAAAAAAGAGGTACAATGCTATTACAAACGTGGCAGTTTCTCTACGGCCGAAAAAAAAAGTCCTTATTAGGTTTCCATCCGGATACCAATCACCCACCCGATCACCGCCATCCGAGAAGTATCGATTTTATATGCAAAAGGTTTAACGGGTCGGATCCTCTTACTCCGTTTTTGCACCCTCCAAGAAATCGAACCCACAGGCTTGAGAAGAAAAGAAAGGTTTTGCCAAGGGTTTTAGCTGATTGGGCGCTATCGCCGATCTCCCCCTGTTTTCTTCAACTCTCCCCCTTCCATCACGTTCCCCGTTTCCCCAGACCAGATTCCGCAATCCCATTGGATCCTAGAAGCTCCTCCCATTACTCATCCTTCACACGATTGATCTCCGTTTGCCCCTCTGACTCGCTATATTGAACAGGAAAGCTTGCCAAGCTCTGGTCAGCTTCAAGATGTGGAGGCGAGCTCTAAAGATCAGTTCTTCCCTGAGTAGGCTCAAGAATTCGTCAGAGTTATCCATATTGCTACCCGGTTTTCAGAGGTCTAGCGGTTTCCGTAATCAAATTGTTGCGGATTCATCCAATTCGATTGAGAATTGCTATTTTCTAAGGCCGAAGCTCTTGTTCCCGTCGTCGGCGAGGTTTCTAGGGTTTCGCCAACACTACGCCACCTCCGCCGAGGCAATCGCGGTGACTTCCTCCGAAGACGACGACGAGATCCGTGAGCTTGTACGGGAGATTAAGCACCACGAGGCCGGTCCGAAGCCGAGGCATCATCCGATGGAAGGGACGAGTCACCGGAAGTATAACGTTCTTAAGAAGAGGCAGGTGAAGATGGAGACAGAGGCCTGGGAAGAGGCTGCCAGGGAATACCAGGAGCTCTTGACTGATATGTGTCAGCAGAAGCTTGCCCCGAATCTGCCTTACATGAAGTCGCTGTTTCTCGGCTGGTTCGAGCCGCTACGGAATGCCATTGCGGTCGAGCAGGAGTCGTTCAAGGAAGGGAAGTCGCGGACCGCTTATGCTCCGTATTGGGATCTTTTGCCGGCTGATATGATGGCTGTTATCACTATGCATAAGATGATGGGGCTGTTGATGTCTGGGACTGGCAATGGTAATGCTAAGGTGGTTCACGCCGCTTGCCAGATTGGTGAAGCTATTGAACACGAGGTGAGTTTTGTGCCGAGTTCATGTTGTGTTGGTTTGGTTATTGAATTGTGAATCTCCTCTGTGTTAGAGGTGTAATGAATTTGCTAGCTGAAGAACTATATTGATGTATAGCAACAAAGTGGCATTGTGATTTGGACTTGTCGGGTTTAACTTGACGTGTCATTAATATGACATAGCATAGCTTTGTTTCACATCGAGTAGCAATGTACTAACAATTTGCAAGTGTTTTTAGCCCAGTGCGTGTGCTAGGATTGTTAAAAATCATGTAAGAAACTGTATCATAGCGTGATGGCTTAAGGATAATCGAGATTCTAGGAATTCCTTCTGAAATTAGGGATTTGGAGATCAACTAGTCTCTTTTTGTATCTTTATCTTATCCTTCGAATGAAACCCCCCATTCCTTCGAAAAAATGCTGGTTTTTAAATTATATATAAAAATAAGATTGCCCAACTCTGTAGCACACTTACGCTTGGAGGATGGGAATTGGGTCTAAGATGTTTGGGTCTTGTAATTTTCACGTTGTAATTATCCCAGGAATCATAGGTTTTAGTTCAGGATTGTCTTTATGGTAAATCTATAGTGTTGATGTAAAAAATAGTTATCTTGGGTTTAATTTAACAGTTGAACTCTTTGAATAATGTGATGAAATTAGATAATCCGTATCGTTCACTTGTTCTTGAGGAATTCTTCCATCTGCTGCCTCATAATCAAAAGAAGGAAGCAAGAATTTTGAATCATATCTTTTCAAGATAAATGTAATTGACTATAGTTCGATTTAACTCTGTCTGAATTGTGTATCAGGTTCGAATTCATAGGTTCTTTGAGAGGACAAAGAACAAGAAGACAAATACGCCAACTGAAGATGGATCTGACGCTCAGACTTCCATGAAAACACAAGAGAGATTGAGGAAAAAAGTCAACACTTTGATCAAACAGCATCACGTGCGCAAGGTTAGGCAAATAGTTAAGGATCATGATGATATGAAGCCGTGGGGCCAGGACAATCAAGCTAAGGCAAGTATATGTTTTCTGTTTAAGTTCCTCTGTCTTTTTGCTGAAAATGTCGACGGTTTCACCGTTGTTCTTATGTGAATGTTTTCACAAATGTATGCCTCACACATCATCCTTCAGGTTGGTGCACGCTTGATCCAGCTGCTAACGGAGACAGCTTATATACAGCCTCCAGCTGACCAAATATCATCAGATGATCCTCCTGATGTCCGACCTGCATTTATACACACCACCCAAACTGTTCTAACTGACACACAGTGAGAATGAAATTAATTTGCTTCAGTGACTACATCTGCATTTTGCACAAGCTTGTATATAGTTCATGTCATGCAAACTCATGTTCTTTTTCTATTTTATCAGGAAAAATGGCAGGAGGTATGGCATCATTGAATGTGATCCACTAGTTCGAAAGGGGTTGGAGAAAACTGTATGTACATGGAATCTTTCATCCTTTCTCCAAATGCACATTTTTGCTCCTGCTAGAGTGCTAGGCTTAAATTTTTGTCATGGGCAGGGCATAACAAGATGTTGCGTACATTCTCATTGTCCAATTGAATAATTCTTCCGTTTTCTTGCAATTGTACTTGCAGGCGAGGCACATGGTAATTCCATATATGCCAATGCTGGTTCCTCCACTTAAGTGGATAGGGTATGGAACTTAGCTTCTCTCTGTTTTAGTAACTGTTCTTCATGTGGGGTTTTTAAATTTCAAGTATATGCCAGAGAAGAACTGCTCTCTTCCTAGCGTTTATCATCTTGTCTTCTTAAGTTTTCATAGATATTAGGGCACATGATTCACATTGCATGCTCTTGGTGTTGCTCCATTTGGGGAAAAAAAAAAAGAGAATTTAATTGTCTTTCATGCATGGTATGGGAAATTACTCATGATGAAGTGATGAACTCTGGCACAAGGTTCAGTTTATAGGTTTCTGTACTTATGGACTCTTTTTCACTTTGGCAGTTATGATAAAGGAGCATATATTTTTCTTCCATCCTATGTTATGCGTACACATGGAGCAAAACAGCAACGTGAAGCTGTTAAAAGAGCTCCTTATAACCAGCTAGATCATGTGTTTGAGGTATGAGAATCTGTAACTGAAGTTTTTTTTTTCTAAGCGGTTAATACTTCAGAGCTGTGATAACATTTTTCATCTACACATATCTATCAACTACAAACATGCTGGAAGAGTAATTCTTCAACTTATAGTTTTTGAGTTATCTTGCCACCTTCTGCTGTTTTTTTCGCTATAAAAAACAAGAGTAATTCTTAAGTCAGTATTCTTCTTGTGTAACTGAAGGTTATTTTTATATTATTTTTTTATACCTTTTTAAGTGTTTAATACTTCAGAGCTGAGATAACATTTTTCAGCTACACTTATCTATCAACTACATAGATGCTGGAAGAGTAATTCTTGAGTTATCTTGCCATCTTCAGCTGTTTTTTTTTTCACTATAAAAAAAAGGCAACGGCAAGTGTGTCGTTTTAGAAAAATTACCAAACACTTACTATATCTGCCAAAGTTAGGATTCATATTGTGTGTACATCTACACATATTAGAAAAACCCAAAACAGAAAGGATTTTTGTTTATAATGTATATAATGTTTTTTGTGTGACTGGATTCATTCTTCTCTTTCTTCCCTATGTAATCAGGCTCTTGATACACTGGGCAATACTAAATGGAGGGTGAACAAAAGAGTGCTAAATATCATAGACAGAGTTTGGGCTAGTGGAGGTCGTATTGCTGACCTGGTTGACCGTGAAGATGTGAGTTACTCCTGAAAAATAAGATTCTGTTTCAACAATACTCATTTCATCCTTCTTTTATTGTTTCTCCAGCTTTCAGGTTGTCATGTTGACAATTCAGACACTCTTAAATATGCTGCTTCTTTACTGTATCACAGATTCCTTTTCCAGAAGAGCCAGACACGGAAGATGAAAAGGAAATTAAGAAATGGAAGTGGAAAGTCAAGACTGTGAAGAAAGTAAATAGTGAAAGGCATTCACAGCGTTGTGACATAGAGCTTAAACTAGCTGTGAGCACCTCCTTGTGACCTTTTTCCCTGTGCGAATTAATTAATTTGGTGGATTGTTGAACTAATGTTCACATGCATCATAGGTTGCTAGGAAGATGCAGGACGAGGACGGCTTTTATTACCCTCATAATCTTGATTTCCGTGGTCGTGCGTATCCAATGCATCCTCACCTAAACCATCTTGGTTCTGATCTATGTCGAGGCATTCTTGAGTTTGCAGAGGGGAAGCCTCTTGGAAAATCTGGTCTACGTTGGCTTAAAATCCATTTGGCCAATTTATACGCTGGTGGAGTTGACAAGTTGTCCTACGATGGAAGAATAGCTTTTACTGAGAATCATCTGGATGACATTTTTGATTCTGCAGACAGGCCTTTGGAAGGAAGCCGATGGTGGCTAGGTGCTGAAGACCCGTTTCAGTGCTTGGCAGCTTGTATAAATCTTACAGACGCTTTGAGAAGCCCATCACCAGAGGCTTTTGTTTCATACATGCCTGTTCATCAGGTACTGGCTACTTCTCGGGTCTCAAATATTATCTGAATTTTGGGCTTAATTAGGACTCCATTACTTTTTCCTTAATCAATTAAACTATACCTTTCACTTCAGGGCATAGACTAATTGCTTATCAATTCTTTCTTAAGTATTGCCAATGAATAGTTTTCTAAATCAAAGAATAATTGATAGAACTGCTGCCTACTTTAAGTTTTCTAATGCTCTGAATATTTTAAAATGATCTAAGTTATTGACATGGTCTGATGTTGTCAATTGTGCTTTTTTCCTAATATTGTAAAGGATGGATCGTGCAATGGTCTTCAACATTATGCAGCCCTTGGAAGAGACAAGGTATTGAGCACTTACAGTATACATATTTATTGATTTTCATCCCCTTTAAGAGAAATAATATATACTTGAGGCGCAAATGCTTTCTTTTTCCTTTAGTTTCAGTGCAGAATTATAGCAGCTGGGTGGTAGTCTTGCTTGAATTGCACCCTTTATTATTTATGTTGGATTCTTGATTAGCTTTGTTGTTAGTAGGTTTCCTGTTTTTTTTCTTTCTATTATTTAGATTTTTTTTCACTCTTGTTGTTTTAGCTGGGAGCTGCTGCGGTCAATCTTGTGGTAGGGGATAAGCCAGCAGATGTTTATTCAGGAATTGCTGCTCGGTAAGCTGTTTCTCTTGTCAATTTATTTGAGTATATAACGGCTGTATTTAATAGAGTTGAACATAATTATTTTACCATATCATCATTCCCAACTCCAAATCATAGTTTGGTGCGGTGATAGTGTTAACGGTCGTATCATATATGACAGTTCACTCCCCTCTATTGAAATCCCTAACAACTTCTTCAGTATCTAACCATCTATAAAAAGACTTTAATTTATTTCTGACGTTTTCTTGCAATTCAGCGTCCTTGACATCATGCGTAGAGATGCGGAGAAGGATCCTGCAGTTGAACCTAATGCACTTCGTGCCAAGCTTTTAATTAGTCAGGTATCGTTTTCTTTAAAATCTACTGTTGGTATAATCCAAGTATACAAGCATGAAAATTTCAAAATTATATCTAGCTGTGTTCTTTAAAGAGAAAGTCTGCAAGATCACCTTCATGTAGTTTCACTGTGCTATCAGATTCCCGAGTTTTGTAGTAATTTTTTCTCTTTTCCCATCGTTATAGACAAGTAAGTTAATCATAGTTTTTTCTCTTAGGTGGACAGGAAGCTAGTTAAGCAGACTGTGATGACGTCTGTGTATGGTGTTACATACATTGGTGCTCGTGATCAAATCAAGAGGAGGTTAAAGGAAAGATGTGCCATTGAAGATGATAATGAACTATTTGCTGCAGCCTGCTATGCGGCCAAAGTAAGTATCTGAAAGATGTATCCACATACATTCTCTATTCAAAAGAAATTTTCTGCTCATTACTACATGTGATTGGCAAACAGACCACCCTGACTGCATTGGGGGAGATGTTTGAAGCAGCAAGAAGCATCATGAGCTGGCTTGGTGACTGTGCAAAGGTATATATAATTTTGTCCGAACTTACTTTCATGTTGTCGGTACCTCATTTTGTGTATCATTTAAGTTTTAATCCCTTGAGCTTAAATTTGAGTTCTCCAATTAATAACTGTTGACATTTTATCACTAGATCATAGCTTCAGAAAACCATCCTGTGCGTTGGACCACTCCTCTTGGGCTCCCTGTTGTTCAGCCCTATCGTAAATTTGGAAGACACCTGGTAAATTTCTGGACACTAGTATTTTCATGTCTTCAATACCCTTTTTTTTATCCAGGTCATACTCTTTGAATTCTTTCAATTCTGACATTGATGTTTTTTTTTTGTGCAGATCAAGACTTCACTTCAGGTCTTGACACTTCAACGTGAAACTGACAAGGTAGCCTAATGTGGTCTTTCTTCTATATATTTTATCAGATCATTCATGTTCGGTAACTTCAGTGCATATCCATGTCATTTTATACAAATAGTGATATAGGTTCCCTTTTCCCTTCCATGCAATTTAAATTGGAGAAATGTTAAATCATGAACTCCAAATTCCTGATTGTTAGCTATGTTAAAAACTATCTCCCTTTGATTTTATTTTCTTCAGTTGTAGAATGAGTTTCTCTATGTTACTCTTTCAGGTTATGGCAAAGCGGCAGAGAACTGCTTTTCCGCCAAACTTCGTCCATTCTCTTGATGGTTCCCACATGATGATGACTGCTATTGCCTGCAAAAAAGCAGGCCTAAACTTTGCAGGTTCATGTTGATTATTTGATTTCCTCTGTTTTGTTTTCTTGTAATGCATCCCTCTCTATCTCAAATTTTCTTATATATGTTTCTAATATAGGGGTCCATGATTCATATTGGACACATGCAAGTGATGTCGACGAAATGAACCGGATCCTAAGGGAGAAGTTTGTTGAGCTTTATGAACTGCCTATATTGGAGGATGTAAGTATTTTCGGTTTTGGTTCGTGGTATATTCTGAATGACTGATAGATAAGCAGTATGTTTAATTATACTCTAGCCTAATCTTCGTTTACTGTATGCTGTGTAAGCGTGATTGTAATTGTTTTTTTTTATTTGCCACAGTTGGTAGAGAATTTCCAAAAGTCCTTTCCCGATCTAGAATTCCCCCCTCTGCCAGAGCGTGGAGATTTTGATCTAAGAGAAGTGTTAGAGTCTCCTTACTTCTTCAACTAATCTTAGCCAAAGGTTCACGGTGCTCATTGCTACGTCTTCAGTTCTTTGAAAAAGAGAACGGGCGGTTGGCCACAGGGTTTTTTTCTTGTTGAGGAAGAAGGCTAACAACTTCACGGTGTTCAGTGGCAAGGTGATGTTAGGGCAAGATGTAGACCGACATAAGAATTTTCTATATGTATATAGGTCAGCCAAGACTGTACATAAATCCATCTGAGAGATGTCCTCCAATGCGGTTCTTCCATCCGAAGTTGATTAATTTGGCTGGGGAATGAATCCCGCTTCTGGAGATGAAATTTTTGAGGCAATTCTGAGGAAAGAATGCGACATGAAGCCGGGGCTTGCCTGGAGCACTCATTCTTGATAAGTTATCATTGTTAATGGCTGGTCTTCAGCTGTTATTCCTGATTCAGAGGCCAAATGTGGACACATATGATGACTGCGCTTTTCACCCCAAGTTCTTGTAGCAGGTGGTGACTTGACAGTTGAAACTTCAGAGTTAACTTATGAATTTTGATTGTGATATGTTGTATGCCTAATGGCAATTCCATCTTTTTGCCCAGGACATGTTGTACCTTTGCTCTTGAGAATAAGTGAAACGCATTCTTTTATTGTTTGATAGGATGTGCTGAACGGTATAAACATTACATACAGTGGAAATTAATTTATATTGATGTGCTACGGTTTTACAAAAAAGTATTCTAATCTTAACAATTATTGATATAGGCATCCATATCTAAGAAACAACTGAAGCTACCTACTTAGCCTTGAATATACATTAACTTGTACAATACAGTTTGCTACATATCTTGGTGACAATGGCCACATATTGTAAGATCCTAACAGCTCTTCAATTTTAGTCTTTCTAAGGATTTTTTGTACATGTTCTCCTCTGTTCCTCATGGCAATGCCTTATGCCTGCATATATTACCTCTCAATTGAATCCCCAATTCCCCATCCTATTACAAGATCTAGGAGTTGCACAAAAAACCCATATAAGTGTCACCCAGGTAGCTCTTTCAATTCTGAGCATATCACATCATGGTAACAAGGCATTCCCTAAACATAAAGGTCAAAAGGGATCACCAGAAGTCCCCACAAGAACAAGTTCCATCTTTAAACAAATGAAACCGAACAGCATCTCTAACAAGTATCTCTCTTTTTGTGAGTTTAGAAATGAGCTTTGTTGCATTGTGGCAATCCCCACAGACCCTCAGATTCTTCATCACCCGTATCGGCAAAGTGGGAGGAACAAAGAGCAGCCCAAACACAATAGCCAGCCTCTCACTGTGACGGCTAAGCATCCTCGCCTTCTCAGAATCCTCAACTTCATGAAGTACAGAGTTAACATCAGGCTTATAACCCTCTTCCATCATCTTCATGTGCAATTTTTCTAGTTCAATGTAAATCTGGTCAAGATACGGACTTGACTGGTCATCAGCAGAAAATACATTCACTTTATTCTTAAACTTTATCCAACTATATCCAACCTCCTTCTTTACTCCATGATTCCTCATCTCCCTTCTTAAGTTAGCCACTTCAGCCCACCTCCCATTTGCAGCATAGATGCTAGAAAGCAAGATGTAGCCGACGGAATTTCGAGGTTCCATTTCTAATAAAGATTCAGCAGCCCATTTACCAATTTCCATATTATCATGAACTCTGCATGAACTCAGCAATGTAGACCAACCAAACGCATCGGGCTTACAAGGCATATTGATTATAAAATCTTTCGCCTCCTTCAGCCTCCCTGATCGACCAAAAAGATCAATCATACAAGTATAGTGATCATTAGATGGCTCAACACCATGTTTTGTAACCATAGATTCAAAATACTGCTTTCCTTTCTCCACTAGACCTGATCTGCTGCAAGCTGATATGACAGCGGCAAAAGTAACTCCGTCAGGTTTAAGACCATGGCTCAACATTTCTTCAAACAGAGTAGTTGTTTCAATAGCTTTACCAAATTGAGCATATCCGGAAACCAAGGCAGTCCAAGAAATCTCATCCTTGATACCCATTTCATTAAACAACTTATGTGAATCTTCTATGCTTCCACACTTTCCATACAAGCTGATAAGTGCATTAGAAACTGTAACAAATGAAAACAAGCCAGAAGTTACTGCTTGGGTATGAAATTGAGCACCCTCCTCCAAACTTGCTAGATTGGCACAAGAACTGATTACACTTGCCAAGGTGAAATAATCAGGTGGCACTCTACTCTTCTGCATCTTGTAGAATGTCTTCAAAGCTTCTTCACTAAGACCATTCTGACCGTAACCCACTACCATTGCGGTCCATGAGATAATGTTCTTGTCTCTCATTCTGCTGAATACTCTCTCCGCATAGTTGATGTTTCTACACTTGCAATACATGTCAACCAGAGCACTACCTGCAAAAATGTTTTTTTGGTATCCAATTCTGATAATATGTGCATGGAGTTGCTTACCTTCTTCCAGGGCTAATAATCCTCCACATGCAGTCAATATACTGCCAAAAGTATACTGATCCAACGGAAACCCTTGTGCTATCATTGCTCGTACCACACTGATGGCTTCCCCATGGAAACCATTCTGGGCAAGACCTGTAATCATTGTTGTCCAACTAATTGAATCCGTTTCTTGCATACCGCGGAAGAGATCATCAGCGCTTTCAACCATACCACAGCGAAAAAATCCAGCAATCATGGTATTATGCATAACCAAATTCCTCTCAGGCATTTCATCGAACACCCGTTTTGCGTCATCGACAAACCCCAATTTCGAATACATATCCATCAAAGAACTGCCCACAAACACATAATCACTGAACCCCAATTTTACAATCTGGGGATGAACTTGCCTGCCTAAATCCACAGAGTCTCGGTTGGACGATAACTTAAGCATTGTTGAAAAGGTAATCCTGTTGAAATTGCCAGTACCATCAAGAAACATGGACCTATAAGCACCAACAGCTTCGGTAAACAGCCCGTGATTCGCGTAGCCAGAAATAAGGGCGTTCCAGGAAATCCCATCTCTGCTGGGCAGACGATTGAACACAAGTTGCATTTCAAGGAGTTGACCTGAGTTGGAGTAGGCTGAGAGCAGGTTGTTCCAGGAGAACATGTTTGGTTGGGGAATTTGGTCGAACACATGGCGTGCATAGGCTAAGAGTTTCAGCTTACCGTATAGGGCGATGAGATCGTTGGATATACGAAGGTGTTGGTGGTTGTGGGTTGTGATGATCAAGCAATGGAGCTTCTTGGCGAATGTGTGATTTAGGGTTTCACGGCAGTGTTTGAGTAGTGAGCAGTAGTAATTGGGGTAAGAGGACATTAGCGTTGGCGGGAACTAACAACCCACGTTACTCATTTGAGTTTCATTCTTTTTATATGGAAATGGTAGCATTGGCATTCTAGAAAACTTCAAGATTCGAAAAAAAATTCAGGAGTTTTTTTATGTGTTTTTTCCCCACAAAACAACACTTCAGAATATAATTTTTCAAAAAGACTAGTCTACTTTGTTAAGGTTTATTTTGAAATATGAATGTACAAATTCTATTTGTTAGTCATTATAAGATTTAATATCATGAAAGCTTGAATGCATTTGAATAGCTCCATGCCTCCATCTAATATATTACTTTATATTTAATTAATTTAAATGAAGGATTTAATCATTAGTTATGGTTATCCAAAAAAGCCTAATTTTAGGCGCTAATTAAATGTTTTTGTAAAATTGGTATTTTTGAGAAGAAGTACAGTTAATCAGGAGAACTAATACTAATTAAACAAAATGAAAATTAATATATATATTTCAAGTCCGTTTTTTTGTATTAAAATTTGCAAATATGTAGACATACTTGAGTTTGTACTAAGTTTAGGAAAGGAATGACTATTTTGCTATTTACTACATTCATTCTTTTTTCTTTTATTAAGTACATGTTTTCTTCTTCTTTTTGTAGATGGAGCCTTCACTCTTCTCTAAATGTTGAATAGCAATCCAACATATACAAAAGACAAAAGAGTAACCAAAAAATACCCTATTTACAAAAAGTTACATAGGTCATTTTACCGAGTATATTTGAATGAACGCAACCAAAACACAAGTACAATTGAATACACAAAAGTATGACTGAAATGGGTTACCACTTACCACCTTCATTAAATAAATTTTACTACTAACATAAGGAGCGAATTGGTAAAGACCAAATTGCAAGCTGCAAACAACAAAATACATACATCTCTTTAGATCTCTGATACAGATGACAGACAGAGTGAAAGAACTTTTCCTTCTTTGACCCAGAGTCTATAAACTTAGATACAAAGCACACTCTTCATAAGCTTTCCCCCCTAAACTTTGATCGAGACATTTGACACCTTCCGATTTACATCAGCTTCATACTTACAGTGAAATGAATTCGTTCACCATAACATGAATACTGTTTGATTGCACATTGAACTAATGCTCTGAGCGTTCAGAAGCTTGGAGCGTGATCTTCAAACCTAATTTGCATTAACCTTCTTCAGGGGCGATCTTCGTCTGCATGGGAGTTTCAAGTAGAGTTTGTAATGTAGATATGAAAGATTTATAAACTCAAGGTTCAACTTTAGTATGAGCAGGAGGCAAAGGACCTGCAGATGTACACATCAAGGATCATGTTAGTGGGATGAGATCTCTTGATCTGCACGAAATTTAGCTGATGATTTCTCAAAAATGGGAATCAAAGCTTTGAAATAAAGCTTACTGTTTGCCTCTTGATTCTCAAGTGGAGCACTATGATCGAACCCCATCTGAACCACGTTTTGGAGCTCGTAGTCCCAGACGTTAGGCATCTGCAAAACCATATTTTGGCTCATCAAAATAAGCTTATGTCAAAATACCATGTTTTTACATACCCATATTTACTGTAAAATCCTGAAACTTGCACTAGATCCATAGAAACTCAAATAACCCATTTATAGCAATCCAAATGTTTCCAAGAAATAGGTGGAAAAAGTATTTCTCTTATTCAAGTTCTTGAAAAAGCTAGGTTCGAAGAGAAGTTCATTTCTCTTTGTTTTACACAGACAGTTCAATATGTTCTCGCCTCATTTTTACACATTAGTAATGCAGCGGCAAATCTAAGTTCATAATTGCAACGAGAAGTAGCAAGCAACAACTCAAAACTTTGGCAGCATATGTGTTGTGAAACTTTAACTCTCAGGTGGTGGACAAGAAAGTCACCTGTTGAGTGGATTCCTTGAAACCTTCATTTATGGTTGCCAACTGAGGAGGATGAAGACTTCGCAACACGTCTGAAGAGTGTCCAATCACGGGAAGACTTGGATGGATGCCGGTTGGCTGAGAAGGATGCATTTGAGGATAAGCCATCGACACATCAGGAGAGTATCCCAGTGAAGACGAAGGACCAACTAGTGTTGGAAACAACGGCTATTTGGAAAAACAAAAATCATAGACTCATATGAGTTCCATTACAGAACATATATATGGTAAAAACTATTAGTCAAATATAGGAGCTGAAAAATAACATTTACTCACTTCCTTTGCCAGGAGACTATCAATATTGAAATCCACCCTAGGATCAACAGTTGCAAGCTTCATTGACAGGAACTACAAAATTGAAGAAGAAACATACAAAATCAAACTCTTACAAAGGAATGATCATAAACATATATTAAATCAAGAACCTTTTTGTAGTTCTTAAGGTAGTACCTCAACTTGCCGTTGTAGAGACTGTACATAGTTGATAATTTCATCTAGCATAACTGCTTTGCCAGTGACCTGCAGAGTTAACAGACACTATTAATTTCTGAGAATTGTAAAAGGGGCAAAAAAAAAATGTAAGTATATGAATAATTAAGGACAAGATATCAACCTTGCTACAACCAGGAACAAGATCTTGAAGAAACTTCATCCTTTCACTGATTTTTTCCCTTCTAATCTATTACAAAGGAAACATCATTCAAATTTCAGCTGCAATGCACAAAATCCCTCAGCTCAAGCAAAGTTATTACACATGAAGGGGGGAAAAGATCATACTCTTTCTGCAAGACTGTGACTATTTGTAGCTTGGCCTCTTCGAGCTCTGACGTGAATGTATTCGTCTTTTGGAGGATCAGAAGCTTGGGAGTTGGATTTACCGTTTTTCCCTGTGGTCTTAGGAGGTGTAGAACTGAATTTAGCATTATCATTAGCATCTTCACCTGATTGCTGCCGAGACTGCTCAGGTTCAGTATCCTAATTCACAAGCAATGAATAAAATACGAGGTAAATTGCTGATAATCCACCCTAGAAAACATATCATGATTCATGAGTATGTTTAATCTCAAAATCCAAGCTTTCACATATAATTCACAGGCAAACAATTTACCTGAACAGCCCTTCTTCTTTTCTTTGGTCCTACTCCCTTGGGCAAAGAAGGTTCAGTACTAATATCCATTAGAGAAGTCTCCTCCTGGCCATGACCGCCAACCGACTCCGCCTCATCTGATTCGGTTTGTTTGGTATCACCCTTGGAAGTTGAAGGCGGGTTCGGATTCGGGTCATTCTTCTGAGGCATTGAGGCCAGATGATGATAAGGACTAACATTCTGGCTCATGGGAAAGGAGTTCATCAGATCAGCAAAATTCCCCGAGTTGAAAGACGAGAACCGGGCAGCGCGTTGAATGAAATCGGAATCCGCAGGGAGCTGGGATAAATTCGGGACATTTCCTGATACAGCAGGCATTAAGAAATCAGGCCTAATCCTCAAAGAGCTCGAAATCCCACCGGCTAATCCAATTTGGTTCAAGCTGTTATAAGGTTGTGAGTTACTAGGATGATCCCAAACAACAGGACCATATGAATCAGCCAGATCTCCCTTGCAAGCTGCCATAGCATTCCCATCAGCAATCATTCCCATGGATGAATTCACAAAATTAGCCCCAGCCAACCGACAATCAGAGGGCAACTGAGGTGTATGGTAGCTTACAGATGAATCCTCATTCCTTTTCTCAGCTTCTAACTTTTCCTTGTTACCCACATCCATGTTACAAGGGGGAAAAAAGACTGAATCTTTCCTCTCTCTCAGGAACCAGAACACAAAATCAAGAAAAACCCAAGACCTGATTCCAATTTACCAGTCTAAAGATTGAGGAAAATATCAAGTGGGTTCAGCAGGAAGAGGAAGCTATAAAGCTGAAACTCTCCAAGGGTTGCAATTGTGTACCACCTACAGAGAAGCAAAACTAACATTTAAGTTCAACAGTGATGCTAGGTTGAGCTGGGTTCAATCAGCATCAGCTTAATAAAGGCCGAGTGAATGGAAACAAAGAAAACCCACTTCAATTAATAAGGCGAAAGCAACACAACATGAATGAAAAGCTTGAAATCCATGTACTGAAATGTGTACTACAATCATAGATGCGTTAACCATCACTGTTTACGAAGTCATCACTGGAATTGTACAATTCAAAATTTTATGACAGAAAGGGGGAGGCCTACCGTGAAAGCCACAGAAGAGGAATCTTAATTCAAACAGCAAGCAAAAATGAAAAAAAGTCCATACAAGCGGTCAATTTGGCAGAACAACATTGATTTCACCAAATTTAATAGCCCCCTTTTTCACCTCCTCCCAAAATAATGTAAAAAAAAAACAGGAAAAAAGCCCTAGTTCGGAGCTCTGAGAAAGAGAGGGGGATGAATGATTCTGAATACAGAAAAAGAAATTGAACCCACGACTAGAAATGAGAAGAGAAAGATACCCATTTAAGATTTGGTGCCACTTTTAGCACTGTGCACACAATTGAGGCCTTTTCCACTGAAACAGAGGCCTTTAATTGAAATTACTCCAACCTTGTTAACTTATCTAGTGTGTTTTTTTTACCATGAATGAAAAGGAAGAAGAACCCAGAGAGGGGAGGGTAGAATAGCATAGAGCAGTGTTTATAATTTGTGTGCAAAGTACGGGAATAGAGAAGAGAGTAGACCCAGAAAAAGGTACTGCATTTATACCCACGCCTGTATAGAGAACAGAGCTCTTGATGATTAACCACCGCCACTGTTTACTGTCAAAGAAAAAAGAAATCACTTTGTTTATGACAAGAAGATTTTTGATTTCTTTGAGGATTACAGTAGTAAGTATTTTGTTGAATAAATCCGTAAATAATTTAATCTCCATGATTTGGTGTAATTATGCTGTACAGCAACCCTGACACTGCCAACTCTCAACTCTCAAAGGTGTGGTGGATCTTTTGGGATTGTTCTTCATTGCATCTGGGGAGGATCGCCCTTCACAGGCCCTTCTCGTCAGAAGTTACTGGTTGGTCAATTAAAATTTTGAGCCTTTGACCAACTTGCTACCTTTTTTTTTTTTTTTTTTTTTTTTCATTTTCCTAAAAAGATTATATGTAATGCTGAATTCATTAAACAAGTACACACACTTGTTTTCTTAATCCATTTTTATCAATTTAAGTAGTACCTCCTAGTTCCTTTATGTTTGTCTCATAGTATATTTTTGTGATTATTGAGGAAGTGATAACGTAGTTTTGGGAAAGGAGGAAGTTGGATTAAATAAGAGTGGTTTTGTAATTTTTTAATAGGAATTAAAAGTTAAAAAGAGATAAAGTTAAAGAAAATGTTGGAAAATGGGAGTAAAAATGTGATTAAATAGGGGTAATTTTGTGAGAAATAGTTGACCTTTGTGATCACATCAAATATGTGATGTGAAACCACTTAGGTAAAATAAACCACTTAGGCCCCGTTCAAGTAAAAGGAACTTAAGGTGTTTTTATAACCACTATAAGCCCTTTAATCAATGATCAATATTTTTTTTTAATGACAAACACCTTATCGTACTTACTTAACCTAGTTTCGAAAAAGTTGCCACACCACCTTACGGTGCTTATGGCGCCGAGATTCATAAAATTATTTTTACTTTTCCAAATCAACCCTCAAACCCTTTCTTCTCCCTCCCCTCTCTCCTCTCCTCTCCTCTCTACCCGCCGACGACGTTGTCCACCTCTCTCCCCATCGGCGGCGTTGTCCTCCTCTCTCCCAGTCAACGACGCCGTCCTCCTCTCCTTCGAGAGTCGCCGCCGCTATCACCGTTCGATGCCGCCTTCTGTAGCCGGCAGTGTGACGCTATCAAAGTTTCCGCCAATGTTACTGTCTGGTGTCGTCTATTGTCGTAGGAGGAAGGAGGAAGAAGAAAAGAGGGAAGGAGGAAGGAAGGAAGAGGGAGGAGAAAGGATGAAGAAGAAGAGTATTTTTATTTTGCTTTTTAATAATAAATTATGTTCTTTTTTTGTCATTTTACAAGACCTTAAAATCTTATAAGCAACCCACATTTCCAAATCCATCCTAAATTATCTATATAATAAGAGCTTCAATACTTATTATAAGTATCTAATATCAACATCACCACCGTCAATTGTAAGCTTTAACTTCAGTATCAACATCAACACCAAATTGTCGAACAGACCCTTACAAGATTTAGAAAAAGTTTAAAAATTGAATCAAAAGAGTTAAATTGATTGAAAAGCTTAAGGTATTCTAGGGTTTTGATCCACGTACGTGTCGTTCAATATAGCCATTAATTGGGAAGCTTGGGTGGTGGTTCTTTTACTATACTCATGAGCTTTGGAATGCGGTCCTCAAAGTAAAATACATTCGAGACGCAAACACTACATTAACTACAACTTCTTATGGTCGGAAAAGCCTCTAAAAAGGGGTCAAACATTTTATCACCAAGGGATGCAAGTGGTTCCTTAGTTATGGGAAGTTTGTGTACTTATGGTTGGATGTTTAGTTAGGTGGTTGTCGTTAGGGGTGTTTATAATCGGATATCCAAGCCAACTCAACTAATCAGATTGGATATTCAAGAACCCGTTCCCTTACCACATTATTTTCCTTTGTCAAAAACTTAATTTGGTTCAACTCAAGATGGTTGTATGGATAATATTTGCTTATTTTGTTTGTTGAACACTTGACTGCTTTGTTGACCACTTATTATTCCTTTATGATGTTTTTGCATATTTGATTTTCTTTACATTCCAATCCATGCTTAGTTTATCTTTTTTATGATGTCAACAGGGATGATAATTTTGGGGAGCTAGTTTAAAAATAGGGTATATACTAAATGATAGATAGGTAATGAACTTAGTGGAGACTTTTCTTGGTTTTAGTCATTTTACTCTATATACTTGAATATTCTTGTCTTTCAAGTTTCATAACAGGTTGAGGGCAACAAGATTGTTTATTACCATCAACAGGGAGAATTTGATGGATAGGTTGATGTTTTAGTGGTTTCAAAAGTCTAGGTTTTGGCAATACAAAAAGTTGGTCAGCGATAGACTTATTAGTGTCATTGTCGTCGACATGGACAATTGGCGCAAGTTGGTGATTCTTATTTAAGGAAGGAACTATGTGAATCCTTTTAAGGTGAGTTCAAGCATCTATTTGTGGATGCAATCCGAGTAAAAAAAAAGTAAAAACAAAAGAAGACGTGAGAAGATCAATACCATGATTTTGTATGTCTCAATGAGTTATATTAGGAAAGATCTTGTACAATTGTGTTTAAGATTAATTCCTTAATCGTATAGGAAATAATCCTCACATGATCCTAAATAACTTAGATTGCTAGGTTAGAAAAAGGTCATGCTCATTGACAAAAAGCCGAGAGCAAGAGTTTTGTGCGTGAGATTTGTATGGTTTTGTAATGATGAGAACACTTTGGCAAGCTTTCAGAATGAGGGTTCGGTGCAAAGGTAGAGTACATTCCAAGGTTTTCATATTGAATAATTGTATATGGAAGAGCTTTGTACAACTCAAGATATCAATAAAAGCATATCTAATTGCTCTTAAAAGTCTGACCAAGTGAGAAGTTTGGAAGAGAGTGATTATTTCGAGGTAAATAGTTGGTTTACCAAGAGTTTCCATTATACATGACTTGTTCATTTTGGTAAAGTTATCTTCTTGTTAGTTTGTGCCCTGCTTGGTCACCGACATCCGAGATCTAATGATCGTACAATGGATATTGGAGCGAGGGTCTAGATTTTACTTGGTACTCTCGCAAAAAAATGAATACCAGTAACACCGCTCTCAATAACTCATTTTTTAAACCTCCTATTCTCAAGCTTGAAGAATATGACTAGGTGGTCTAAGCAAATAAAGGCTCAAATCTGCTCTCTCAATGGACAATTGTGGAGGGTCATCTCCATTAGACCAGGACGTCACTGAGTATGATGATGTCGATTACAAGAAGCTTGAGAAGAATGTGAGGGGAAAGAAAATTCTTCATTATGCCCTAATTAGTGGTGACCTCAAAAAGGTCATTGGCTATGATGTCCCTTATAATGGAATTACAGAAATAGAGTGAGGCCAAAGAAGTAAAAGAGTTGTACTATCCAAAATGGTGGCCATCACAATGGTGGCCATCACAATGGTCTTAAAGAAGATGAACAATAAGTAGCGAGTATGTGCCAACTTTATAATTTCTAGACAAAGCATGAAATGAAGACATGTTTCCATTGCACAAACTAAACCACACAATATTCTTGAAGAGGAAGAACAATTAATCACGAGTTTGGCGGCTTTATTATTTCAAACAAAGCAACCTTGTAGAACCTGTTTTTATTGCCTAAAATACACCAACTCGGAGATGACACCAACCATAATGAAAGGATGAGCACTTTGGATGTCTATCGAGGATGTTATCGGATTTCCTTGCACAAGCACGACCTAGATACACGGCCTTTGTTATACCGCTCAAAATTTACTATTATCAAGTCATAAAAAAGTATGCCAAAAACTTTGAAAGTAATCGTTCAGTTTGACGATATGCAATAAGTGTTGGAAGTCTTGTGAGTGGTTGAGTTTCTCTTCAATGCATCTAAATGCACCTATAGTGTAGGCTAAGGGAAACTATTGGGTGCTTGGTTACCTTGAAGAGGTATTAAGGCCATCCTAGAGCTATTGAGCTTAGAACTAGTTAAGAAAGTTCAGAATTGGGATGACATGGTGGTCGCGCCTAACATATTCATAATCCACTCCTTAAAAAAACATAACCTATTTTGAATTTCTACAAAACATCAAATTTCCAACGGGATGAGGAGGACAGCAAGAACTTATCCAAGTGAAGGAATGTATGTGGACACTCTTCGTATTATTCTTGCGAGACGATGGAGGATCAATTGATTCTCTAATTAGAACTATTTAAGCATGTCGGAAATGTTGTCTTGTTAAAGGAGGCAAATGGGATCCAAAAATACATTCATTGGTGAAGTAATAACACCTTTAGAGCAACTACTCTTGGGGCTCATAAGGGCCTCGGGAAAGCTTAATCATTATTTTCAATCTCGCCTTGTCTCAATAATACCCCGCACACCCTACATGCCTTGCTCTTATGTTCCAGCTTATAGGGTCACATTGACAAATGGTTCGTGGAAGTAGATTGATGTGAAATACTGTACATTTCATTGACATCAATAAAAGGGTAGGTGGTGGTGGATTTTTTTTGGCCGAATTTAATAACAACCAACTCTCAGATGACAAGGTTGCTTAAGAGGTCCTTGTCAGACATGCATATTAGAGTTTTTGTGGTTTTGAGGTCTCGATGTAGCATGAAATCTCAAGTTCTTGAATAACTGAACATTGAATGTGGTTCAGTCCTTTACGTGGAAATGCACGACTAGGGCTTGGTGGCACCATGTGTAGAATACTTAATCACTGAAAATTTACTAGAGGGAGAAAAAAGAGGTTTGAAATAGAAGGTTGAAGTCCACTCGATCAATTTGGTTACTGCACGAGGGAGTCCATATTAGAAATCCTTATTATAAGATCCTACCTTAAGGTGCCTTATAATTTCCAAGGTCAAGAATATGCTCTATGAAATCAATGGATGAGTGTGCGACTTGCAAACAACTAAGAGGAATAATCTAGCATATATGGATATGACACACCGATCGATGCTGTTTTATGACAATTTGATTGAACTTTGTACACTCATTACAACACCATCATGCACATTACATTGAAAAGGTCATGAATAATCTATAAACGAATTATACAGAGTTGCTTACGTAACTTATACACAGTGACTTATAAACTGGTGCATAATCAATATGACATCACCATACATGTCTACGTAAAGAAAGTTATGCATAATCACTAATCAATTCATGGATTGTCAGTAACACACTATACATACTCACATAAAAAAAGTCATGCATAATCAGTCTACAAAAGTACATAGTTAATTATGATCATTATAAACACTAGGATAAAAAGTTATATATGCATAATCAGTTATAAAATCATGCACAATCAATAATCAAATAAGCCACATTGATTTACTACATTTTATCAAATATGTTGACCGAACCAACTATCTCTAAGGGAGTAAGAGTCATCAAATGTCATCAAAGTGTCATCACGAGTCATGACATTAAATCGAGTTATTAAGTGATGATCAAGTGATTGAGTGATGATAATGATCGAGTAATGACAAAATGATTGAGTGATGACATAGTGATTAAGTAATGACAAAGGGAATGAGTGATGACAGAGTGACCGAGCGATGATAGATGTCAAGTGATCATATAATGGTCGAGTGATGACAAAGTAGTCAAGTGATGATGGATGGCATATCGTGATGAGAAAATGTGTTTCGTCACTGAATCAAGTGATGGAGTGATGATAATCGTCGAGTGATGACATAGTTGAGTGATGACAATCAACGGTCGATCAACGTAGAAGTCAACTAGATCAACTAATGGAGAGAGAATATGGTGGGGGGTTTTGCTATGCACCCAAATTTTGTACATTTGGTTACCTATAGCTAATTAGGATGTCCATTGCTTACTATTCACTTAAATTCTTCATTTTTGTTTATTTATGTAAACTTAAACTCTTAAAACTCCGGAATTTAAATCTCATAACGGCATATCCTCCTCTTTGTTTCTTTTTTTTTTCGGTAAATTACCCTTCCATGGTTCCTTAATTAATCTAGCTAAATCACTGTTATATATTATATTTTTTAACAGATTTCCTAACTGTTGATACCCGGATCTGTCACCGCGTTGGTGCACGAGATAAATACTATTGACATAAAAGATTAAAGCGCTAAGCACGCTTTTAACGCGCTAAGTACGCAAATAACTAAAAATGAATAAATGTACGCGTATGGCAACATGTATATACGTGACATTCCACGTCAAGCATACGGAGGCAAATTTACTTTGCCTTTGAAGTGTGAACGCGTTGGCTTTGCCTTGGCATGCATTCGCCATGTCATCGCGTTGGCCATGCTTTGGCATGTATGTGTACGCATGTCACACCTTTGCCATGTCACCACATGAAAGTTGGCTTGGAAAACAAACTTTCAAACACATCCCACATCGGACATTGATGGCCAAGCAAGCAGCTCCCCTTTTCTATATATAGCGGTGCATGGTGGCTATTTAGAGGATCGGAAAAAGGTCGGTCCCGAGACGTGTTCTCGAAAGACGGGCCCTGACGTGTTTGAGTCTCCGAGAAGCTCGCACTATTTTACGGGAAAGACCTTAAAAAGTCTTATAAGCCTCCGAAAAGAGAATAAAATAATACGCGGGGGGTTGGGGAGAGCTCGAAGTAAGACGAGCCGGTTTTCTAGCGCGCCGAAAGGCCCGAGGGTTTGATAATTTTGTCCGTATTTAGTTCGAGATTTTCGGGTTTCAACACTGACATGTGTTCTTAATGAATAGGATAAGCATCATATTTAAAAAGTTGTGCTAATTTTATGTATTTAGTGATTTAAATCTTTTGATAATAGGCCTATACATTTTCTAATAGATTTTTTAGTTTTTAAATCTAAGTTGATTATCTTATGGTATATGGTAGAAATACCCATTTTTTTTAATGATAATCCACTAAAGCTTGATTCTAAAATTCGAACCGAACAACAAGAAACCCCCTCGGAAAAATGTCCATGCCTTGCTCAAGTTTTCACATTGAATGGACTATAACATATTTTCAGGATTAAATAATATAATGTAAGTGACATGTACGGTTGTAAATGTTGTACTCCCTCTATCCAAAAGAATTTGTTCATAAAGCGGGATTGCACAAGGATTAAGATAACTTCAATCATTGAACAGTTCCAAAATCCCATCAAATCTTGCAGTTGTTTTCACTTAAGCCAAAACAAAACCTTTTACAAGATTGCTGATATGTCAAAATTCTTCCATCAGAAAAGTCCAATATAATAATTTATACATAAGAAATGTACATTCAACAATATAATAATTTATGAATCGTGCATGGGAAGATTGAAGCAATCAATTTAGCATGCGTGAAGATGGCATGCATTGATAGATAGCGTATGTAAGACAAAAGTAAATCAATATGTAGGCATAGGCAATATCGTAAGACAAAAGTAAAGCAATATGTAGACATAGGCAATATTCAAAGTAAAGCAATATGTAGGCATAGGCAATATCGTAGGGCAAAAGAAAAAATCGTACGAAGTATAATTTAACAATTTTTAAAGTCTTTAGAGTCTCAAAGTCCTTAGGTCCTTAAAGTTCGAAAGAGGTCCTTAAAGTCCTTAGAGTCCGGGAACAATTCGGTTCACCCTTTACTCATCTTTTTATCCATTCGCTTTTTCACTTTCATCAATATCTCTTTCTTTCTCCTCCATTTTCGATCTCCATCACCAAAAAAAATTCTCTCGGCTTTTCCATGGCTGACGAAGAGATTATGCGTCGTCTTAGGGCCGGAATTCAAAGGTTTATAATCGAGCTTTTCATTTGTCTTGTTCTAATTGTGGTTACCGACATCATTCTCATAATCGTTTTGCTTAAGAGTTATTTTCAAGCCGGTCGGTGAAAATTAAGATTTTCAAGGAGAAATCAAGTTAATCAACGAGTGAGGTAAGCAAATCTAATTCCTTGTTTTTATCTTATGTAGATCCAAAACTTGTGATTATTTTTGGTACAGAAACGTTTGAAATCTAGGAAGGAAAAACGAGTTTCTGATATAGAAGATCCCAAATCGGGCGACTATAAAGCATACTCCTCAAAAACAATTTTGTGAATAAACTTCTTGTATGTTTAAGATTAAGAAGAGTTAGAGTTGGTACCTTAGTACTTAGGAAGCTCAGTTGGTAATTAGAGACTCATGCTGATAACGTGTTATGAAAAGATTAAGGGAGGGTACTCTTATCTTCTTGAAAGAAACACTTAAATAACTTTGGACACTTTGATCATTAGAAGGGAGAGAGGGAGATTAAGAACTTTAGAGATGTATTTCTTACTCTACATTGGTGCAAGTTTTACAATGATAGACGATCTCCTTTTATAGGAGAAATATGAGGTAAAACCTAGGTAAATTTCCATGATTTAAACATGGAAATAAGGAGGTGAAGAAGGTGAATAATTCACCTTGTACAATTTACCTCCAATCATACATTATACAAATAGTTCATGTTAAATCATCTACTCATACAAGTAATGAACATGTAAGAAGGTTAACTTGCAGATTTGTATAAGAGGGTAATTGTAGATGATGTAGAGTAGTGAATCATGCATTCATAACAAAAATTCATATTTTGTGACATATATGTATTGTCAATCCAATGAACGTGGCAACGTGTAGTTTATTAAAACTAGACATGGCAATCCGGGTTGTTTGGATCAGTTTGGATCGGGTCATTCAGATCAAGTTTGTTCGGGTCAAACAGTTATTTCAGGTCTTGTTCAGTTCGGTTTGGGTTCGAGTTCGGATGTTGCTCGGGTTCGGGTCTAGTTCGGATTCGGGTCTTTTCGGATCATAATATTTCGGATTAGTTCGGATCAGATTAATTCGGATCGGATGTTGTTCGGTTTTTGGGTCTAGTTCAGTTCGGGTCCTTTTCGGTTTATTTCTTTGACTGTACAACTTTCTTTTCTATTTTGTTTAAGTTAGCCTTCAACAAATAAAATGTATGTATTACACTATGTATCTCTATTATGGTTAGTAATACTATTCAATAAAAAAAATGGTTAGTAATACTAAAATAATAATATTTGTAGTTAATAGTTTAAATGTACTGAGTAAATTGCAAAGTAGAAATGGAAATTTTGTAACTGTAAATAATTTTTTTTAATAGTCAATCAATAGTATGATCATCTCTTAATTTATATTTTTTTTCTAGAAGAACTAATTTTTCTATTACAAATTTAATGCGTATATTATTTACTTTATGCAAACATATTATTACTCACTATCCTATTATATATATTAACATTATTTTAAATATTTTTTATCTAAATAATATAATACTATATTGTCTTAATAGGCTATAGTTAATCTTTATAACTGAGTTCGCCCCTCTTTCAGTTTTGTTTGGCTCCGCCACTGCTTATTCTACTTATAAAACTATATATACAATATGTTATTTTGATTCTATTTAGGTTTTAGGGTTTATCACCCATATTCTATTTATAAGAATATTGTATATGTGTTTATCACCCATATTCTATTTATAAAACTATAAAATATATTTTAGCTCGGGTAAGTTCGGTTTGGGCCAGTTCGGTTCGGATAATTTCATGTTATATTTTATTCAGATTATTTCGGTACGGATCAGTTTCAGATCGGATCGGATTTAGATCGGGTTTGGGTCATGTTCGAATTGTTCATTTTTCGTTGTTTGGGTCCAATTTCGGGTTCGGTTCGGGCCGGTTTGGTTCGGATTTTGAATTCGGGTTACTTTTTGCCAGGTGTAATTAAAGCTAATAATAAGTATGTTTATTAAGATAAATGGTGATATATACAATAAAAATTAAGAATATATTTATAATTGTAATTGGAGAAATAAATAGATATTGAAAAATAAGGAAAATTAAAAAGACGAGATCATGAGCTCATGGATGGAAAGAAAAACAAAAAGAAAATCATAAATGAGGTGGAGGAAGGAATAACATTAAAATATTAGGTTTTTGGTGATCATGTAATAACCGCTATTTTTATAAATAAGAGAAAATAAAGTTTTCTTAAAATCCTTGTTCGTACAACGATCAAAATGTCGTTAATAGCAAATTCCTCGCCCATTTAAGTGAAAAACTCGTTTAAATTCAGTTATGGAAAAACGAACCCTTATATTAAATTATTATTTTGAAATAAATTATTTAAGAATATAATAAAAAAATGAGTTAAGAAAAAAAAAATTTTAATGAAAGAGGAAAACAATTAACAGATAAGTAACAAATACAATAATGGGGTAGTTATTTTTATATCTAACTAATTAAACTCAACCCATTAATAGCCTAAAATAAAAAGGGAAATTAGGGGAAACAAGTGGGACTCGAACCCCCAACCTTTCCGACCCCTTTCTTTTCCTTACCAGTCAAACTGCGGGAGCTCTTTGATGGGTTATGGGACGAAGCCGATTTATCTGAGGAGACTGAATCTGGATCGACTTGAATTTCCCCGTTCAATTGTTGGCTGCCAGCAAGCTGATTTTCTGAAAGGAATGAAATCTGAGAAATCTTCCCTAATCATTACACCACGTTTCAACTTTGTTAAATATATCCTGATAGGCTATAAAATTCTTCCCCCTTGTTTCATGCTTCTACCCGAGATATCTTCCCCCTGTTCAACATTGTGTTCACACCTTATACTATAACCCGAACCGTTCGTCATCCTTCGATCGCCGCCAACCCCTCACCGCCAGTCGCCCATCACGCCGTCCACCTCCTGTCACCTCTGCCGTCACCACTACGTCGGCGCCGCCGTCCTGTCCAGCCCGTCCTCGTCGGGCCTGCCGCTCGCCGCCTCTGCCCACCGCCTGCTCGCCGCCGTCGCCTCTGTCCGCCGCCTGCGTTGTCGCCGCCGGTGGTCGGGTCGTGGGTGCCGTGTTGTGCAGTGTTGTTGTCGTTGTTGTTTTGATGTGTATCAGCCAAGTTACGTAGAAAACAGAGTAAGGTAATGGAAATCGCCTCCGTTTCGTTATATATTGTTAATGGGTCGGATTCCTGTTTTTGGGTTGATCTTTACGCTTAAGTATAGGTTTTAATTTACTTAATAAATAAAGCCCATCGAGTTAGCAACTAAAATCCGAAGATTCTAGCAATTAAATGGACTACCAATGGTAGATTTTGGGTACTAATAAAAATAGGATTATTCCTAAGAAAAACTAGAAAATGGCCTTAATAAAATTATTATTAAGAGGTAAAATGGTAACTAGGTTGTAATTAGAAAATCAATTAAATATTTATTTATTTAAATTACTTTTATGGTGGAATATTAAGTTGTTAATATTAAAGTTTTAAGATCATTTTATAAAGGATATAAGGAAATTTTTTTTTTTTTTTTTTGGTAAACGTCGAGTAATAATTATACATCATCAACGAAAAAATAGTTAACCTCACTTCTCGGGTCGTTACGAGATTTATATTAGAAGAAAATATTTTCCTTTATATCGAGAAGTAAATTAAATATTAATTTAATTTGTGTTCGCTCGTCTTAAAATCGCGCATAAATTAGGTCGGGTCCCCGAATCGTCATAGAGCCGAGCAACAATTTCCGTAGGACGCAATTCTTGAAAATCCAAGGCAAGTGGTTTGGTTCTCTTCTTCACGATTTCGTACATGCAAGTGGATGGTTCTCTTGCTCTTTACGATTAAACATGAATTTTCTTCCATTCCGTTTAATATCTATATAATTGTTGGGAACACCTTGTTTGCTACATAAAATGAACTTAGGGTTATTTGCTGTTTAGAAATAATGACCTCATTGTTACTATACTACGTTAGTACTTGGACTTAGGACCGATTGATTGCGGCCTTTATGTGTTTAAATGTCTCGTTTGAGACTTTGCAATGGACTAGAATAGGGATTAGGGGTGAGAGCTCGTCTCTGAAAACACCTCTCAAAAACGTATTAGGATGTACCTATACCCTAATACTGGGTCATGACTCTGCCCGCTCTACCGCTCAGAGGGGTGATAGCACCCTAGCTAGGTGCTCAACTATGTGGCTCTAGGATCGCTTAAGGGGTCGTCGCATATAAAAATCATTAATTGAATTGTTGAATGGATATTCCTCGGGTGGCCCTTGACTCTCCTGAGTTGCCACATCCGAAAATCGTTAAAACAAGATGTATTGGGTGTGGCCCTTGACTCTTATGAGTTGCTACATCCGGAAATCGTTAAAATAAAATGTATTGTTGTATTACTCAGAGAGGATAAGTTGATGAAGGTTTTTACTAAACTTTGATGTGCATTAATAAGTTCCCAACAAAAATCTTAATCATCTTTTGTTCCTAGGAATCATTTTCTTGTGGTTTCCTATTCTTAAAAGAAAGCGTTAATCATCTCCTTTCGGATTTATGCCTTTCATTATCATCTCAGTTGTATTCGCATAAAGCCTAATTCTCCAAAATATATCACACCCTCACCTCAAAAGAACCCGATTTGTCGTGCATCGCTCAGTTCCCTTTGGACCTTGATGCCGACATACTTAGCCTTTTAAGAACTTAGTCATATTCTACCACTTGCTTAGTCTCGCGTTAGACTAATACCACTTTCTTTCTTCCCGACATTGGTCGGCTGGTATTTCTTGCTTTTATGGAAATATCAGGAAGTGAAGACAGGTTCGCTGGAGACCAAAGATGAAGACTCGAGGATTTAAAGGAAGGAAGATTTTCAAGAGGTTTCAAGTCATTTTAGATATTTTGGAATTTCCTACGTTGTTCTTGTGAAGAATCTTTGTCATTTTATTTCCGCTGCAAAATGATTTATATGTCTTCTTCACTCAAAACATTGTTATTCTGTAACATTGAATCACTTTTAATATAATATAAGTTCAATATGTTGTTTTCTATGAACCGAGTTATGTTACCAACCGCCTTGGGTGACTTTGGATGGAAAAATCCGAGGTCACTGGCATGTAATACCCTGGGGTTCAAAATAGGGGTGTTACAGATTATTGGTTGAGAAAATCTTTACCTTCGATTAGAAAGTCATTAATGAGCGAGAAATTAATCATTTCATATGATTTGCTTTGTTTGGCTCTTTCAATGAATAAATTATTTAAGAGCTCTTTTTTGGTTCTATTTATCTCATATACTTCTTAAGATCAACATGTAAAAGGTTGATGACTATTGGTTTGTGAAACCCTTGTAGTGCCACTAAACCATAATTGTTGACTACTCTTATGTCTGTATTGGTAGTGTTCCATCTCTAATTGTCCATGATGACGTCTCATTAAAACTTACAACGGAAAAAGAGTTAAAGAACAAATCCTTGCCTTGCAAACCTTGTGTAAAAAAAGGAAAAAAAAAACTGAATTCCTTGCAAAAGCAAGAAAAAAGTTGGAAGAAAAAGTGGATTAAAAATAAAATAGAAGTCCTTGCAAAATAAGCATGAAGTTACTTGTGGTGTAAGTTTGAGTCTTTTTTCTTTGTTTCTTTTTCTTTTTCTTTTGGCAAGTTGGATCGTATTAAAATTTGTACTTAAATCTTTCGAAGAGATAGAGTTGTGATTGGATTCAACCTGAGTTGATTTGGGATAGGCCACTAGGTGCTCCGAGACTTCTGAAGATCCTTCATCTCGGTGGAGGGAACATCAGCTATCCATTTCGCATATCCTAAGATGAATTGACCTTTTGATTCTGACACTAATAATTCTAGTGTTTTACTCATTCCGGGTTCAATCTCGTTTTACTCTTTCTTTTTGAGGATTTGTTCCATTTCTAGTCGATTCTGCTGGTCAGTATGACTCTTATGTAACTTATTTAGTCATTTGCGGCTGCCGTTTTTTAACGGCCTCTCGAACTACCAAGCTGTTTGGTGCTTTGAATTGTTACCTTTGTCAAAATAAAAAGAGATAGATAAATTCGAAAATTCTAACTAAACGATGCTATTTTTATATAAAAAGCTAATTTTATTTTATCCTTTTCGTTCGTGTTCTTGATTTTTTTTTTGGTCTAGCGGATCTAACACAGGCCCAAGTTCATTCACGTATTTAACTGATAAGCAGCCCTAGGAAGTAGGAAGAATTCTTCCCCGGGAGAGAACTGGAACAAGAACACAACGACAGAATCGGGAGAAACAATCTTTCACCGCCGGCGACATTTTTTCTCTGCCTCGTCAAACTCTGCAAATTCGTCTCCGAAATTGATCGGTTAGAACCTATCCTTGTCAATTGAATTTTGTTTCCTATTGTCTTCATGTCAATTGTGGTTCTAATTTCTCAATTTTAATTGTTTTTGTGGCCTGGCTGAGAACTCCCGGCCACCTGCCTCCGCATATGCCTTCATAGTTGTTATGATAATCTTTGAATGATTGGGAATTTCTCTGTTTTACTGTCCCCATTTAAGACGAGTGCTGTAATTTGTCACATGAGTTTGATTCTCTTAGATGCCTGAAATTGAGAATTAAATTTAATGCAATGTTTTTTGGCTCGTTTCGAATTGAAAATAAATGTAATTTGTAAATTCATTTTCTTATCGTTCATTGAATCCATGTAGCATGTACCATGAAGTTGTAACTTGTAAGTTAGCAGCTGCATTCACTTTGGGGCTTTTGTGATATGAAATTGCCACATTCACGTTCACGTTCACATTCCACATTTGTACTTGTGAAAGGCCCCAGAAACTCCAACGAGGTGGCGTTTCCCGTTTCGGATGGAAACACGGAAACTCGGAAACTCATTTTTACACTAAAATACCGAAATCTTGTGTTTCCCCGTTTCCGTTTCATTCCCGTTTCACATTTCCGTTTCCGTTTCCGTGTAACATAGAATACCACTTCCAGTCAACGTTAGTTATTCATATCACATAGCTGCAACCAACAGATCAATTTCGGTCATCAGGGTGTTTTATATGTCTTTCTTTTTGTGGCAATAATAACAGACATTTCAAAAGGTGTGGTGGTCCAGAAAATTTTCAGACGACTTGTTTCTGTTTTTATCATCGATATCATGTTTCTTTGTTTCTCTAGATTTTGTTATTATGTAATGTAGGAAGTGGTGATGCAAGCAATCATATTCTTATGATGATTTCGTCATTTGTATTAATTATTATCAATATTAATGCTGTGTTTGTAGGATTAAGTTACAATGGGTGAGACGGGCAAGCGATCCCGATTTCAAAGAGATAATGATGGGAACAGCAAAAATCAGAGGAGAAGGACTGAGAGAGATGATAATGGTGGAGATGAGCTAGTTGTATATAGGATATTGTGCCCTGATGGGGTAATTGGTAGTGTGATTGGTAAAGCCGGGAAAGTGATAAATTCAATAAGACAGGAAACTCGGGCAAAGGTTAAAGTGGTAGACCCATTTCCAGGCGCCAAGGAGAGGGTTATTACTGTATATTGCTATGTTAAAGAGAAGGACGAGGTTGAAGTAGATGACGGGTATTGTGATAGAGAACCCCTTTGTCCTGCTCAGGCTGCTCTACTCAAACTTCATGCTGCAATTTCTCATTCTGTAGCAACACTAGTGGATACTGACAAGAAATGGAAAGATAAGGAAGAATGCAACATTCTTGTCCCAGCAAGCCAGGCTGCAAATATCATTGGTAAATCAGGTGCCACTATAAAGAAACTCAGAAACACAACCAGGGCAAACATTAAGGTTATTGCAAAGGACATTTCAGACCCAACTCATTCATGTGCCTTGGAGTTTGACAATTTTGTCCGAGTAAGAGTTTCCTAATAACAATTCAAAGTTGTTTGTTTCATTTTCCTGAAGTTAGTTTGTGTTGATGTTGTAAATTGATTTCCTTGTTCTTGCTTGAAGATAAATGGTGAGCCAGAGGCAGTGAAGAAAGCATTGTTTGCAGTTTCTGCTGTTATGTTTAAATTTGCTCCTAGGGAAGTAATTCCTTTGGATGCTACAGTACCAGAGACGCCGCCTAGCATCATCATTCCTTCAGATGTTCCTCTTTACCCTGCATCTGGATTCTATGGAGGGGCTGATCCTGCTGTTCCTTCTAGGTCTCTACCTCTTCTTAGTGCATCTGTTCCCGAATTTTCTGGTTATTCTGTTAGCGGGAGTGCCTGGCCTCCTCTTATCAGTCCATCTGTTGTGCACGGCTATGGTGGAACATCTCAAAAGGTGGAGTTGATTATACGAGTCCTATGCCCGTCAGACAAGATTGGGCGTGTTATTGGTAAAGGAGGCATGTCTATCAGAAATATTAGACAGGCTACTGGTGCTCTAATTGAGGTTGTCGATAACAAGGGGAAAGGTGAAGATAGTCTTGTCACTGTTGTCGCATCAGAGGTTTGCATTTTCTGCTCTCTATCACAGACTACAAGTCTTATAGTTCTTTCAGATTGATTTTTCTTACTTGATTGTTATTTCTAAGTCATCAGAATCAATTCTTTTACTTGCGAATGAGTAGGCTCCATAACGTGCTATTCATTGCTAAGTTGAACTTGCAGGTTTATAATTTTCGAACTGCAAGATCAGCATTTGTACCCTAAATCACATTAATGGCTTGCGCTTTCATTTCTCATTTGTAGAATATTCTTGTGTTACAATGTTGTTCAAGGGGAATTTGGATGTTAAAGTTGAAGGATGATGCTCTTTCTGCATTACTTCTGTGTTTTGATATGAAAGGTGAAATGAATGTGACATTAAATATTCTATACCAATGAGAGAAGAAAGAGGATGTAACACTACCTTTTGACAAATTTACATGATGTCTTCTCTTGTTTTGCTCCCTTGTTCTTAACTGTTAACTAGCAAGCTTTGGATTCAGTATATACAGCATGTGCTGTTCTGTTCCTAGTATGTATAATGATCTTCTTATGCTTTTGGTTGCCTACAGTCTATGGATGATCTCAAATCTATGGCAGTAGATGCTGTTCTCTTGCTTCAAGAAAAAATAAACGATGAGGATGCTGAAACGGTGGCAATTAGAATCCTTGTTCCATCAAAAGTAATTGGGTGTATCATTGGGAAAGGTGGTTCTATTATAAATGAAATTAGGAAGAAAAGTAAGGCTGATGTTCGAATTTCAAAAGGCAAGACACCAAAGTATGCTGATTCAGATGATGAATTTGTCGAGGTAATCTTTACAGGTTTTACTCATTTTATTTGGTTATGTTTTTTGTGTTTGTTTTTAATGTTTTCTCTTTTGTTTCATTTAGGTGGCTGGACAAGTTGTTAATGTAAGGGATGCACTGGTGCAAATTGTGCTGAGACTCCGTGATGATGCTCTGAAGAACAACGATAATGGTTATAATCCTCATGCTGTTTCTGAATCTTTGTACCCTTCTGTAGCTGTTTCTACAGGTAGTTATTCAGTTCCTCCAAGTTATCCCACTATGCCTTCTGCTGCGCCTCTGGGGTATGAGCAAGAACGTGAGACTGGATCCCGATTGAGTAGGCATTATGGATATGAGCCATTGTCGGTAAGCTACTTATCTTTTCATTTTATTGGTGCCCTACCTGCTTTATATATAAAAAGCTGTTTATATCTTCAACTCAGTTATGCTTTTGTTACTAATGCTTAGCTAGTAATCCAAATTGCCTTCTTTGACAATTTAGCTTAGATCTTCTATGTTGTTTTAGAATTAGTTTTACAGCTCTACTGCATATATAATATGCCAAATATTGGTTCTTTTTCTTTGTGATACCACATTCCCCGAGAACAAGAAGTTGTCCAGTGATGCCTGGTGATAGTAATAGGTGAATTACCTTAGGAAAGTTCTGAACGTGATATCTGTGTGGTTGGATACCATGTTGGGTAAAGAAGTAGCTTTATCAATAATTTGTGATATGTAATCGTATTATATGATGTCTTAGAGACTTTACATTGAGTTTTGATCACTTTACTTGCCCCAGTTGCCTCTATATTTCTCTTGTCTGCCCCTACATCTCTTTCTACAGGCTTGTAAGCGGAGGAGCATAGCTTTTGTTAGAATGCAAGACAATATAGAAAGTGAAATTGTTATGTCGATGCTTCTTTAATTATTGCCTTGTTGCCTGTAGATGGGTGATAGTAGCCATGGATCCATGTCTTCATATTCAGCAAAGCTTTATGGACGGTTAGTATATTATTTTACTGATTGATTGTATGCTTTATAATGCTAGTATCAGAATGTTTTTTCTTATGTAGTTTAGAGCTTTCTTGTGTTATCTTACAAATTGTAATGAGCAGGATGAGTCCACCAACAACTCTTGAGATAGTGATCCCTGTTGGTGCACTTCCAAAAGTGATGGGGAAAGGTGGGGCAAATCTTGCCAATATTCGTCAGGTATGTCAATTTAATTTACTGACAGCTAATATACGTGAAAATTCAATTTTTGGAGGAAAGGTAAGGGTCTTTTAGCATGGGCGTTCATATTATATTTTTACAACTGCTAGGTTGCTTATCTCTCAAATGACTGCAAACCCTAGAAAACAGCCTTATAATTGTTGATGTCTGATGCCATCCCTTCCTTCTCTCATGGGCATCTCTTACCACAGACCTTTTTTGAGTTTTTTTCCTTCAGCTGTATAATCTACAATCATCTTGTACCTGATTTGACAATACAAAAGTTGCAGTGTCATTTTGCGATATGCCTTTCTAAATGTGCCCCCTCACTTTGTTGCTCCACAGACTGGCTGTAAACTTCAATATGTATACTTCTCGCTCACTTGATCCTCACATGCTCACTCACATTCATTTGTCTTCCAGATATCAGGAGCAGTTATAGAGATTTCTGAATCCGTTACATCTCGTGGTGACCGTCTGGCCCTCATTTCTGGAACATCTGAACAGAAGCGTTCAGCTGAGAACTTGATTCAGGCATTCATTATGTCAACATAAGTGTCAATGATTCTTCCTTCTTGAAGGGTGAAACTCGATTGATCTCCCCAGTCAGCTCTATCTTGATTGTCCCTGCTAATACCTCAAACCTCATTCTGCACTTCCTTCCAATTGCCTATCAAGAATTTGCCAGATGGACCATGCATCTGGATCTGTTTTCACCAAACATAGGTTTCTTGTTTGTTGTATAAGCTAGTCATCTGCAATAGTGCAACTATCATAATCTGCTAGGATTCATCTTTTCCTTTCACTGTTCTTTTCATTTCTCCCAAACTAGTTCAGTCATGATACTCGTTTATCCATATGCTGCCAAGTTTTCGTTCCTAGCTTATTGTCAACTCAGTGATGTATGTTCATTTGATGGCTTACTTTGCTAAATCCTCCGTGGCCCCACTTTTTCAATAAAAATTGTCATTTTATGGTTATGTAGCAGCCTCTTCTGGATGTTGTTATAACGCCACATTCCCTTCACAATTTTAGGGTGCTTTTGGAATTTGGACTACCATCCAAACTCACCCGAAGCTCTCTTGCCTGTTCTCTCCAGTGTTTGATAAACTGCAATATGGAACCACACTGGAGTATTTATCTGATTTTGAAAGCAAAATGCCCTCCTATAAATGTATGTCCTGCATTCATTCTTATCTCATAGTAAATTTTGGAATTCATCATCTCGTCTGAGTTCATGTCTGTTGGAACTAATCTGTTCCTTAAATTGCTTTCATAGAACTTATCTCAAAATATCAAGGATATGATTCTTTCACATATGGGCGGGTTTTCTGACTGCAACAGTGCAACTGTACAATCTCAAGGCTACCATACTCTATTCTCTTCCCCGAGCTATCTTAGGTTCTAAGATTAAAAGCTGTGTTATTACTGTTTCTTTCTATTATCTGTAGAGATTTTATCTTTTCTTGAGCTTGCTTTTTCTTTTGCCCCTATTTTCGGTCATTATGGTCACTTTTAACTTCTGGTTTGGACCTTGGGTGCATTTGGATTACACCACATAATGCATGATCTTGCATTAATTCTTAAACGCATCTTATAGTCATTCTGTTTGGAGATTCAGCCATATCTTTTCTCCCTCAATTTGTTCTTGTTTTTGATTCTTTAAATCGTTGCACTCTTGTAGCACCCTGATTTCTTCCACAACATTGGCCAATTGACCCACCAAATTGCTTCTGTGCTCTTTAGTCCCTGATAGTTTCAAACAATTGTTTTACTTACGAAATTTGTTTTGATCATCATCATGTATCCTCTCTTAATTCCCTGATGTTTTTTTCCCCACAATATATGGACTCTCGTTGCATAGCCTCTAGATGCTTGTTTTAGAGGGAGGAGCAGGAACAAAAGAATACCTGGAATATGCCTCAACTGTTCTTTTCTGGCTTGATGAAGTGGTGGAAGAGGGGGCAGTTAGGAACATAATTCAACACGAGAGTGATAAACAAAATGTAGCACCCTCCTATTTCTGAAACTTAATCTATTCTTCATAAGCAAAACTAGAAAATTATCACTTCATCACATATTCATCAGATTCCTTAACATGCATACTTAAACTGTCCACCATCGGCTTCTTGTCTCCCTATACGATTTGCCTCTGAAGTTAAGAACTATGAAGTTCCTCTGGTGGGAAAATTTAAAAAATATAGATTTATAACAATCATTCTGCCATTAGTATATATAGAAAAATCAGTAGTTCTTACCTTGCGTCTTCTTCATGCTTGCCTGAGTTTCAGCGCAAAGCAATAGGTATATAGGCTCACTGTATCCATCATGCATTATCCATTTCCATAAGTTAGCTGATCTAGAATTGTAGTGCCTGCATATTATTTCTGCACTGAGGCATAGTCCAAGACGAAGCAAAATGATAGGCTTTACTTTGTCATGCACAGTAACTCAGAAAGCCTATTATTTTGGATTAAACATATGTTGATTTTCATCTCTGCTGCCCTATGTTATAGAAGTATGTATCTAATGTGAAATAACAAATTGGCACCGTCGACTACGTGATATCTTTCCTTCCTTGGTCAGTTCTTAGTGTTCTTTGGCAAAATCTTGATTCTTTCTCAACTTCCAGGATGGCAAGACAGATTCCCTGTTACATTCTAGATAGTCTCCTCTTACATTCGTGCCTTCCAACATATTATTGGTCTGTTCTGTGTAGTTGCAAGTACTGGGGACACAATTCTGGTGTTGCTTGAATGCTTTATTGCTTGGTATGTTGGTGTTGGGTTTCTGAGGTTGGTAGTATGCCATAACTATAAATTGGTTATTAGTAATCCCTCTGGATCCTTCTTACTTGCCTTTCTTCTCTGAATAGGAAATATTGTAATATTTTGATAACCATATATGGTAAGGAATTATCTTCTGTGATCTTTTGGTCAATGCTTTAACATCTACAATATTAATTAGCTTGCTTTGTAATGCGGGAGACAATTGATGCATGTAGGACACTAGTGTTTATCTGTAAATCATGACAGGAGCTCATGTTGGTTGCAAACTTGCAACCCATATTGCATTTCTTGATATTAGTTGCTTGTGTTTTACTAAACCTCATGTGATTATAGGCAGTAGAATTTCTGTTCATCCTTTGTGTTATATGGCTGAGACCTGTTGTTTATAGTTTCTTAGCCTGCTGCAATGGATTTGGATTTGTGTTATTTGGATGAGTATTAATGGTGCTGTGTTGCGTAATTTGTATGAGTACTAATGGCGCTCCACAATCTGAGTACTCGCTCTTTGCATGGAATTGTAAATTTTTTACCTTCCAGATGAAAGTGTTATGTGAGGTTGAAGTGGTGGGAAATCAGGGTTTCTCCCAAGCATTTGGGTTATATACTTATATGCATAAGGCATCTAAACGAAATTCAATTTCGAACGTTGTAATTCAGGTAATGTGTACGTGAAGATATGGTAGATTATGACAAGATTGAACATCGATTTTTCCAAAGCATTGGGCAAATATCTGATGGCGTAAACTTGTGCAACCGTAGTTTTTGTTACAGCTTTTCTTTAAATGACTTAACAGTCTTTTTAAGAAGTTCCACATGAAACAAAAAAGAAGTTGTAACCCTAATAATACAGTCATTCAACAATCAACATTCTCTTGGTTGAAATTTTAAGGATTTAACAATTTGTTTTTTGCTCAAAAAAAGAATTTGTTGCTACTCTTTCATCATAGTTCACCCTTTAGGATATTTGCGTAAAGAGATGGTCAGAGATATGGTAACGGCAACTCATTATGGATACACAAATGGAACTATAAACTTTCAAATTTCACAATAAATTGAGGCTGACACAAGTTTGAAATGCCTGGAAAAAATGCTCAAAACATTGAAAGGCAAGAAAGAGATGGCAACGTTTTAAAAAGTACAAATTGTCTCAGGTGAAACCACCAAATAACATCTACACTGGGATTTTCCCAGTGTTTCAAACGTGAAACCGCACTGGGAAAAATCTACACTTTGGAGAATCGGGACTGAATCGATTTGCCATTTTAGAGCCAGTGAACCGAAAAATACTATAGATTCATATATATTCTTTTAAAATAATCATTGGACCTTGTTTTAATAAATCAATTTTTTTTAATAATAATAATAACAATTTATTTTTTAAATAATTTTTTTTAGTATTTTTTTAATAAATCAATTTGAATCAGAATTGGAACGAAACAACCAAACCGAAAGAACCGGTTACAATTCGGTTCCGGATTCCTGGAACCGAAACCGACCCATGGGCCATGAGTAAAGTTGGGTCCAATGTCCATAGTTCTTTTGTTGTGCTATCTTATTTTTCTTTTAAAAAAAAATCCCAGAGTTGATCGTCTCGATGCGCTAACTTTCTTACTTGCACGAGGAGAACTCTCAAGTCTCAACTCCTTCAAATTCAGAGCAAGTACATATCTTTGGTAAGATAACACTGTCATCATCCTCATCCGACTTGCCGCAAAAAATTCACAATTACGCAATTTCGACTGATCGTAAGCATCTCATCTAGCCGACTGACGGAGCCGAGGATGGCGACCAAACAAATCCTACAAATTGCGGCGAGAAGATTGTCGGCCCCGATTCGAGGAGCTAGAAGCTATGGAGGGTTGCCTCAAGGCCAATCCGCCACAGCTTCCCAGCAACTCATAGACAAAGAGTACCAATTTAGCGCTCACAAGTTCGGTCCTTTTCTCTTTGTTTCTCTTTGTTTTCAGTTGGGCTTCTTTTGGATTCTTCTTGTTTGTGTTGCACGTTTGTCGATATGCCTCAACGATATCAATGGGGTCTTATGTTTTTGGTATTTGTTTCAGAAATTGTATGTTACTGTGATTTGTATGTCTTAAAAATTAGCAAAGGGTAATTTGGCTTTGAGTTTTGTATATTGTCAGCTATTTAAATTATGGATTATTTGTTTTAGTTTGCTAAGTGTCCTGTTGGTAAAAATTGATCTACAACTCATCGGAAGGGAAACAAGATGATTTATTAGGAAGAACTGCTGAGGGTTGAGAGCTTGCTATCTACTTATAAAGCTTATACATTGAATGACTTTTACTCTTATGGTGTTTAGCCCTTTTGATTTTGACTAACAGAAGAAATTTTGACTTTTAAAAGCATGGTTCTTCAGCAGTTCTAACTTATCCTGTGTTTATTACAGTTACCATCCAATTCCTATGGTATTTTCTCATGCAAAGGGTTCGTCTGTTTGGGATCCCGAAGGAAACAGATATGTTGACTTTCTGTCTGCTTACTCTGCAGTTAATCAGGTATAGAAGGAAATTAATTTTAACTGTTGAGTCACTTCTCAAATTACGTTTGGTTGATGTGTTTCAGTGTCCAATTTAGAATTGTACCGAGTTTAAATTATCAGTTAAATTTTTGTTGCATAAGGCATTCTTTAGATGGCATTAAAATCTAGGAACATCCTCGAGCTGCACATTGCTACAACGTAGAGAAGAGGACCTTGTGTAGTATGAATACATGCTTGTATGATGATATGGTTTATTCCTTTTTTGACATATCATGATATCTTGTATCTTTTTTATCAGGGGCACTGTCATCCTAAAATTTTAAAAGCATTAGTTGAGCAAGTGGAAAAGCTGACTCTCAGCTCGAGAGCCTTCTACAATGATAAATTCCCATTATTTGCTGAGAAGCTAACCAGCATTTTTGGATATGATATGGTGTTACCAATGAACACTGGCGCAGAAGGAGTTGAAACTGCCCTCAAGTTGGCAAGAAAATGGGGTTATGAGAAGAAAGGGATCCCTAAAGACGAGGTAAGGAGAGTCTGGTCCTTTTGGGGCCCATGCCAATAATCTTTCCAATATCATTTAGTGCTTGTTGCCTAGATCCATATCCTGATCTATTCAAGTCTATACAGGCTATTATTGTTTCATGCTGTGGGTGTTTTCATGGCCGTACTTTGGGTGTGATTTCTATGAGCTGTGACAATGAGGCTACGCGTGGTTTTGGCCCCGCTTTACCAGGTCATCTTAAAGTTGATTTTGGAGATGAAGCTGCTCTCGACAAACTCTTTAAAGGTCTATAAAGTTTAATTAATCCAGCATTTTGTACTCTGAAGACGAATGTGATACGGGGTTTTCAGTTGTGCCTGCCTATGATTGGCACTTCTGATCTGTATGCGTATATATGTGAAAATCTCCCAAGGTTTTCTGTGAATTTGGTCTTGACTTGTTTTTTTTTTTTTTTGAGCCCAGGTCTTGACTTGTTTGTTTAAATGCTTGTGTTTTCTGAAACTACTTTCTTGTGTCATGCAGAAAAGGGGGACCGAATAGCTGCTTTCTTATTTGAGCCTATTCAAGGGGAGGCCGGGGTATGTTTGATTGCTTTCTTATGAAATACTGAAGTCTGTACGATTGTTATACTCATGGTCCATTATATGAAATACTGGAAGTCCATGGCCATTAAAATAGTCTATCTGGGATGAATATTTGAAGCTCAACTCTTCGTGATCAGCATAATACACTCAAATAATTTTAAGTTTTTTGGTAATTTACGATTAGGAAGATGATGGCTAGGCCTTCGCTTTTACTGGTTATGATCTGCAAATTACTGTATAGATGTGGGACTAGAGATCTTCCATCTTTTCAAAGCTGTTTAGTCAAGCACACCCCTCTCTTAAATACATACTGCATAATCTCTTTTGAGCTTTTGGATCATCTTTATAAAATTTTCATCTTGTTCTTATTTCCAGGTCAAAATTCCACAAGATGGCTACTTAAAAGCCATTAGGGATCTCTGCTCCAGGCATAATGTTCTGATGATTGCAGATGAAATACAGTCTGGGCTTGGGAGGTCTGGAAGGCTTCTCACTTGTGATTGGGAAGATGTACGCCCAGATGTTGTTGTAAGGCTTCCTTCTTCTCTGACTGAGTTTATTTACCCTTCTAAGTGCATTTCTTATACTTTCATCATTGTCTTAGTGGCAATACATGTTTATCAGGATAAACTGGTAAAATCACTATCAAGATTGGCATTTTATCTTGCACAGTGCGCTTGTTATAGAAAATTATGGAGTGCATAATTTTTAAAAGCTGTTTATAAGTCTCCGAAGATCCTGATTTCGTTCTTAATCGGCATCTGATGCAGATTCTTGGAAAGGCATTGGGTGGGGGAGTTATACCTGTCAGTGCTGTTCTTGCTGACAAAGATGTGATGCTTTGTATAAGACCTGGAGAGCATGGCAGGTTTGAGCTTGCTTAAGTATTATATACCTTCACATATCTGTTAAGTTCTTATGCATGTACATTAAAGAATTCATTGGTTATGTTATTTTTAGTGTTTTAGACTTAGGGCCCGTTTGGTTTCTTTGGGGGGAAAGGAAATGGTTAAGGCATGTATCTAGACATTATTTAGTTTATGGTTCATTGATACAAAGGGTAACCGTTACCCCTCTCTTCCACTTTTCATGCAAATTTTGAGCAACTTCTCCCCACCCCCTCAACATGGGGTAATCATATCCCTCATACTCCTCTAACCATTACCCCTCTCTTTCCATTTTTCATCCAAAAAAGAGAAGATCATCCCCATTTTCCATACAAATTTGTTTCCTTTCCTTTCCTTTCCATAATTTTTATACCAAACGCCACCTTATAAACAACCAGTTGAATACTGTCCATGCCTTATATCCCCCCGTTTATTTTTTGGATGACTTGACACTGCATATTGTGATGGACATTTATTAGCTAGGGGTACAAATGATTTTCAGAGTGGCTATAAACAATAGCATTACCTTTTTTTTCGATCAAGAACAATAGCATTACCTTAGTACTACTAGTCTGTGAAATCTGTCAAACTATGACAATGTGAATACTAAGCTATGATCATATTCACATCTAGCTGGAGATTATAACTAGAACATGGTTGATAAGCTTTACTCGATAGATATATGACTCTAGAAGAGTAGTCTGTATCAAGGTAATTTAGAATTGGAAATACAATTCCTAGTTGCATCCAACATATTTAATAAGTTCACTGTTTTATTTATTTTTTTCCTTTTTCGTTCCTTTAGGGTCTAGGATGACACTCACTAATATATTCTGTATTTTTTTCTATGGGCTTTGAAGTTTAATGCTAGTTCCATTTTATCTTAAATCATGGTTTTGTTTGTTGCAGTACTTTCGGGGGAAATCCATTGGCGAGCATGGTTGGTATCGCCTCATTAGATGTTTTATTAGACGAGAAACTTGTTGAGAAGTATGTATCCTCATTCAGTCATTCCCTTGTACCTGACATCAATTTTTGGAATGACCTATTAACTTGGTATTCTTTACAGATCTGCTGAAATGGGTGAGGAACTTAGAACTTTGCTAAAACAACTTCAGCACAAGTTTCCTGATTTCATCAAGGAAGTACGAGGAAGAGGACTCTTCAACGCGGTAGAGCTCAACAGTGAGGCTTTATCTCCAGTATCCGCTTATGACGTTTGCCTTAAGTTGAAAGAGCGAGGCGTTCTTGCCAAGCCCACACACGACACAATCATACGTTTGACTCCTCCACTCTGTATAAGGTAAAATTACACTTCAAACCCGGTGTCATTCACAGCTTGATGATAATACCAAACATAACTCATAATCAGTGTACTTTCTTTTCCTTTGCAGCTTGGATGAGATCAAAGAAGGATCAAAGGCGCTCCATGAAGTATTCGAGTTTGATGTGCCCAAGATGAAGAAAGAAAAGCCTTGCGAGAAACACTCGCATCCGCCAACCAAGTGCGATCGGTGTGGTCGAGATAACTAAGTGGCTAAACTCGGCCTTTCCACCTTGTTTCTTCATCTGGTGGTAGAGTAGAGCTAGAACAATTTCAACCAAGGCAAAAATGGTTTAGGCTTGAGCTTTGAAGCCACTAGACATCCAATAAGGTAGTAGCTTTATCAGTGTGGTTTGAACCACTGTTTTTACTTGTACAACTTCCTCACTATGACCCTGTTATTGTTATTTTTCCCTTCTAGTTTGAAAATACAGAAAGTAGTATAATCATGGTTTCATATGACAGGATGGAGTACTAAACTTATTGTTATGATTTCTAATCTGAACCCAATTGTAATCTTAACAATTACTTTTATTCTGACAAAGTCTAGCTTATCCTCAGATTATCCCATCATCGTCATGCTTGCAAATTGGTTACAAACAAACAATTGACAAAGACGCGTACATATAATATGTAAAAACGTCTTTTTCAAATGATGTGTTTACGCAAATCTTTCATAGCCAGGTCAACGGTCAAAGCCGGTAAAGCTTGCGAGATGTATTGAAGCACACTGTACGGCCCCATGAAAAGCCGGCCAAACAATATGTAATTTAACTTGCATTAAAGAACAATTAGACGGCATTCATCTGAAGATTAGTAGAATGATCACTTTGCTAATGTTGACACTCAACAAAGTGCCCCCGCCTTCAACCGAAAAGACTTGCATAACGTTGACCTTTTTTCTTTTCTTTTGGGTTGTTCAATTGTATGTTGATCTCCAATTCTCCATACAATGTTGAAAAGAAAATCAAGAAACTATATCAATTAATCTAATGATTCGTGTGCATATATGCACATTACAGTACTATCTTAAAGTGCCAACATTCTTGATATTAATTTAAAAAAAGGTGTTAAACAATTGGTAGCAAGCAAGATATACATTGGTTATATATATATATATATATATATATATATATATATATATATATATATGCTATAATTGATGTGCCTAGTCCATCTATCTATCCACCTACCATTGGTAGACTAATTCTAGAAATGATCCATTACCAGGATAATATATTAATTAAGGTCATTATCACACTTATACTATTACGAGCACAAGTAAACCGATTAATAAAATCTATTACTATATACTAAAGCGGAAGCAAATTCCGCCACCGTATTGCGCCACATCACCCCTTTTACTTAAATAATATATTTTTTTAAAATTCTTTTGACATCTATTAAATTGGAAAATTTATCCATTTACTCCCTACTTGAAAATTTTATCTTTTATTATCTATTAAAGTGGAAAAATTATATAAATTTTGTATTACTATTATGATCCAAAAGCACGTACGTATATCGTTGTACACAAAAATAACCCGGGCCAGTACTATAACAATTACAAAAAAAGTTATCCTACAATTATCCTACATGGTAAATTATCGTACTATATCCTACATGTTACATGTACGTATAAATTATCGTGGTAGTATTTTTTTTTTTTGGTAAAAATTATCTTGGTAATATACAATTTTTGTATTTTTCAAAAGCATGTACGTACTATATCCTATATGTTACAAAAAATATACATGGTAAAAGATATAATATATCATGTAAACAAATTTAGCTAAGATATATATGTGTATATATATATATCTTACTTAATATCTCTTATTTAAAAAATTATCTTATTAAATCTTGATTTTATCATAAGATCTTATGCATACTTAATTAAGATATTAGTTCTATCTTTAAACTTGAGTTGTTTAATTAATAATTCTATCTAAATATATAAATCTCAATCTTATCTGTATACCCCTATAATGAATACATAGATCTATTATAAAAGATTTGATTACAAAAGATTATTTTATTTAATGTGTAAATCATAATCTTAATAGTGTACCCATTTAACTAAATAACATATTAATTATAAATAATTTTTCGTAATGTTATTACGATAGTTTTTCAAAAATCAACAATGGTAGCAAATTCTACTACTATATTTAAGGTGAATATTCATTCTATTACATAATATATTAAAAATATTTTTTACTACCATATCGTATTAAAATCTCAATAAAAGGACTAGATGTTATATTCACCATAAATATATATGTAATATTGCATAATGATTATGCTTTAGATTAAAAGATAGATTTCTTAATTAAGATAATGATTCGTCAAAGTTTTTTTTAAATATTTATATATCTCTAATTTAATTATTTATTCACAACATAATAACATATATACAAGATAAATTTGTTTTCTATTTTATCTTATTAAATATTATCTACATCTTCAATATACTGCTATATTAATCCGAGTTTTTTATTTAAAATTATTGATTTTATTATAGAAGATAGTTTATGCAATTTAGTTTAAATGCCAAAAGAAGTTTTAATCAATTTTTAATCATATGTGATCATGAATCTTATCTTATGGCATTCTTCCTTGATTGCTTAAATACATGTTTCTGTATGTATAAAAAGTTAATATATAAATAAAATTTATTTGTATAAATATTTGATGGTAAGCGTCATTTTAAAACAAGATAGGCATATGATAGTATTTGTAATTGTTGTAATAAATTCATATATATACAAATTAATAAATAAATAACACTCTCGTACAAGGTACGGGTCATTTGCTAGTACTTTCTAAAGCTATTAGCTAGCTAGGTAGCTAAGGTTTATCATTCATGGCCAGCCTAATTAATCAAAGAGAGCAACAATATAGTAAGCTTCCATTTCCGAAAGCCCAATCTCAACTTACTACTACATATACATAATACATTCCACCAAAAAAAAATCTCATTTTAAGTATAGGATTCAAGTTTTGTAAAATGTTATATGGACCTTAAACGTACAAATTAAACTAAAATACTCGGTGATCTAGCAATCTGTATTATTACGGACTTTAAAGTTACAAAATTAATCTTGTATTATCACGAACCTTAAAGGTACAAAAAAGTGGAAGACGTAATAATGTTATGGCTTTGCGGATTTTGCGAGTGAAAGTGAATCCGAATATTAACATGAACACGTGAGTGCACTTACCTTGGTAACTAAGTCATTGCATGCACTAAATCTTTTCTTCCCGATTGCACATGCACTTAATTTGGGATTACCGTACTACTAGCTTACAGTGTGTACCTAATTTGATTTGGCACATTTCCGTTATTTCGCGTACATGTAGTCTAGTCCATATAAATATAATCCTCCTTCAATTCGTGCAATAAATTAGGCGGGTGAGACGACTATTATGCATGATATGATAACTTGATAATGACTTTTAATTTTATAATAATAAAGCTTAATGCAAATGTTATTGTCGCGACGTGTTCTTTCTTCTATTCACGTATAGTCCTTACACTAATTTAATGCTTTAGAAGGTAAACATACCCTCATATCTCTAAAAACCTAATAAGGGAGCTTAAAATTGGAGTTTTTCTAATTTGGCAATGCTAATTAATAGTACGAAAAATTGGGTGTGTGAAATGTGGTTATACTTTTCGTAAAGTATGCTTTGAATATAACTTTTGTCTTTTGCAAGCAACAATTAATACTATAGAGGTACTCCCTAATGTATAGTAAAGTCGGGGGAAATACCCAAACTTTGGCATCAAATTAAGCATCTTTTAAAGATATGGGTTCCCTTAAAGTTGATCCCAAAGCCAAAGTCAATTATTGACTAAGTAATGACAATTAAGCTATACACATTTCAACTAGACCGCACTGATTCAGCAAGAAAATATTAAAATTTTATCCACCATCCAATTGCAATAAATTAAATAGTACCACTCAAGCTCAATTACATGGAGAAATACGTGTACACAGTTGATATGCTGATCGATGAAGATATTATACGAACAAATGATTCATGAAACCCTGTACATAGTTGAAATTTATATCATTAATTAATCACTAGTGTATATATATAAGCTCCATATTTCAAACATGATTCATGAACATGATACATACATATATACAGATGCAAATTATGCAATCGATGCTGTTAATTAATTTGCTAGCTGCTATTAATGAAATGATACAATCTTCCTGATACGTATCAATAAATCATCAGTCATCTATAATTTTTGTCACGTAGGAAACAAGTATCACCCATGTGAAGTACATAATCAAACACGTACTTGTTAACTACGTCCCTTCAAATTCCTTGATCATTAGAACCCTAAAAAAGGGATCATAACTTACGAGTGTGATAAAAATACTTGAAAGGGAAATGTCATCCCATTATCTCATTTTGCATAATTTTGATAAATAAATATAAACAAAAATATTAAATAAAAACTAATAATAATATTTGGATTTATATATTAGGATAGAATTTTAATTAAACTATTCAAAATACAAGATAGAATTATTCTTCTAATTAAATATGTATAAGATTAAATTTATATATTATGATAAAAATAAATTTTAATAAAGGGGTAATGTGACTCAATAAAGTGACAATATTTACTTCAACTTTAATATATAGTAAATTAGTAATAGATAGATAAATATTGATATATTGATGATTGCTTATACTTTTTTATCATTTGTGATTTTAATAATTATGTAAATTCATCTCAATAGAGAAGAATAAAAATGAAATAAAATCAACCTCAACAGTATACAATCTACTGTAATTCACTTATAACAGTGCATTTGATATAATATAATCCCAGTTGAACCAAACGGCCCCTAAGATAATATAGGTCACTCGTTGGAGGAAGAGCGCCCGTACGAATCGAATACGAATACGAAGAGGTGTGGGGGTTTTATCTCCTAAACGCGCATACATAATAAGCACACAACACCACCACCAACAACGATATCCTTTCTTTCTCTCTCTTCTTCTTCTTCCTCCTCCCTTGCAAAAACGAAAACGAAAAAGCTCATCTTGTTCCTCCTCCACCGCTTCTCTCTTTCTCTCTCCTCTGCGCGATTGGCCTCCTCTCCGCCTCGGATCCATCTTCTCTGTGGATGATGCTCGCCTCTCCCTCCGATCTACCACCAATTTCAACCTCCTCTCAGCAATTCCTCAATTACCGCCTCTCCTCCGTTTCTAGGGTTTACGGAGCTCCGCAAATTTGCCGAATTTAGGGATTCCGGTTCCCCGATCCGATTCCGCTCCTCAGATTTCCCCCGAATCCGTAATCAGATGTCTATCTGTGGAGATCTGACCGCCAGAATCTACCCCGAACCGTCCTCGGCCGACGCTCCTCAAACCGAGCCAAGATTCGACCTTTTCGACCGCTTGCCGGACTCCCTCCTCCTCCTGGTCTTCAACAAGATCGGCGACGTCAAGGCCCTCGGCCGCTGCTGCGTTGTCTCTAGGAGGTTCCACTCCCTCGTCCCTCAGGTCGAGAACGTCGTCGTCCGCGTGGACTGTGTCATCTCCGACGACGAGCCCTCCTCGGCCTCTTCCTCCTCCGATAAGTCCCGCTCTCCCTTGGTCAATCTCTTCCGTGTGGTGTTCACCAACATCTTCAAGCCCCTGCACGCCCTCGGCCAATTTCTCGGCCCCAGGAGGTCGTCTGCTGCCTCGTCTTTGGCCTCTTCGGTCTCGCCTTCGCAAGCCTCGTCGGCAGCGGCCGCCTTGTCGATGGGGAGCGGAGGAGGGGGCGAGGAGGAAGCCGACCAGGGTGGAGTCACCCACCATTCTCCTACGCAGGTCCTTAAGAACTTCGATGAGATCAAATTCCTCCGAATTGAGCTCCCCAGCGGTGAATTGGGGATCGACGACGGCGTTCTGCTCAAGTGGAGGGCCGATTTCGGCTCCACCCTTGATAATTGTGTCATCCTTGGCGCCTCCTCGGTCACGCACTTGTCCAAGCCCCCGCAAATCGGCGAAATCGGGGCCAATGGCGATCTAATCCAGCCTATCGGCGGCATTACCGGTGTCCTTGACGACAATGGGAGCATTCCAGAGTCGTTCTACACGAATGGGGGCCTGAAGCTGAGGGTTGTTTGGACTATCAGCTCCTTGATCGCCGCCTCTGCAAGACACTACTTGCTGCAGCCGATAATCTCTGAGCATCAGACATTGGACAGCCTTGTTTTGACGGATGCTGATGGGCAGGGGGTTTTGTGTATGAATAGGGACCAGTTAGAGGAGCTGAGGGTGAAGCCTTTATCGGCTTCCACGGCTTCCAAGAGGACCATGGTGCCGGCCTTGAACATGAGGCTGTGGTATGCTCCACAACTCGAATTGCCCGGTGGGATTCTGTTGAAAGGGGCTACCTTGGTTGCTATCCGGCCCAGCGAGCATTCGGGTGTAGCTGCTTCTAAGAAGGACTCGGATCTATCCTGGGTTGCCGGCGCGTTTGAAGAGCCATATGGGGCTGCTGCTAAAATGCTGGTGAAGAGGAGAACCTATTGTCTTGAGATGAACTCGTTTTAGGAGGAGTTTGGTTAAGGGGCAGGTAAATGACAGATAATCCCTTTGTTTAAGTTGCTGCTTGTAATGCTCTGCTTGTAATGGTGGTGTTAAGTGATGTGATGTATTCATAATATGATGATGTTTGTCTGATCTAACTAATCTGTGAATGGCTTTTCCCTGGTACTGAAGTCATTAGCTGATACTAGTATGTGCTATCAAATATTGGGTGTTTGGTGTTCGTTGCCTGTTGTGCTGTGTGTTAGAGATTGGTTTAACCTTGTCTATACTTCATAAATGGTTGGTAATCATTACTCAATCTTGGTTAAAACTTTAGTAACTGAGAACAGGTTCTTAATTTTCAGAAGGCTAATGTTCCAAGCATTGGGAGATCTGCATGTTGTGAAGACAGTGCACAAACTCAGTTGTTGAAACTTGAAAGCATGCTATGGAGGAGTTTCCTGAGAGCCCATCAAACCTACATCCTGAAAAATGGGGGAAAGGGTTTGATCCTGCTGTTTATAGAAGAATACAGATTGAATCCATCTGCTATCTTATTTTTCTATTTTGGTTTTTGGTGGTAGATGAAACAAATTTTGCGCCTGCTGTTTATGAATGGAGGGTTGTACTTGTATGTATTCTTGTACGAGAGCATGCACGCGAAATCTTAAGTTAAACGAACTTGTAGGATGATGGATGGTAGTTGGCTGTTGAAACAAAAAAAGCTTTCGAATTTGTAGAGCAATGCGCCTGTAATGTTTGAATAATCATCTACATAGTGTGAATACTTATAGACATTATTATGAAGATGTTAAGCCTCTCGATCTTCATGTAGCATTCTTCTGCTGTATTGTCAAATGTGAAATGTTCTGTTTTGATGGAGTTGTATCAAGCGAACCAAATAGATAAATTTTGAAGCTTGTTTATATAGCATCTGTCTTATCCTACTGTTATTCAGAATCCTTAAACTCAGACACCCACAAAATTTAGGTAGAGACATGATGTTTGTTTATAGTAAACTATAATGTGTTATATAGTATATACTTTATATGTTAGTAATGTTATCCATATCGTGTAAATTATCAATCATATTTGCCAACTTCTATTGGCTAAATAAATATTACGCTAAAGAATTTTTCTTGCTATCAATTCATGTTACAAGAATGAAAATACTAGTATTATTAAGGGAAAACAAAATGCAAGCAAAATTAGTTGTTGATGATGACAGGGTAGACGATGATGCGTAGCTGTGTTACTTGCTCTAGAATTAAATACATACGTGTTAATTATTTGACGAAGATGATTGAAGTTGTGTACAGCTTGTACTCCAACGATCCACGTGAACTTATTGCTTCACTCTGCTTCTTCCATGGGATTGGAATCATTATATGCAGTCCCATTTAATGCTGTAACTGGTAACTACACCGCTCAATACTGGGTTCGGTTCCGAACCGAACCACCCGAAAATTTAGAATTATAACGCATCCGGAAAATCAATGGATCAAAGAATAGACGGATTCCGAACAACTCAAACCCGACTAGCATCAAGCCGAATGTGCGTTAAAACTCGTAAGACAATGTTACATGCCTCATGGAGTATGGCATTACAAAATAACATTTTTCTAATTCAAATATTTTTTAATGATTACAAAAGAATTGATTTTCTTAACTCAATGAGTCGATCCGAACCGACATGAAATCAGAAACAACTAGACCCGATTGATAGGTAAATTTTAACTACTCAAACTAGCAATCACTCAATCCCGAAATGACCAAATTGATCTTTTTTTTTTTTTTTGATCATAATAGGATGGGTTTAACCCATTTTATTTATAATAATAGAAAGGATTACAAATTGATCTGATTTAAGGTCTAGTTTTAAAACACATCCCAATTTCTTCCAAATTATTACGTTCTTTCTCTTAAAGTTAAAATGCATGTTGATTTTTGGTGATTAAATCGTTAAAATGGTCCTTCATGATTAATTAATTATTAGCCTAAACAAAATTGTACAATAAAGCCGTATCAAAAGAATTTCCATTTCCATTCTACCAAAAAAAAAAAAGAATTTCCATTTCCATGGAAAGGCAATTGCAATTGCCACATTGCCACCAGAGTGGACAGACCACGCTTCCACCTATAAAATGTCAGTATGTCACTACAGAAATCATATCATATCAGTCGGGAAAACTCAGAGAAATAGTGTCACGTATGTTCAAAGATTGATTGAGCCAAATTAGGATCCGGATTATACTTTGTCCAACTAGGACATTATATTGCAATTTGCACCTCACTAAGGTCGTATACGGCAAATGAAGAATCTCAAAATGATGCTTACCTTTATATTTGAGTAAGTTCGTCGTACTTTAAAGTCCTTAATTTGTTTTTCGATGAAAATGATTTGTGTTGCTCGAACATATACGTATGTTGTAAGAAATGTGTTTATTCCTTATAAGTTTTTTTAATCAACATTCCTTATAACTTTTTAGTTGCAATTGACAACATACGTACGTATATCGTACATTCGTACGGTCTATATTTACAATGTTGATTGATCGTTGATCATAACATTAGCCCAATTGTCGTTCTAAAGTTAATTGATACAGGCTCCATGATGATTGATGAGCCCATTGGATTGGGCCAAACAAAATCACGTGGGTGATGTTAAACTCCCTTGTCTCGTTTCCTTAAAGTGTTTTTTAAACATGTATGGGTAATCTTATGACAAATTGTTTAACCCTAATTCAAATATTTATGCGTGCATAAATTTTAAAGTGAACAAGTTTTATTCTAGATGTTCACTACTTTTGTATGAGAGCATCTTCAACAAATGCTCTGTAACCATAACTATATACTTTTTGCCTAAATGTTCATTACTTATGCCGTCAGAGGTGCTCTTAGATGTTGATCATTTTTTTTGGTGAGGGGATGTTGATCATTCATGAGAGGCGTATGTGGTATTTTGTTTATTAGAAGGATATGTTTCTTTTTCCCAAAAGTACACATTTTTTTCAAATAAAATATAGGTGTCCAAAATTTATCTCATTTAAACAAAAGGGCAATCTTCTTCAAATCTGACGACCCACACGTACCCATTCTCACTTTTGTATTAGAGCAGAGCATCTTCAACAATTGCTCTGTAACAATAACTACACCCATTCTCATTTTAGATACATATGTGCGTCCAAACCCACTTTTGAAGTCTTACATTTGTGCGTAAGTTTAAAGTTTGAGCCTCTAGGTGCAACGTACTGAACCAACTACAGTAGAACCTCCATAAATTAATACTCGATAAATTAATAAACTCGGTAAATTAATATTTTTCTCCGGTCCCAACTTGGGCCAGTGTAAAATTTGACGATATTCGATAAGATAATAAGATAATAAATTAAAAAAAAAACACTATAGAAGTATAAAAGTCCCAATAAAATATTAAATTAATAATTATCTAAAAATTACATAAATATAAGTAATAATATTATCAAAACTTAGTGAAATATGATTCTATTGTTGATTGTTTTTTCTTAAAACTTAAGTCTACTTGAAGCATATCTCTAACTTGTCTCATTGTATCTCACATTCATGGCGTTGTATTCTCGAACTGCACCAAAAAGTTGTGAAGAGTCCTGGACGCGATAAGTGCTTCCTTTCGCGAGACTGGTTCCAAAGGAATTGTATCGTCTTCAGCTTCATCAACTCTAACCATCAGCATTTATCGCTAAAATCTCTATAAATTAATAAATATTAATTTATCGATGAATTAATATCTCAATAAAATAATAATATACTCCGGTCCCGACTCTATTAATTTATAGAGGTTTAAGTGTATGTGCTATTTTTGTGAAAGGTTTCCCTTACAAAACGTACGGAGCAGTATATAAATTTCATTCCATATATCTTCAATCAGTATGCTATATGGCCATTTGCTACCTACTTGGCTTTTTGGCACAATAAAATGCCCTAATGGAGAAGAACAAATGAGATGATTTAACTTTCTAAAAGATAAAGCAAAACACCAATATCGACATTTGACCAACTTAGTTGAAGAAGCATGGTTCTTGCATAATTGCATTCCCCTTTATATAGGCCCTGTCACGTAATTCACGTTTCCAGTCCCTTCAATATTCTTTCTTGGCCATGCACAAACTGGTGTTTAAGAAAGGCTGTTAAGGTTTGAAGTGATAAGTAAATGTAAAGAACCACATTTACCTAGATAGAGGTGCTTATTTTCTGAAACCAACACAGCCATACCTACACCAGAATGAACATAGAATGATAGATAGATATCGTAGTACACAGGCAAATCGAATCACATACAACAAGCTACAAACGGGCTTGAACGAGTCGACTTAACTCGACACGAGTTCAAAACTCACATGAAAATGGGGACAAGTCACAATTGTATCATGACTGGACAAGAAGAAACACAAGAATAAACTCTCAATTGCACGCATAAATCGACACATCCGACCGATCTTCTTTTCGAAGATCCCACCAAGAGGCTGAATGAAGAAACATCTCAAAAACGGAGGGAAGGGCAGATTGGGGATGTCATACCACCAGAAAATCAGGCTGAGGTAACAATAACATTAATTATGTACGCAGCAGGATCCATCAAGGAAGTGATTATCACAATTCATCAGACTGTTGTAGTCCAAGTCAAGGTTGCATCCGCATCTGTTTCACACAATGAAAATTTACCCTGAATTGTAAATGCATCTATCAGCCATTTGCTTGAGACTTAGTAGAAATTAGAAGAAACATAACAGCAGCCAATCTGGTAAAATTGAAAACACATACATGGCACTTGATGCTAGAAGAACAGATAAAAATGTAGGTCTCCAGAAACATAAAAGTACTATCAAAGTGGATTTATACTGCAGAAATTACGTGCGAATATGTTCTTAAAAGATGCATGCAAAGTACGATGCTACATAACCATAAGTTCTCTCCACAAACTTAAAGTACATACTCCCTCCGTTTCATAAAATGTGTCTTTTTAGCTCTAAAATTTTGTTTCAAAATACATGTCTTTTTACATTTTTGGCATTTACTTTACAGATTTACCCTTGTAATCATTAGCAGTTTATTAGTAGTGGTTTTCAATAAAGTAAAAAAGTGAGGTAATAATTAGGGGTAAAATAGTACATTTGATAGTTTCCTTAATATATGTGCAAATTTCTAAAGAGACACATTTAATGAAACAGAGGGAGTATATAATATTAGTCCACATAATTTCATAGAGCTTTGTGTTTGTCTCTTTGTTTGTTCTTCTTTCTTAACTTCAACTTTTATACAACCTTATAGTTCAGTAGCTAGGATGAACTAAACCATCCAAGAATGCTTTCTTGACATGCATGCAAGTAATCCCGCCCTACGAAAAATATCATGATTATAAATCTCCCTCTCAACCCTTTTTCCCTCTCTCTATATACTAAAAATAACTTCATGCTAACACTTTTCAATTATCTCCTGAGGGGCCTATTGTCCCTATCATCCAGTTCTTATAATGGCATTGCACTATAAGGCCAATTGGTTGGAGCCAAATGACATGCCTATAAGTCAACACTTCACCTTCTCCCAGCTCATTAGTTGTTGTACGTGTTTAGTAGGGCACATTTATAAGGACACAGCCTGCTTACCAAACACAAGAGGAAGCATAAAAGTATAATGAATGCACTGCAAATTATCACAAAAGATATTACGGAGCAGTGCAACACGGTAAAATCACACACATTTACATTCTACCTTTGCGGTACTATAACACCCAAATTTATTTTTAGTTACAATAGCTCAATTCAGGTTGATATTTAGTTTTTTAACATCTATCCATGAAACTTTTTGAAATACCTCTAAGAACTTAAAAGATCAAAAAATAAAAAAAATCAAATGCAAAGATAAAAGAATTGATAAGAACCATCCAACAGTTACAATTGCACTCTCAGTTAATGCAAAGACAACAAGTTTATAGCACAATACAAATTAAAGAATTTAACAAACATACAATGAATGTATAGTAGTCACATTAGATTCCACTAGCTAGTTTGGTCTATGCTTCTTATTCATTAACTAGTCAAAAAAAAAATCCCCTAGAGAAAATCAGATTCTCAGATTAAGTAGTGACCTAAAGGCAAAACAACAGGAAGCTGGTAGAGACTCGAGACAAGACAAGGCGCCGATTAGCTTAGGGAGAAGTTAATTAGAGAAGTTAATTGTAGGGTTTCAAAATCCAAAGCCACAAACAAAAAAGACCATTCTGGGCTTGTGCTCCAGTGGATTATCAACACATGGCCCTTACCCAGTTACCCCTGACAGATTCTAAGATGAGAGACAATCCAACACCGCCCAAGACAACCGGCCGATCTCCCAACCGGTCAAAAAAATCCGTGCAAAATGGTTCACAAAAGACAAAGGCTCACATTAAATTTAATCAGGCCTTGATAAAATATATGGGAACTGCCCAATGGCTTAAGCATTGTTTCTGATTACCAGCGAACCCTTTTTTTTTCTCTTTTTTTTCCCTAGTACTATCACTCTATATACCCGCTCTATATTTATTTAAAAAATCTTTTCAAGAAGCATCATTTCATCACAATATACAAATTAACTCTATTGAAGGTGAAAGGACAAGCAAGATGCAATATTGCAGTGTTCATAAGTAACATATGGAAAGAAACGCTTACCAGTTAACCATTGCTGGGAAAATGAAGTTGAAAAACAAAAACTAGCTCATGTCTTCCCTTTCCCCTTCTGGTCTGATAGGCTGCCTCCATTGTCTCCATAACACAGCTGCAACCCAGGTGGGAACTGGGCTGTGTTATGGTGGTGGTTCTGGTGGTGCTGGTTCTCGACGGCTGCCCCGAGGAAGAACGGCAGAGTTGAGCCGTCCAAAGGAGAGGACGAAAACCTCGGGTAATGAGGCATGAGACACGGTAACAAATTGGACTGAAGGGTCCCCCGATTGTTGTTGAAAGCAGGTATTCCTGAAGGAGAGATTGAGAAGTTGAGATTGTACTGATCATTGCTACTCCCAGGAGCTGTGCTCTGAGCTGGTACTATAAGGTGGTGGTCAGGGATGAATGGGAAATGATGAAGCTCCTGATGATGTTGATCTCCTCCAATGCTGAATGGGGAAACTGTCATCATTGCTTGATGCATAGTTGGATTCCCCAGCTGAATAACCTGACCACCCCTTGCTGATTGAGAAGTGCCCATTAGCCCAGCATTGCTGTAGTAGTTCATTGGAGGAGATGAGCTCACTCCGGAGCTGTTCATGTTGCCAATCCCACAAGTCAACAGCTGAGTAAACGAAGACGAGCTCTGTACATTCTGCTGCTGTTGGGTGGTTGGCTCAGGCTGATTGGTGTCCTTCTCTTTAGCTCTCTCGCGAGCCCGCTCCCGAGCCTTGACTCTGATCTCGGTCCGAGAGAACGAGAGCCCGCCTGAGCCTTTGCTCGTTTCCGAGTTGCTGCTACAGGCAGAAGACTTGGAAGGATTGGAGCCATGTTGTTGCTGTTGCTGGGTCTGGACAAAACCCGGATCACGGTCCATCTCCATCTCCAGCTCGGCCGAGGAATCGAATCCTGGCTCATCATTTCCACCCGCCACCAATGCGCTCCTCTCGTCGCTTTGTTGCCTTGGGGTCTCAGGGAAGGAGCTGTTCAAGGAAGGCAGCTCCGAGATGGCATCAGATGCAGCTTTGATCAGCCATTCCACAGCCTTGCTTGGCTGGTCAAACCCCAATCGGTCTTGTAGATCATAGAACTGAATGGCTGTGGCAACTGAAAGCCTGACTCTTCTGTCTCTAGGCCCTTTCGCCGTCCAAACTTTGCTGTGCCTATCTTTCCCGCCAGAGGCCCTAGAAACCCTAATTATTCTGGATGAATGCTGCCATTCCCGGAGTCGGTTAACTCCGCCGCCGACTTCCCCCATGCCCAGGATATTGCTGCTGCTGCTGCCAAGGGCGGTAGTGCTGGTCTTGTTGGACAACTCTAGTTTACCGTTTGAGAGTTTAGAGTGCTTGTTAGCTTTGGTTTGAGCCTCGTCCATCTCCATAACAACAGGTTCATAACTTATTCAAGAAGAGACTAATGTGTGCTTGTTACATAAGACTCATTGCAGGCTTTGGCTTTATTTGTGGAGGATTTCGAGGGCTGGAATTGGAGGGTAAAAAATCAGAAGGTGGGTGTTTTCTTAACTGTAATTTTTCGTTGTTTATTGGATTCTGAAATCAAAGAGACTAGTACAGTACTAGTGGCCTAGGTGAAGCTGTTATGTCCTTTGCATTGATGACGATGGTTCAGAAGCGAGAAAATAAAGTGGGTACTGTGGATGAAACGAGAGGAGAACAGACGAATACAGGAGGGTGTGACTGTGCTGTGTATGACTTTATTTCCACTCCTTTGTACTACTCTGGCACTGTTCAGCCTTCTTCCTCAACAGGAAAGGGGGAGAAATTTTTTGAAAAAAAAAACTGAAAAGAAAAGCCTATTTTTACGGTTCAGTAATCAGGTTTAAGGCGGAGGAAATTTTGAGCTGATGATGGCCTTTGTCTGCCTCTTCGTTTAAAGGTCTTCTCTCTCTTCAAGCCTTTGCAGTGCTTTCAGAAGCAAAATCTGCGCATTTGCTCACACAAAGCTCGTCTTCAACAGTTGAATTTCAAACCTGCAAAATGTAACAGTTTCAATGATTCATAAATTGAGGACAAGAACAAGGCGCGCATTTAAGAGCATCGAGTACTAATTCATAGCAATGGGCGTACAATTGCATTCACAAATTAATACTACCACTACAGACACTGATAAGCTGCTACTACGCCTGTGAAATAGTGTCCATAAAAGATGAGATCTGACTTCTTGAAGAACTTAAACCCTAAAACCAATAAAAACGCTCTTGACAAAAAATAAATAAACAGAAAATAGTACAATTAAAACCTATATGTTCTCTCCCGCTTTTTCTCCATTATTAATCTCACCTCTGCTCATCTGGAGCTTCTTTAAATTCAAGCTTCCCTTATCAATAATGGAGGCGCTAGAGGAAGACAATACCAAAAATAAAAAAAAATCGTGAAAAAAGCTGCATAATGATTCGATCGCCGATCTAAGCACCAGAGACTCTTCCTCAGAATTTGAAGCTTCCTCTTACAGTAACTGACGGATTCCTGAGCCATTTGCGCAGAAATTACACGGTACATGGATGCAGTAAGCTCCTTGTCATCAAAACCCGCTGATTTTAAGCTCAGAGGTCAAAAGTATTACACAACACCAAACAACAAAAATCGGAGAAGAAAACACAGCGAAATGCTTGCTAAAATTGCGAAATCGAAGGCGAATAAACTCGAGTTCGGGGCGGATCTAAAAGCTGCACTCAAAATCAGCTCCAGAAGAGCAGCTACCGAAAAGAAACGGCTTCGAAAACCGTTCAAAATCAGTTAGCGAGAGGAAACTTGACCAGAGAAAGCAACAGAAGATTTGAAGCCCTAAACGAAATCTGCTGATGTTACGATGGAGAGCTAGCATTGAACGGAAGGGAATCAAACGAAGAGACAGGAAAAAGGAAATACCTGGATTTGGTAGCTATGGACCAGGAGAAGGAGGTAGGGTGGGGCGAGAGTAGGGTTTTCAGAGAGTTGAAAGTGAGTTGAACTACTGGGTTTTTTCAAAGTGAAAAATCAGGAGGAGAATGAAAGTGTGGATAAATATGAGATTTGATCATGGATGGATGGGATATTTGAGAGAGAGAGAGAGATGTGAGGGACAAATTGGGAAAAAGATAATTAAAAAAGTGAGGGATTTTACAGAGAGCGCGAGGATCAATGCCTCCATTCCAGCAACAACCAGGCTGATCGGGAAACGACAGACATAACGCCGTTTCACCCTATCAATTGTCCCTCTCTCTCTCTCTCCGTTATTTGCCACCCGATTTTTGCGTTTTTACGATTTTACCCTGATATTTACTTGGCTTGATGCTTTTATCTTCCTATAGTATTTATCGGAATATGTTTATGCTTTGAGATTAAAGTCGATAAGTAGGTATGACCTTTTCATTTGTTTTGTTTTTAATTTATTTTTCTTATAAATCCTTCAGAAGATTTTTGTTTTGCCTATATATTTGTAAGTTTACACTTCCTCATGAAAGCTCCACAAGTATTGTCAATTTGTCAAATTATTGGGTATCCAAAGTTGAGTCTTCATCGTAATTGGAAACTGCTCGGAAGGATATTTTCGTAGCTATTTTTGTCCTTTTTTTGTTATGGCATAAAATCATAGACTTGAAAATGCAAAAGGGTCTAAGAAAAAAAATACTCCGTAATTGTGAACAGTGGGGAGATTCATGAACAAGCCACTCATAAGACCAGACTAGCGGGGAATATTACAAACCTTCGAAAAGAAAGAGCATGAACGAGTTTGAGATCGGGTGATTAGAGCACTAAAGTTTTTAATGTCACAAGCAACAAATCAATGCATTAATGGGTCTGTCAGATAGATAGTTGACGTTTCCTTCACCAAAATGAAAGATCTTCATAGGTCTTAGCTTAGATCAACAAAAGACTTGGCCTAACACAACATGATTCAACATCACACACAATTCACTTGCTTTGTAATTAAGTACAACTCATACTTGCACCGCGAGTAAATTTGTGAAGATTTCGCAAGTGAAACTCATACCTACACAGCAATTAATCTTGTCAAGATTGCCTCGCAAGTAACATCTCAAAAGACGAATTGGTATTGATTATATTTTGTATATCTAAATATAAATATTTTTTATTTAGATGTTTTATCTATGTACAAGTTAAAATAATAACATTGTTGTTTCTAAGGATTAAATTTATAAACGAAAAACTTGTAAATTTATCAAACAAAAAGTTATAGAATCATAAATAAAAATAGTTTAACAATTCTTTATATTTTAGGATACACGCAATTTTAACTAACAAAGTTATTTAGCCTATATAAATGATGGCAGCTTTGTAAATAATTAAGTGGAAAAGGGTGATTAATTAGCGGAATAGTTTGAAGCCAAAAGAAACCGGGATTGTCCCTCACCACCCAAATGTCAAGTTGCGAAGTGTCGCCCTCCCAATCGTTACGCTTTTGAAATGCTTTATCGTCTGTTAATTAACTAATTAACCTTTTATTGTTGCAATGAAGCCGTTAACTAATCTACTTAAAAAAAACTTAGGCAAAAGCAGGGATCTTTCGGGTAACATTCACAGTATTAAAAACAAGCTTATCAATTTATTAATCGAATTAATACCATTAGCTAGTGGCCCCGTACGAGCAATGATGCTTCTCACAGCTTCCTGATACTATTGCTCAATAAATAATTAGCAATAAGCACAGATTAGTTAAACAATTAGATTAATTGATTAAAGGGTGCTCGGGGAGTTGGGGCATTTGATTATGGGCACCAACAGAGGATGCAGAAGCCCACGATGACCCTCTGCTCCCAAACAGCTTAGCAACAGTGAAACTTGTTTTTTACTGTGTTTTTTTTTTCAAAATTTATACGACCCCCACTAATCTAACTATTCATTTTTTTATGTACAAAAATTAACCCAACATGGAAATTATGTTACGGTATGCAACTTAGTATTAAGCTCAAATTGCTTATCGAAATGAACTTTTGTAGTAGTTTATATTTTGAAATGTTGGGATATAAATTTGTAAAACCCATGTGAGAAAAAACCCCAACATAAAAGAGGTTAAACTCGTACCTATTAGTTTAAGGTGATTATTGATATAGATTCGTGAAAGTTTTTTTTTTGTTTGAAATCTTCTTAAACGAGCCTTTGCCAAACGAAAGAACTTTTATAAAGGTGAAAGTTTAATAGGTCATTAAGGAGGTTTGATTGTATAAAATAAAAGTTGTATTATGGATATATATATATATGGGAGGCGAATTATGAACATTTTTAACATAATTTTTTTTATTATTTTTATTAATATTATTTTGGTAATTTGAAATAAAACTTAACTAAAAACCTTACTATAATACTATCAAATATCATCTTAGATTTTAGAAGGTTTTAATATTTAAACTCTTCACCTTAATCGAAAATCTCTTTAATTAATAACCTTCATCTCCTCAATATTCCTGTTTTGTCGAACAGAACCTCTAAGTTAATTATTAGGTTAGAACTTAGAAGGTGGATCCAGGAATTTCCCTCAAAAAGGTGGGATGATCGGGGGTATTATATGTGACATGTTAAATTTATCCAATATTTTACTTGTTTAAATATGACCCATTGGAATTTAACATGATATCATAGTGATTTTGTTCAGTCATTTATTTAAACATGATATCGTGATAGAAAAACCACTATTATATTATTGACTTAGATTTTAAAATTAGAAGGTGTATTTCCTAGTACTTACAATTAAGGCCTTTAACCCATACTTACACATTAGACATAATATTGGAAAATAAGCATTTTGACAGGTCAAAAGCTACAAAGCATGATGCAGATCTACAAATTATTTATTTGTAGAGGTTACTGGCTATTTTCGAGCTTTAACGTGCTAAGTGTACATGATCTTTAAACTTCCAATTTAATTCTGTAGAAAATATAGTTTGGTTGTGTTATGTACACTTCAATTATTTGTTTATTAGAGCCAAAATTTAAAAAGGTTATCCAAGAGTACAGCTTTTTTTTGAACTCCTCAATACAACGTTTGAAAAGTAACGATTCAAAAATGTTGCCATCTGAATTGAATTCGAACCTCATAAATAAAATACTTACGTGTGTGTGTGTGTAATATTCCAAGAGCTTGAATCAAATGAAAATGGATGTTCAAAGAAAACGGGAGATGAATCCTAATCATTTGATCCGTGTATTATTTTTTACATTTACAAAATAATTTTTTAGAGCTTTTACGTACATGAAATGGTATATTTATATGTGAAAGTATATGATTATAAATTTATAACACATGGACCTAAAAGACAAACACCTCATAGTACGAAAAATGAACAACTAATATCATGATCGAACTTCATACTGTAATTTCTTAGCATATTTATAAATTTATCTTATGTATGATCTTGTAGTGAACTATATGTCTATACTGAACATATATACATGTTTGAATTTTACAGATGATTAGTTATGAACCTCGCATATTTAATTATAATATGATCCAACATACACGACAAATACATCTTGTATTTTTTCAATTAAAAATATACGTACGTTATCACTTAACACTATACTTGCAAGCTAGCTTCACTTTAAGTAGAATACATATATCGATTTTACTACCCCAAAAGGATAATACAGCTAGCCTTCATTTATCACCAAACCTTGATCCATCAAAACTAATCTTTGAGAAATCCTTTTCCGACCTTCTTAACATTATCTTTGCCATACGTGCATGATTTTAAGGGCAAGTCTAGTTGTTGTGGCTGGCAAAAAATGTGACCAAGTTTAGCCATGTATCAAAAGCAAAACAGATGGAAATACACAATATTAAGATGTATTTTTTCAATTACATCTTGTATTTTTTCAATTAAAAATATACGTACGTTATCACTTAACACTATACTTGCAAGCTAGCTTCACTTTAAGTAGAATACATATATCGATTTTACTACCCCAAAAGGATAATACAGCTAGCCTTCATTTATCACCAAACCTTGATCCATCAAAACTAATCTTTGAGAAATCCTTTTCCGACCTTCTTAACATTATCTTTGCCATACGTGCATGATTTTAAAGGCAAGTCTAGTTGTTGTGGCTGGCAAAAAATGTGACCAAGTTTAGCCATGTATCAAAAGCAAAACAGATGGAAATACACAATATTAAGATGGAGAAAGACGATGTAAGATTTATTGAATCTTTTCGTGATATTTGGAATTATCCTTGGAAGATCGCGATGTTTATCTCATATATTATGTCTCATTTTAATTCTTTCAAGTACTTCATATTGTAAGAGTTTACGCTCGGGGATCATTTTTATATTCTCATTTGAAAGGATGCTTTAAAGTGACATTCACGTATCAATATCGGCATATTTTTAAGCTATTAAAAAAGAAAAAAAAAGAAGTAAGGTTAAGATCACCAAAATGACAGCGTGGCACACGTGCTTTTAATGAGACAAATAGCAATCTATTGCTTATATAACTCGTTCTTCGTACATTATTAAGCATGTTTTTGTACTTAATTATTGTAATACAAAATTGATAAGTGGATAGCATCTAATAATAGGTGGTCACGTTGTTCTGATTCCATTGTCATGAAAGATTAGATGAAAGGCTACTTCAATTTTTCTATAACCATGTACGAGTATCATATAATAGTAGGCTCATAATTGCAACAAATCCTTGATTGCATGTGCTTGCTGGCTAGCTAATCCGATGTGACTTATTAATAATTGGGACATTAATTGGAATATTAATTATCACACGAAAAATCCCATTATAGGATGTTCTAGGAGGATCGTGTTAGGGTGGAGTTGGAAAAAAAAACTCTACCTAGAGTTTGTAAAATCTCAACCTTTGATTAATAATGAAGGGCTAAGATTTAGAAATAATTAAAAAATCACTTTTCTTCTCATATGTTCTCTTTGTTTGTCTTCAACCATCTTGATTTACACCTGCTAACCCTAATCCTATCTAATTCCAGATTTCAAGCAAACAATTGTTCCGCAAATATATCAAATTAATCTAACAATGTCCAACATAAATTGATACATATATAATTCGACTAATTATAAACGAATTCTGAGTTTGATTAAACATTGAGTTTAGTAGAAAAGTAGAGACAAACTAACTAAAGCAATCATAGTTAAGTTGCTTCTTGGCCTCTCTTTTCTCTCAATTTTGGATTTGATAGACTACTTTAATTAAGAAAAATATAGGCACTGAGCAGTTAGCTAACGAAGAAAGAAATGGTGGTCACTTATGAACAAAGACGATGATGATTGATGATGGCGTACGAGGAGATACGTAAATCAATGTGATTTGATTTTTTATTTCTTCTCTAAAATAATACTGTTTCCTTAATAGTACTGTTTAAAAGATCCACTAAATCCTGGCCATTCATTATTAATTAAAGGCTGAGATTTTACAAACTCTAGGTAGAGTTTTTTTTCCAACTCCACCCTAACCGGATCCGTTCTAGGAAGCATAAAGATGTTTCGATTCTTCAACACAATTAAACTTGTGGACCGTGGTAGGGGAGGAGGGGAATTATAAGAGACGTGCCATTTCAGGTACGTATTTGTATCTGCCACCCATATATACACATATAACAACTCTTTGATTCCTTTCAGTTTATAATATGCTTGATTGATTGAGTTTATTTATGTGATTATACGCTTACACTCCCTTTTTTTTTTGCTCGAAACGCTTATACTCCATATAAGTATATAACCTATTGCTATACACTTTCATTTATGTCATTCTTATTGCATATTGAGGATTATTTTAACAAGCTGCTAGACATATCAATATTCTGATTCGATTAGAGATTGGAGAAATGGGTCTATTTTCGATAACGTTAAAGATTAGTTTGTAGTTTATTTTCTTTTGCCAAAAAAAAGTAAAATAATACGCAAGTAATAAATAATCTCGTATTGGCCTTAATCTAGTGTGATAATATGATGATCGAGGTTTTAGGTCCCTTTATTTTAACGTGTTGTTAAAGTTTGTAAAACATGGGAAAAAGAAAAACGGGAGATAGTGTTGGTAAAGGAGTGTAGAAGTTTGTACTATGATTCACATCGAAATCATGGGTAATGTCTCCCACCACACATACCAAAACTAAATCTATTCTCAAAAGTCAAGACCACAATGACCAAGATTATAATTCTATCAAACCTATATACTTTTTTTTGGTCGAAATGAAACTTATATACTACAGTATATGACTTTACCCACATTTAAGAATCGAATACTTGAATATTTGATGCGTGGAAATTCGGTGTTATATCTAATTTCAATTGTCTTCTGAATAATACAAACATTTTCAATTGTCTTCTCTTCTCAATAATTACCTCTACTAAAATTAGAGAGGGTTATACATCTAATTTCGAACCCCTCTATCCAATCTCAATACTTGATAAAAGAAAAAAAAAACGAACATAGAATAAACAGGAAACCACAAGTAAAGTTGAACGAGTTAAAATTGCAAATTATCTGAATAAAAGTCATGACAGGCAAAAATTATAATGCATCTCAAAATTGTGCAAGTTCAACAACACACCAAAGATGTATCTCTCCTTCAAAATGCAACCTAACAGCACAGAGAAGACGAAAACCAAAAGCCAGCCTAACGGTAACGGCGGAGGGAAAGGGTGTTGTTCCTCTTCCAGGTGGCACGACGAGAGGGGCGTGCCTTGTGGTGAGTGTGGCCCTTGCCACGGAGACCTCTGTACTTCTTTCCAGCAGAAGTGAGACCCCTTAGCTCCCTGTGCTTGTGGACTGGGTTGCAGATCCAGTTGATCCTCGGGTCATTTCTGACCGCATTGTGTGCGGGATCGATTAGAATCACTTCAAAGTACTTGTAGGTAGAGTCCTGGATGAAAGAACCAAATTGTTTTGTTCAAGATACATTAATATAACCCTAACATCTGGATTCATGTTGCCATAGAAATTTGGGGGTGTTAAGGGGAATTTTACCTCATTGATCCAGTAAGAGTTAAGAACTCTAAGGCCACCCAACTTCCTACCAGCACGCTCCTCAGCGACGGACCTCTTGCTACGCTGGAACTTCAGCTGGGTAACTCCCTGGTTAGTGGGCTTTCCGTAGACAATACCCTTGGGCACTGGTCTCTTACGGCCTCCACGTCTAACACGAACACGGTAGATAACAAATCCCTGTTCCAAAAATGACATCCAATCAACAACTTTTCCAATTCACTGAATATCTATTTCTAAATAATTAAGCTGAATTGGGTGATATAGCAATGAGAAAACCATTTATTTACATTTCATAATGCAGGAATCGAGCATGTCAGCGAGGACTCCTCAAACGACATTACACAAACATCTGGAGTCAACTTGAATGAATGAAAATTATCTTTCTTGTCTTTAGATGTTCAGGTAAAGTGTCTATTCATAGGCAATTAAATAACTTCATTTCAAAAACTTGATCTATGAAGTGTTTAAGACCGGCCATCACTCTCGAAATCCAAAAACTGAGAAATATACCAACACAATCAACATTTCTCTTGTAAGAATCAATTTGAACAAGTGAAGGAGTCATATTGAATGAAAATCATCTAACTTGCATTTCAGTATTTAGTAATCAGCAGAAGAGTTTCTTAGTATTCCAGTAACCAACTCCATTTCAACAACTTGAACAATGAATTATTTATAACTAGCCATCACCCTCAAGATCCAAATGCTAAGAAATATACTAACATAATCGAGCATCACTCTAGTAAGGAAGTCAACAACTTGGTTGTGGTTGTGACTATCAAGTAAAACAATTTCAATCAAAACCAGAATCCTAGAGCTGAGAAATATAACAACAAAAACAAACATTTCCCTGGCAAGAGAACCAACTTGAATAACTTGATAGTAACAAGTCAATATACAATCTCCAATTATCAGCTAACTTTTCTCTAAGATAAGGCAAAATCATTAGAAAGAAAATGAACATCGACAGATAATAAATTCGCAGGGAATTGATATTTCCGATACTAGTCAATGATAGCAATATTAGAATTAACACAAACCCGAAACCCAAAAGCGAAACCAAAAAAAGCAATGCAGATGAGGAAGAAATACCTGCTTGGCCTTGTAGCCGAGACGACGGGCCTTATCAGGGCGAGTAGGGTGGGTGACACGAACGATGGAGGGAAGCTGACGATACTCCCAACACCTCACACGAAGCAAAAACCTCATCACATCCGACTGCTTCTTCCTCCATAGCTCCGAGATGTACTTGTACGCACCTGCATCATCATATTAAACCACATTCAGAGTCAAATCGACTGAACGAAAACATCAAACAGTTTGACATTATGAACAAGACTGAGCATAATGGCGAAGATCAGCCGAAACAACGTACCCATGGCTGATGATGGCTCTTGTCCTCAGATGACGAAGAGCTGCTCTAGGGTTTTATTGTAGAATCTGGGAAACATTAGGGTAAAATGTATTAAAGTGGTTTTATAAAGGGGCTATATAGTGGGCTGGGCCTTCTAAGAAGTTATTGGGCCTCAAATCTAGCCCATTAGTATTTTTGGCGAGTTGGTCCAGCAATAAAACGCGATATGAATTTGTGGAGACTTTAGCTAGTTTGAACTTTGAAGGGTACAACACGTTTGATGATTGGCTAATGAGACATTGGTTTTAATAGATGTTGAATCAATTAGGGTTGAATTTCATCTAAGAACAAACAATTTTGTAGTTGAGCTGAGGCCTGCAAGTTCCTGTTTAACACTACAAATTGAGGTAATTATATATGTCACATGGTATACATGAACGGATGAACCTCCATGTATGTTTTATTATCTTTCCATCCTACTGAAATCAAAGACACAAACGGAGCTAGTTTCTAATATATTAATCAGATGGTAAAGCACTAAAGCTCATGTTGGTTCAAATTTGGAAAAGAGAGTACATATGTTCAGATCATCAGTATATATGCAGTAGCCAGTTGTAAATGCACTACGTGGTGTACGGTTTATATGTTTACAGTTGCTCATTACATGCAATTAACTCAATTACATATTCCTTTTCTTGAATAAAATCAATTGATAGTACAAAACTAATTGGAAAAGGTGACAAGTTTAACAGGGCAAGAAGCACCAAAACCAAAACAATGGGTTGAAAAAAGAAAGAAAGAAAGAAAGAAGTGAATTGAATTAGGTGTCTGTATCCTGGCATTTAGCAATTTATGAGTAGCTATATGTAACCGGCATTTGTACAAAACCCAGTTGTCTGCTTCTCTGCCTTGCAACTGTGCCATTGCAAGAAGAACAGCTCCCCCGCAGAGTTGACGCCCTACTTTTAAAATGCCCTCAATTAAATTTGTCATCTTACACACTTAAGTGTAACCCTAATCACCAAACAAATAATTAATTGGTTGATCATCTTTGCGAACTAGCTCATTATGAATTGCTTTGCATCATGAGTACATGAAAGACAAAAGTTAATATCGACTGTCAATTGTTTATAGAATGCCCATCTAAAAATGTGACATGATGTACAGTATGCAAAATTATGTAAAAAAACATACAATTTACAAGTAATTTGATTGCACTTACATTAACTAATTCCTTGCCCCAAAAAAAACATCCATTACTAGAATGTTGGGAGTGGCACACAATAAATTAAAACTCATCTAGGGCGGACATCGCTACACTTGTGCCAATCTCAAACACTACACTAGCCCTGCATCTGCACCTTACCAAACTAACAAAAATTATCATAAAAAAAAACACTCACTTTCTCCCTCTATATAAAGCACACACCAATACACGACACAACACAGGCTTGCAGAATCATACCCTTACTGCTATCACCGTTATCTTTTCTCTCATCCCAAACAGTCCCTTAGAAAGCAAAATGCAGGCAGAGTTGTCGCCGGAGAAGCTGAACAGCGCCGCCTACGAGAAGGTGAGGCGGCTGGCCACGGGGAGCGCGGTGGTTCTGTTCGGCACGAGCGAATGCTGCATGTGCCACGTGGCAAAGCACCTCCTGTTCGGCCTGGGCGTGGCCCCCACCGTCGTCGACCTCGACCGCCTCGCTGGAGGAGACGCCGATGACGTCAGCGCCGTCCTCAGACGCCTCTGCGCCGCCGCCGGAGGCTTCCCCCATGGCCAGCAGAGGGCGCTCCCGGCTGTGTTCGTGGGCGGGAAGCTGGTCGGCGGGATCGAGTCGCTCATGGCCTGCCACATCAACGGCTCTTTGGTCCCTCTGCTCAAGGAGGCCGGCGCCTTGTGGCTCTGATTCTTGGTCGTTTGATTAGTCACGTGATCTTGATGTAGCAAGCTAGCTAGCTATTAACAACAATTTAACAAGAAAGTATAGCTATTAGACAGTTCAAGTTTAAAGAAAAATACAAGGTAGTTTATGGTTTGTGTGTGACTTTGTATTCAAATTAGTCTTATATATTTCAACCAAAAAAAATAGTCTTTATGAGATTTGGAACTCGATCCATCAAATGTTGGTTTGATTTTACATTGTTTGTTCGTTTGATTTTGCGTTGTTTCAGAAATTTTCACGCTTTTTTTTATTACATGCATAAAGTGTTAATAGTCGTACAACGAGGGCAGAAGAAGCAGGCCCTTGATGCAAGAAAGAGGATCACACAATAATCTTGATTCCCCAAATATGCTAATACGTAGCAATGTGCTAATAAAGTAGGGACCGGGGTACGAACTACGTACAAGTAAGACGATTAGTGGCGTATTCATTTGCAACGAGAGCTTTTGCATGAATCTCACACGACATTGTTGTGAAAAACTAGGGTAAACAAATAGGTTTAGATGGTTTCTTCTAAAGCCGGAAAAAATGGCGAAAATCCGACAGTTGACGATTCCGGGTGCGGTATAGTCGATAGGAGGTGTCGAACTCGTGGTTACGCTATATCATGCCTATTACTGTAATCAAAACACCTTTAATATCTACTTATAACGATTGGTCTCATGAGTCTAAATGGAAACATAATCATATCCTTGTGAAGTGTCTCAGTTTGGCCAAACCAAACTTACAAATTAACCAACTTTGAGAGATGATATTCGGTAAACATTCTTGTGACCTTATACAAACAAACACAAGTACTACAGTATATATGAGCTCAGTATTGATCCTAAAATGAGTTGGGTTAGGTATTAAAAGGCAGAAGCGTTCTCAGTATTAAGGCTGCATGCAGGCTTCACCATATCTGTCCGTCCTTTGGCCTGCAGATCAAACATCAACCAATCATATTGCGATCCTCACCGTCTTATTTTCTTCATTAGTTCTTTTTTTTATTACTATTAATTAATTAATTTAGTACTCCGTATTGTTTTTGTTTTTCCAGGTTTCCATGGGCAAGAAAGAAAGAATAGGATGAGAACACAGAGCAGGTAAAGATGAGGGGAAGAGTGGCATATTTTTGGCATGCCGTATCAATTTGCTTTTATTTGCATATGTAAGCAGGTCTTGCCAATTCTGATCAGCCCTTGACCGTTATTAATGATTTCCTAGTTCAGCCCAGGCACATCACAGGTTTCTGAACTCCTGATCCATCACCATTTCCACATTATATTGTCTCTTTCAATTTTGTAAATGCTATCACCATTTTTTTTATGCAGGACAGATGAGTACTGTAAAAATACTACTTCAAAGTGATAAATTCCATTGTATAAGCTCCTGTTAAACTTAATTATGTTTAAAGATAACAGTGGATAAAATCTCGAAAAAGTTAAATGTTGTGTGGAGAGGAAATATCACAATGCACACTCAAATAGTAATCACTTCCAATAGCAGAAGTAGGAATGAGAAAAAGTTTGACAATTACAACTTCAGTAGAATTAACATCCCAATTAGCTAATGATCACAGATCTACATCCATCACTTCAAAGGTATATATTAATGTACGGTACATGTAAGCACATAAAGAGCATATATAGTCTACACACTGTTAGCACCTAATTAGTCGGGCAATACGCCGCGGATCTGCTCCTTTCAAGCTTTCTTTGCACGTTTAGTTGGTCGTTTTGTGACTTTTCTCGCATCTTCAGCCGCATTGATACGTGAGTAAGTCTGCATGATGAAAGAACTTACCATATGTTAGTCGCGAGGCAAGTTTGAAAACTTTTGAATCAACAGAATTAGGCTAGGGAAAAAATAGTCAAACCGATCTATAAAACGAGTAATTGAGAGGATCTAGAAATTGGCTGAAGATACAATATCATCAACCACAACAACGCAAATATGCAACATAACCAAAAGGAAAACATGCCTATCTCAAAATGCATTAAAATTCTTCAATGTACAAGGCAGGACACAGAGAAAAGACCCTCAAGGCTTTGCTTTATCCAGAAACGTTACTTCAATTGTCTTTATTAGATATTAGTGTTCTAAACCCTCAATATTATTAAGAATTATGTACGTGCAAGGCAGCTAGTATTCATGAAATCATTAAGTTCTCTTCTGGACATTGAATTTGTTCGGATGCAGATGCATAAATCCTATCAGCCAAGGTGAGATTTAGAAAATCCCAGGGCACTATTATGTAAGTCGGTTGGTGTTAGAACAGAAAGTAAGAAGAAAAGAGAGACAAATTACAACTGCCTTGACAATATCTATCTGAGGCAAACATCAGGGCATAACCAAGGGAAGATACAAGAATACATTCCACCAGTTGATGTGAGACCAAAAAAAATCTAAACTTTGCCCAAGGAAGAACAGATGAAATTGCAAACTCCTACCCACTAATGACTGACAAATAGGAAGTTAGAGATCTGGTTTACAGAATCAACTTAATCATAGGTAGTCATAAGCTGCTGGTGCCAAATCCAGGAATCAACTACAAACAAGTGGAGTATTGAAAACCATAAGACTGCTCTATGCACAAATCTTTTGTTCAGCAGATACGAGTGTGAATCCCCTTAAACCTGGCTGGAGAATTCTCAACTTCTTTTGAGGAATTCCAGCAAAAATATATGATTAACTGCAAAGTCCTTCCTACTATTCTTAACAGCCTATTCTCTTCCCCTACTATTCTCAGCAGGCAATCCAGAGATCTGGCTAAAAATAAACTTATTCATGGGCAGTAAGATGTGTTTAACTGCCAGATATCAACTAAATGCACATAATTAAGCAAACCCAGCCTCTAGGGTGGTTTGGACTTTTTCTCACCGGCAGTAAACCGCTAGTATAAAATCCACGAACTAACTAAATGGTGCCTAAGTATACGCATAGGCAGTACGAAGAAATGGTTTATACAAGGTCCAAGTAGGCATGTAAAATCTTATTCAAATGACCACTAAATGTCAAAATCAAATTAGTGGAGAATTAAGAAAGTGAAACGGGTTTTACCTCTTCCCATTTAGCCTGCAGCTCAAGGAGTTCTTGGCAGTAAGCTAAGCACTCGGCATGGTAAACTGCAGCTAAGTCCTTTATTAGGGCCTTCCTTCTGATGATACCAATCACTGTCAATGCAACGTGGAGCAAAAGTGAAATTTTACAACGAGTAAGAGAGCATAATAGCATAATATCAAAGAATGCATAATAGTTTATGAATTTAGATTTACAGAAATTCACAAACAGACAGAAAGATGAACAAATAAACATAGATACCCAGACAGACAGGTGAAACGATTTCTTGGGTAAAGCCTTTACAGTTGAAAGCATGAACAGAATTGAAGTTAGAAAAATCATGAAGGGAGATGTCAATAAGATCACTAGAACAAGGCAAGAAGCATGAAGGAACATGAGAAGTCCATAATACCCAAGCAAATCAAGGATAAAAAGACATATTCCCGTATATTACAAAGACTTCAGCAAAAAATTGCTCATCCCAGAACCTGTGATGCCAAGAGAAAGGTCAAATCCAGAGACAACTACACAGCTAATTTGAAACTTAATAAGCGGTTGGTCCAATTAGTTTTACCATGTGAAGCAATATAATCAAATCCAGATGATTCTCTCCCCAATCCTCCCGCTTGTATTTGTTAAAGAAGCTATGAACTTTGCCAATCGATTCAAGCACAAAAGTTGAGCACACCAAAAAAAGCACTAATCACTGAAAACAAATCCCATCAAATGAAATCTTGCAATAGTTTTGAGATGAATCAGCTATTCAAAATCCTCATAATGGAAACCCTAATTTAAAGAAAGCACAAGAATACGAACGAATCAACCACAATCCGAAAATCGAAAGTACGAGCGACAAAGAGAGAAGAAGATTACTTCGACTAGGATCAAAGTTGGGGGGACAATGTGGTTTCGATTGCTGTTGATGGGCGTCGATTTGCAAAGAGGCGGGCTCTTCTCCTCCACCCATTGGTTCCATTCCAGCCAGGCTCAGAAGCTCCAGCGCGCAATTTCTCTCTGCAAATAATAATATCGAGAAGAAAACGTCCTAATATGTAAAGCTGAAAAGTAGAGATCATTAACTGTAAATATAATAAGTACAAGGTCCCGAAATGTAATTACACAATCCCCTCCAAAATTCGTACGATTTTATAATACAGGGTTCAATTTGGGAAGCGAGAGAGAGAGAGAGCTTACGAGGGTTTAACCAAAAACCCCTAAAGAAGCCCGTCGCCGGAATTCACATCGCCGCCGCCTCTATCACCAACGATGAGTCTAGTCGGAGGCTCGTACGAGCGATTCATTTGGGGATTCCGCCTGAAACACCTCAAATCCACGGACGAAGACGACGAAAATCGCCGGCAAAACCTAACCCTAACCCCACTCTTCTCCTACTCAGCGCACCTCTCCCCGGTGAAAACCGTCGCCGTATCCGGCCCCGTGGCCGCCTCCGCCGCCGGCGACGACTCCGTCAAGCTCTACGACCTCTCCAGCTGCTCGGAGGTGGGATCCCTCATCCCCCACTCGAATTCCTCGGTGACTTCCCTGGCGTTCTTCACCCCTCCCTCGCTCTCCTTCCCGCGCAATCTCATCAGCGGATCCGAAGACGGCTCCGTCTCCATCTACGACGCCGATCCTTTCGTGTTTCTCAAGTCTGTCCCCGTCCACAAGCGAGCCATCAACGACCTCGCCGTTCACCCTTCCGGGAGGCTCGCGCTGACTGTTTCTAGGGATTCGTGCTTCGGTATGGTGAATTTGGTGAGGGGGAGGAGGAGCTTTTGTTGTAGGCTGGACAAGGAGGCTTCCATCGTGAAGTTCTGTGTTGGAGGGGAGAGGTTTCTCATGGCTGCTGAGGAGAAGCTGACGGTGCACGATTCTGTCGACGCTAAGTTGGTGGTCGAGTTTCAGAGTAAAAAGAGAGTCCTTTGTGCTGCCGCTGGGGAGGTAGGGTTCTGTGATTATAGTTTTTGGAAATAAAGTTTTGAACTTGATTGTTTGATGCCAGTCTTTAATCCTTTCTGATATTCATTAGCGTTCATTTCAATTTGCTTGCTTGTTCTGAGTTTGTGAATGATGATGGTGTGTAGTTGATCAGTGTTCACCAGCAAGTTTAGCTCTTAAATCTTGACTAGCTAGCTACTTTTGAAGTTGGAGCTCAAGTGAGCTTGTTCATCAATTGATAGCATCTGTTTAGCTTTTAAAAACAAGATATTATGCCTAGCAGTCTGGCAATTAATTGTTATATGCTTATGAGAGGTCCTATTTCTTATTGCTGTTTCACACATATGTATGTATTGATGAATATTGTTTAACACATAATTCACAAATCCCATATTCTCATGCAGAATGGGATTGTTTTTACTGGTGGAGAGGACAAATGTATTACAGCATGGGATTCAAGAGATGGAAAGGCTGCATATTCCATGGAGAATGCGCATTCATCACGTGTGAAAGGTATAGTGGTGCTTTCTATGGATGTAGGTGCTGAATATCCATATTTGGTCGCATCTGCATCCTCCGATGGGTCTATTCGTGTGTGGGACGTTCGTTCTTCTGCTAAAGGTACTTCTTCACCTTTGAGTGAAGTTAAGACAAATTCAAGGCTAACTTGCCTCGCAGGTTCAACTCTCAAATGTAAGCATGCTCATCACTTTATTCTGTAATTTTTCAGCACAAATTTGAAACACACTTTCATCCTGTAGTCAATGATATGTTATTCTTCAAGGGTTTTTTTACGATCTTCAAGAAAGTAACCAATTTCGTGGTTATGTTTTTGCTCCCATTTTACAGCTATAAAAAGGCCCCAGATGGAGAAAGATGTTTCAGCGGAAAAAGAACAAGAAGTAATGGAAGATTAATAACTTCAAATGAAACTTACCACCAACTGAGATCTCTACGGAATTGTAACATCTTGATGACAGTGCAAGTAGAGTTCACAATTTTCCATTCAAGTGAAGTGTTATATAGATTAGACTTTTAAATCAGTTTTGTCCTGTGGAAAATTATGTCCCTTTTTATTATCTGATAGGGTTTTACTTTTGACATAGTGAGAGTGCAGTTTTGAGTGCTCAGTAAGTTGTACACCCAGGATGTTATGTTGGTTTGTGCTATGGGTCATTGTTAAGTGATGGAAGTTCTACAATGAATCCTTTTGGCTATTTGTTTTCATGATAATGAGAGTTTACTGTTCTTCTTTTCCACATTGCAACAGTTTTAATATTCCTGAGCACTTAGAAAGAAGCAGCAGCATTGCAACAGACTAAAAAAAACATTGTAAATTAAGAGTACTCATTATCAGTAGATGCAGTATCCTTGATTCTGGTAACAAGTTAACCACTAGTATGATCACAAGTAAAATTCTGCTAGCATATCTGAATGAAACAGCTAAAGAAATTGTCAAAGTTCAAGGATCTCAATTTTCTTCCTTCTTTTTCCAATTGCTATTGAAATGAGATCAGGATACAAAAGTGATCCCCTGAAGTATTAACTGTTAAACAGCAAGTGAAATAACAAAGTTTTCATTGTTTCCTTCCTCTCCCTCTTTTAGGTGGGTGTAGCTCCAGCTGCTCCTTTCCAGTGACTTCCGCTATGTCCACTGCAGGAGAGAGCAAGAAGATTGCAAAACTTGTTTATTATCCTTTCTTTCTAGCACAAAGTTGACTTAAAAAGATAATAACAGAAAGCAATAAAAGAGTTTATTAACCAATTGAAGTTGATATGTATAGACCAAAGACATCCACAGGCAAAAATAAGTTGCTATAACTAGTACTGCTGGAAAATAAAGCACAGTATAGAGACCTAAAACCGTGTATGGGTAATGAAATCAGCATCATCCTGCTTATTCTTTCATCATCATAAGAGGTACCAATGACTTAAGTTGCTCGAATTGGAAAACGTACATCAAATATTTGTGTGCTAATAAGGATTGTTCACTAAAAAACGGTCAGATTGTGCAGTTTATAAGGGAACGTGAAACGAAAATGCACTAATCGAACAAACATATACTGCTTTGCATAATCATACCTTCAGGGCCACGAGCCATCAATGTGAAGAAAACATTATTCAGCTTCTCCATTTTCTTAGCATCCTGTGCCTGGTCAGTCTTAAATTTGAGGCACTGAAAACGTTAGATACATTAGATTAGTTCCAGATGCTACCTTTAACACATTACTTGACTCTTCAGGCAATATATAAAACATTTGAGTGCCAAAAGAGTCATAAATCCAGGCTCATCAGCAACTTTTCATATATAAATAGTCAGGGCACCCCTATTTAGTTTGAAAGCTGAAATTTGAAAAAATTGCAAAATGAAATGACAATTCACCCTAAGTATATTGTTCCTACCTCCTTGTTATCCGTGACCTTGAGAACCAATTTGCCATCACAATGTCTGTACTTCATCACATAACGAGTCTAATTTGCAAATCAACAATATAGGAAAGAAAAGGTTCCAAACGGTCAGCAAATCAGCAATTTAGAATCGAGAGAAGGAAAGATGGTTTGCATTCAATTACAACACAATCTAGCAAGTAGAAGCACTACGGATTCTGGATCTGCACGAAACAGCTCTATAGACCGCTCAACAAACTCATCCCATGATGTTAAGTATACCATTTTGCTTTCTGGTTGAAAAGCTCAGTTACTGAAAACCAAACGGTAAAACGGTTAATAGGTATACAACAGTCATAAGAGCTATCTTATTAAACATGAGCTTGTAAATGTAGACGGTTTCAAACTTTTAACTCTTGAGTAATTTCAAAATGCAACCTCAGGAGATTGACAATCTGCTAGGGTCAAAAGATAAAAACATCACGCAAAAGCTTAACTTCTCAAATGGTCCACAAACTCTCAATTAGCATTGCATCAGTAATGAAGGCAATAGATGTACATTTCAGTATCTCAGCCAGGTCATATTTCTAATATCTGTTAGATATAGAAAAATAATGTAAAAACAATCCTAAAAATGCAAGCATAAATCTACCTCACTTAATTTTCTTACAACTTCAGACCTTAAACCTAGCAAGTATTACTTGGCATAAGTTCTGTTAGAGCAACGTATCAAGTATCTAGTGCAAAATACAACAACAATGGCTCATTGGCTCTCATTCTTTGGTCTTTGAGACAAGAAGCTCTATGCAAATAGCTGTTGCAACTGAAATACAACAAATTGGAAAGATTATGGTGATAAGCTAAGAGAAAATCAAGCTGGTTTATTAATGTCATTCATGATCAAGTATCTTTTCCCAAGGGTAAGATTTAAACTTGAGAATTATCAGCGCATAGAATTCGTCAACAAACAGGGGAGGGAGTACAAAAATCACAATCACTCAAAGCAGGTTCAAATCTACCACGTTTAAGAAAAGGATCCGATCAAGATAATCACGGATTGATTTCCATGGAATGCTCAACAAGGTCAAAGAAATAAAGGGATATGGAGTAACAATTGTCAATAGAATTATGGAACACGAAGATTGTGCAACTGTATTTGTGAAATTAGGTCTAATAATACATCAACTAATAAGTGGGTTAACATAACCTGGATTGAAATTGGCGGAAAGAGGCTGATCTGAGGGACACAAGGGGCTGGACCGATGAAAGTTTGGGGAGTCGGAAATTAGTGTCGACACTCGAAGTACGCAAAAGAGAGGGACGGAAAGGAACACAATTTTTAATTTTATACTGGGCTTTCAGAAACACGAACGGGGTACAAAAATATTCAAACCGTTATGAATATATACATGTGAATGGTTAATTACCGTTATGAATATATACATGTGTGTTCATCTAGAAGATGTGTTATAAACACATTTATGATCATCTATAAGAACCATGAAAAACACATGTGAATGGTTAATTACCCTAGGTAGAAAAGTGTGAATTATTCACCTCCTAATTTTGACTTTGTGGTAACTCTTGCCTAACTTTGGTCCTATAAATAGAGGCATCACCCATTGTAAAACTTGCACCAACAAAGAGTAAGAATACAACCTATAAGGTGTTTACTCTTTCTCCCTCTCTTCTAATGTCATTATCATTCTAAAGTGGCTTTCTTAAGTAAAAGTTCTTAAGTAAAGTTCCAATAATCTTCTCCTAATTCTTTATTATATAACACGTTATCAGCACGAGTCTCTAATCACCAACTGATCTCCCTTTTAAATCCTTAATTATGTATAAAGCTTTGATCCGTAGCTTTTGTGAAAGAAATTTTATTTCCAACTAAAGTAAACTAAAGGTCTAAAATTTTCTTAACTAAAGATCTTGTACGTAATTTTTATATCCATAAAGATATAATCTTGATTTGAGTTTTAATGTATAAGTTCGTAGGTTTTACTAAAGGAATTTGGTAAATTCTTCTTCATTATTTTTAAATCACTTCTACCTCTTTAAATCTACGAATTTACTTCTTTTTAACTAAATTCATGCAAAGAGTTTATAAAATCGTTTTTGAGGAGTATGCTCTGTAGTCGCCTAATTTAGGATCTTCTACATCAGAAACTCATTTTCAAAATTCTAGATCTAAAATGCTATAAACTAAATATGGAAGCATGTTTACTTAGATCTACTAAGATACAAACAAAATACAAAGATTTACTTACCTTATTTGGCGTTTGGACTCTAATCCCCTTTCGGAAATGTTTGATTTCACCAAGTGGATTGTGAGAAATTTCTTACCCAAATAATTATAAGCGCAAGATAGATAATCACGATAAGAACAAGACAAATGAAAAGCTCGGTTAAAAACCGATCATTACCGGCCTTAATACGACGCAAAATGTCGTCGTCGGCCATGGACATGAAAATGGAAATTGGAGAGGAGGAAGACGAGATGGAGGAGATAAGGTGGAAGTGGTAAAAGTGAAAATGGATGGATGAGGATAAAAGGATTAAAAGGAAACCGGATTTATAACTGTTCCCGCTAATTTTACGTTTCAGTATACTTTCACATTTATCTTATATATCTCATGCATATGTTATTTATTTACCGCTTTGATGCTTATTCTATCTGTTTAAGTTCCTTAATCTTTATCACTTATTTACTTCTTTAATTCTTGTTATTTATTTACATCTTTTAAGCATTCTTTATATAAAGTTATCATTCATATGTTATACACATACTAATTACATGCTTATATATGTTGACATAATAATAACATTCATCATGACTAAATTATTTAATCTCATCATACCATATATGTTTACAAGTTATGTATTCATTCCTAATTGCCTTTGTATTGTTAATTTATAATTTCCTTGTAGTAACTAAAATGGCAAGCATCACCAAAAGGGAGTTTGAAATCCTTGATTTGTCGGGCCAAAAATACCTCGAATGGAGGGTTGATGCTTTGACTAGCCTAAAGGCAAATGGCCTTGAAAGAATAATTGAGGCGGGAAATGATACCACCCCGCAAGAAAAGGCAAAAGCCATTGTGTTCCTACGTCACCACATTCATGAGAGTCTAAAGATTGAATACATGTTTGTGGATGACCCAGTTGAATTGTGGGAAAGCTTGAATGAGCGTTATGGCCATCAAAATGAAATCTTGTACCCACAAGCACGCCATGAATGGAACAATATAAGGTTCCAAGACTTCAAGTCTATCACTGAATACAATAGTGCTATTCATAGAATCACCTCTCAATTGAGACTATGCGGGCACATGGTTACCCAGCAAGAAATGTTGGAGAAAACTTTCTCCACAATGCATGCCTCTAAAGTGTTGTTACAACAACAATATAGAGAAAGAGGCTTTGAGAGGTATTCTGACAAAGAACAATGAACTGTTGATGAAAAACCACAACCTCAGGCCTACAGGCTCAACAATAGTCCCAGAAGCAAACGCTATTGAAAAGGCGTTTTATGATGGAAATACCCATCAACGTGGGCAACAATCACGATTCTATAATGGTCGTGGACGTAACCGCAAACGTGGTCGCGGTCGTGGCCGTAGCAACTTTGTTCGTGGTCGTGGTCAAGGTTACAACAAACCTTATGACCGCATGAACAATGGCTACAAGGGGAATGGCAAGCAAAAGGTCCAGACGGGTCCATCAGGATCCTCCCAAAAGCCCAAATCTATATGCTATAGATGTGGCATGGCTGATCACTGGTCAAAGGTATGCCGTACAGCTCCGCATCTTGTGAAGCTGTACCAAGCTGATAAGAATAAAGAAAAGGCTACCGAGACCAATTACATCGAAAATGGAGATGTGAATAAATCTCCCGTGACCAGTCTAGATGTCAATGATTTTCTCAATCTTGACAATAATGATGAATTTGCCTTAGGGGTTTAAGCAAAAACACTAGCCCCTAATTATCTTTACTACTCACATGTCATTTGTCATGTCTTTTATTTTCGCATGTCGTATGATGTCTTAATTATCATTTCCAATATTTTATGTAATAGACTTTGTGTAATATGAATATCGTTATGTAATCAATATGCATCTTTATTATTAATGCATTAATGTTTCTCTTTATTTCTATAAGAAAACATGGAATCATCTAATGTGAAACTCGATGGGAAGGAGCAATGTCTTCTAGACAGTGCAACAACACACACCATCTTGAGAAACAAAGAATTCTTCACAGAATTAAGACCTCTTGAAGGAAATGTCAATACGATATCTGGTGTGTCGAAACTAATCGAAGGCTCTGGAAGAGCACTTGTTCTACTCCCAAGAGGAACAAAGTTAATAATAAATGAAGCACTCTACTCAAGTAAGTCACGAAGAAATTTACTGAGTTTTAAAGATGTGCGCCACAATGGGTTTCACATGGAAACCTTGAATGAAAATGGCAGTGAATATCTGTGCATCGTAAAATATGAGTCTGGTCATAGACAGATTCTTGAGAAGATGCCTACGCAAGCCTCCAGACTATATCATACATACATTTGTCCGTTTGAGGCCAATGCGACATCTAGTAAAGGGTCAATTGACCGAACTGCATACACATTGTGGCATGATCGCTTGGGTCACCCAAGATCAATAATGATGCACAAAATCATAAAGAACTCACTCGGACATTCATTGAAGAACGTTAAGGTTCTCCCGCCTAGTGATCTCCATTGCACTGCATGTTCACTTGGAAAGCTAATTATCAGGCCTTCTAAGAATAAAATTGCAAGTGAAAATCCTACATTCTTAGAAAGGATACAAGGAGATATATGCGGACCAATTGCTCCACCATGTGGACCATTTCGATATTTTATGGTCCTAATTGATGCATCTACACGTTGGTCACATGTAAGTTTACTGTCGACCAGGAATGCAGCCTTTGCCAAACTTCTTGCTCAAATAATAAGGCTAAGAACTCAATTCCCGGATTATGCAATCAAGAAAATCCGACTTGATAATGCCGGAGAATTTACATCCCAAACCTTCAATGATTATTGCATGTCAATAGGGATTGATATAGAGCATCCAGTGCCTTATGTTCACACACAAAATGGTCTTGCTGAATCATTAATAAAGCGATTACAATTAATCGCTAGACCATTATTGATGAACTCAAAGTTGCCATCATCTGCATGGGGACATGCTATATTACAAGCTGCAGCTTTGATTCGTTTGAGGCCAAGTGCAAACAATGAGCATTCTCCAATGCAATTAGTGTTTGGCAAGGAGCCAAATATCTCACATCTAAAAATATTTGGATGTGCAGTTTATGTACCCATTGCTCCGCCACAACGTACAAAGATGGGTCCACAAAGGAGAATGGGAATCTATGTTGGTTTCGAATCTCCCTCAATCATTCGATATCTCGAACCAACAACAGGTGACTTATTCACAGCAAGATTTGCTGATTGTCACTTTGATGAAAATACATTCCCAAACTTAGGGGGAGATAAGAAAAAGATGGACCCACATGTAAAAGAGATTACATGGAATGCAATATCATTATCTCATCTTGATCCGAAAACAAAAATGTGTGGACAAGAAGTTCAACGGATCATACATTTGCAAAATGTTGCAAATCAGTTACCTGATGCATTCACTGATACAAAGAAGGTAACAAAGTCACATATTCCTGCAGCGAATGCTCCTGCTAGGATTGATATACCCATTGGACAACCTAATACGTCCATTGCAAGTGAGTCTACAACACGTCGAAAACGTGGTAGGCCTCCGGGTTCAAAAGACTTGAAACCAAGGAAACCAAAGAACCAAAAGGGTATGACAAAAGAAGCCAAACTGAGTCATGAGAATAATGACGAAGGCAATGAGATGGAAAATGAAAATATCCTAAGAGAAGTTGATACACTCAATGATAATGAGAATATTGATAATCTTGAGGTATCAATAAATTATGTATGCACAGGCATACAATGGAATAGAAAGGATATCATTACCGATGATATATTTGCCTACTCAGTGGCTATTGATATTGTGACTGAAGATGATGATTTTGAGCCAAAATCCGTGGACGAATGTCGTCAAAGAAAGGATTGGCCAAAATGGAGAGATGCCATCCAAACAGAATTACAATCGCTTGAAAAGCGAGAGGTTTTTGGACCTGTTGTTCGTACACCAAAGAATGTAAGGCCAGTTGGCTTCAAATGGGTGTTTGTACGAAAACGAAATGAGAAAAATGAAATCGTTAGATATAAGGCAAGGCTAGTAGCCCAAGGTTTCTCTCAAATTCAAGGAATTGATTATGATGAGACATACTCTCCTGTAGTCGATGCAACTACTATGAGATTCCTAATTGGCATGACAGTATTTGAAAAAATGCAAATGCGCCTTATGGATGTCGTGACCGCATACTTATATGGGTCACTAGATACAGACATATATATGAAAGTCCCAAAAGGACTAAAATTGCCTAAGGCTGAAAACAACGGACCTCGAGAAATGTTCTCAATAAAATTGAGAAGGTCGTTGTATGGGTTAAAACAATCAGGACGGATGTGCTATAACCGTCTGAGCGAATACCTTATGAAAAGAGGATATAAAAACGATACTGTTTGCCCATGTGTTTTTATCAAAAGGTCCAATGAGGGATTTGCTATTATCGCAGTCTATGTTGATGATTTAAACATAGTTGGAACTCCCAATGAGGTGGAAGATACTGCGAAATACTTGATGAAAGAATTTGAGATGAAAGTTTTGGGGAAAACAAAGCTTTGTCTCGGCTTACAAATTGAGCATTTAAAGGATGAAATATTTATCCATCAGTCTAACTATACTGAGAAAGTTTTAAAGAGATTTTATATGGACAAAGCTCATCCCCTGACTTCTCCTATGGAAGTTCGTTCCCTCAATATTGAAAAGGATCAATTTCTCCCTCGAGAAGAGGACGAAGAGGTTCTAGGACCTGATATTCCGTATTTAAGTGCAATCGGTGCCCTAATGTACTTAACTAACAATACAAGACCAGATATTGCTTTTGCTGTGAACTTGTTGTCCAGGTACAGCACTGCTCCTACAAGGAGGCATTGGAATGGGATCAAACATGTATTTCGCTACCTCCGAGGAACTCATGATTTGGGGTTGTTCTACCGCAACCAAAGCAATGCAACTTTAGTCGGATATGCAGATGCAGGTTACTTGTCCGACCCACACAAAGCCAAATCACAAAATGGCTATGTATTTACATATGGAGGCACAACCATTTCATGGAGATCAACAAAGCAGACTATAACTACCACATCATCAAATCAAGCAGAATTAATTGCTTTGTATGAAGCTGGAAGAGAATGTGTGTCTCTACGATCAATTATTCAATTCATTCAAAAGGAAAGTGGAATGAAGCCGATCACTGACAATCCAACGATACTATATGAAGACAACTCAGCATGTGTTGCTCAGATGGAGAAAGGCTACATCAGGGGAGACCGCACAAAGCACATATCTCCAAAATTCTTTTCTACTCGAGATCTCGAAGAAACCGGTGAAGCAGATATCCAACAAATTCGGTCAAATGACAACTTGGCCGATCTGTTCACGAAGTCTTTGATTCCTAAGAAATTTGGAGAACTAGTGCACAGGATTGGAATGTGTAAGCTCCGAGAGCTACGTTGAAGTCAGGGGGAGCATCATACGCGTTGCACTCTTTTTTCCTTCGACCAGGTTTTTATCCCACTGGGTCTTTCCTGGCCAGGTTTTAATGAGGCAGCATCAAAGCGTATAATGGGTTCAACAAGGCAACATACATTTGCGTCCCAAAGCAAGAACGAAAGTGAATATTCAAGGGGGAGTGTTATGAATATATACATGTGTGTTCATCTAGAAGATGTGTTATGAACACATTTATGATCATCTAGAAGAACCATGAAAAACACATGTGAATGGTTAATTACCCTAGGTAGAAAAGTGTGAATTATTCACCTCCTAATCTTGACTTTGTGGTAACTCTTGCCTAACTTTGGTCCTATAAATAGAGGCATCACCCATTGTAAAACTTGCACCAACAAAGAGTAAGAATACAACCTATAAGGTGTTTACTCTTTCTCCCTCTCTTCTAATGTCATTATCATTCTAAAGTGGCTTTCTTAAGTAAATGTTCTTAAGTAAAGTTCCAATAATCTTCTCCTAATTCTTTATTATATAACACAAACATATTTTTTAATGAAAAAACTCCCCCTATTTTTTTTTTTTAACCGGTGAGAATTATGTGAGAGCTATGCTCTGAAAATTCAAATTCAAATCTGTGGCTTTGTCACCGGTGAGGATCGAACCGGGGACCTCGGGTTCTCCCCCTTGAGGTCTTACCGCTAGACCAAATGCCCTTTGGCAAAAAACTCCCTCCATGCTCCCAATGAAAATGCCCCCATGAAGCAGCCTCATCCCATGGCCCGCCGCCGCTAGTGGGTTTCCGACCCGACTATCTGCCAAACCTAGTCTGGGTGCCGACTCGACCGGTGCTAAGCGCCAGATCCTCCGCAGCCCCATCCCATGTTTCCTCTGCAACCGATGGGTTTCCGGCTCAACTAGGCATGCGTTGAGAGGAAACCCGCCAAAGAAGGCACGTCGAGAAGACAACCACCGCCGAGAAGGTTACTGGTTCCGAGAAGGTCCTCGTCCGGCCTCGCCGGATTTAAAAGTGCGCCGCAAGTTTGAAGATGCTTGCGCCGTAAGTTTGAAAATGCTTGCGCCGCAAATTTGTGCTTCTTGCGCCACAAGTTTGTTTGTTTTTCTTGCTCCGCAAGCGTCAAGTTCCTAGCTATCGCTTTAGTTTTTTATTGGAGTTGAGATCATGTTTCGGAGGTTGTCCGGGTGGTGTGTTTCCTCTTCAGGCGTCTTGTCACACCTCCTCAAGTCGGCTTCTTGCTGTCTTGCTCTCTGGTGGCTCTACACGCCTGTGTTAGATCCTCATTTAACCCGCGGAATTGCCTTTCTCTTATTTTGTCCTAAACTCCTGAGCTTTTTGTTAGGTTCTTGTTGCTTGTTTCTTGCTTTTTTCTTTTCTCGTTTTGTTTGTTTCGTTTGGTTTTTTGTCTGTCTAGTCGGTTTTTCCGGCTACCGAGCTTGTTCTCGGTCTCTCGATCTACTGGGCCTGTCCGGTGCTTCGAATTCTGACCTTGTCATATATATATATATATTCCAAAGCAGCACATGAAAATGTTTAGTACTCTATGAACTTTGGATGAACAAAAAACGTTATTCCAAGTTAAACATAAACAATGAAGTGGTTATATATAGTTTTATTTATCTCCACTCCAGACTCGTTTAGCTCTTTGTTTTTTAGTGTTTGTGTTAAAAACTACTAGTATTCATTATTATATTTTTAAGTGTTTATTGTTTATCTATTTGTTACTTGATCCATATCGATCACTTAATGTTATCCAAGTTGTACTTGATTAAGATTAGGATTGGACAAAAGTCGGTCCATTCATACCAAGACGATTTCAATCTTGTCCTCGTCCATTCATTTTTAAGGTCGGATTCATATGGACAATTTTAAAAAATGATATTATATAAATATTTTATATAACATTTTTTTAATATTTAAGTTACTTAATATTACTATACTTTCACAAATAATACATCATTTTTCTTAATAAAATATATTTTTTATAAAAAAATCTCTTTTTCATTAAAATATACTATTATTTAAAAATTAATAACGATCATGAATCATTAGATTTCGGGGATATCGGTCCTAGATCGGATGCCCATCTCTAGTTAAGATCAAGTTTTTGGACAATTCTCCAACCATACCAAAACTAGTACTACAGAACCAAGATACAAAATCATTCTTGATCATTTTTATGGTCTTTTAAGGGTGTTTATAAATGAGATTCAAGAGGTTGGTGACGGTAAATTGATGGCTAGGGAGAGAAAAACAGCGGGCAGTTAGTGTTATATTTCCTCCTTCTTAAAATACATGACCATTTGGACACTTTTTCTTATTTCATAATACTTGTCCATTTCACATTTTTTCCCATCTCTTTCCATTTATACCTCTATTAATTATCTTTATCATAATTATTACACTTTTTCATATTTCTCTAAACAAATGATTAACTCTACATTTGATACGGGTAATATAAAAATAATACATTTTCTTAATATATATGCAATGTCCAAATGGTCATTTATTTTGAAACGGATGGAGTATATCTTAGAGGTTCTATAGTTAGTGTTATCTTTGTTGGAAGAGTTTTTGGATAAGTGGTTGGAAGAGCTTTGATATTTTGAGTAATCAATGTCTATGGGTCATTATGAGTTAATCTTTACGTCCCCATTCCTAATAATTTGGGTGGAAAGGAATAATCTTGTTCTTAATTTTAATGATTTGGTTTGGTTTAATTGAATCTAAATGGGATAAACCTAGTTTTGATTAGACCAAAAAAAAGTACCCATATCAATGAATTCATTTAGCATTGTTATCGTTTAAAACAGTAAAGAGTCCCTAAAAGTCATTTTAAGACTTGCATTTTTTAATCAAATACTTTGAATCATTTGCTATTTTTTTGTTCTTTTTATCTTGTCTTATTTTCAAGCTCATTTTAAAAGGTTCAAAAAGCATGAAAAATAAAAGAAAAAGAGAGAAATACAAAGAAAAAAAAGTTTTAAATTAATTGAAACATAAGTAGTTGGACCTATTACCCTTTTGTGACATTATTACAACTTTTAAAAGAAAAAAAATGAAAGAATTTTTTTGGAAAAATCTAATATTAGGTTCAACAATAATATTATCCAAGGTCTAGTCTAGTATGTTTCATATTATTGTCGTCTTCTTTGCTTCTTCTTTTTTCATGACATCTCGCACAATCTGCTCTTATGTGTTTCTCTAGTTTCAAATTTGCTCTATTATTGACTCTTTAATTGTTGTTTGTCATTAATTATTATTTTTTTTTGTATGCTTGCTTTCATATATCAATTTATTTGTTTTCCGAATCTTATTATATCTCGGATTCTCAATTTATCGGGCTTGGGTTGTATATTGAATCCCTTCTTAAATGTTCATATTAAAGCATACTAGACCCATATTAAAACATACTACGGATAATATTATCACTCGCATAATTGCATGCTTACGATTTTATTGCTGGGTTGGTTAACCAAAAGGCATTCCTACTACAAGAAAAAATATTAAAAAAAGAAGCCCCGCTTTTTGGGAAGATTGCAATGAGAGGGCAAACGCAAATTCTCTCTCCCTATGATAGTATGATCCCACCTCCTCCCCTCGAAGCAAAGTATTTCGCAATCGATCGCCACTCGAAGCAATCGCTTTTCTTCACTCCCTACGATTTCAAAACCCTAACTCTTTAATTCCACCCCCTTCCGATTTCCAGGTAAAAACCTTCGCACATCTCTCAATTTACCATCAATTTGGATCCAAATCCTTGCATATCACTGATCTGTAGCTATGGCACCATAGTGTACGATATCCAATTTAATGGTATATCTTGGCGGTCAACTATTTTCATCGAAATGCAGACCTGTTCGAAATCAGTCCCCAGGAAGGGGGGAGTTTGCCGGCCAAGTGGTGGCGCTGATTCGGTAGGCTTCTCGGAAAAATGGATGGTACTAGTACATCCGATCGCTCGAGTCATGCTCGGTCAATCTCCATTTCTGGGGGTGAGCGAGGAGGTATAATTATCTGTATGATTTAAAGATTTGATTCATATCATTTGAATGATCGATTATGGTTCACGAGATTGGAATTCAAAAATCATTGCGCCTCATAACTTGTTTTTCCTGTGAATCTATGAGTATATTCACACTGCGAACCATTTGTATGTGATGAGGATATGCTTAAGGGAAGTTTCTGCATATAGTATACACAATTGACATTGCTTTCACTGCTAGAATCCTCAGTCTTTGCTCCTTTCATGTCCATTTCTTCTTCTTGACATGTTGTCATCCCTAATATTCCTCATTTTCTTTTTTAAAACAAAAATAAAGGTTCTACAGGTCTACATGATTTCTGATCATTGATCTTGTTGTCTGTGTAGCTTTCTATCTGTTTACGCAGCAAAAACTCCCAGCTTGCAAACCTGTCTTAACACCAGCATATGTGAGTGTGAATCATAGAATCTGTTTTTCATGACTTTTGTTGGTTTTCCTCGTCCAATAACTTATCAATGTTTATTCCTCAGGTCATTTCTATATTCCTTTTGGTGGGTGCCTTTTGCATTCTTGTTGGGCTTCTTACTCTTCAGGCTTCTCAGAGTGTAGGTCTTAAATATGGCGCCTTTTTCCGCTCTATGCTGCATTCATTCTTTCAATCTCTTGGATAATCTTTTCGTTCAAAATGTTGCATTCAGGTTGTGGAAATCGTTGACCGTTATGATGCTGAATGTGTACCCAATCCATTTAAAAGCAACAAAGTTGGTTACATTCAAGATGATTCGATTTCTAAAAAGTGTACCCGCACTTTGAAGGTATACTTTCTTATTGAATGAATCCTGTGTGGGATTTTAATTTGATTTTGTTTCTAATAGACATTATCGTATCTCTTCTTTAAGAAGAGTTCAGAAATTTTACATGATCTTTTCATTTCCCTTTTGAGTTTTTGCAGACAGTGTAGTTGATTAATCATGTATAATTGGGGGCACACCATTTTGTATTACCATTATATGATTTCAGTGAACTGAAAAAATGCTTATACTGTAGTCTGTAGCTGAAGAAATTGACAGAATTGTAGTGGTTTCTTGCACAAGGGCATCATATTTATCTATCAACTATTTCCGTACTTGATATTGGGATGGCTCATATGGATGAAGCATGACAATCATCACCTATTTATGTTTATTGTTGGTTTTGTGTGGTTTGAACTTCTGTGCAGGTGGAAAAGCGGATGAAGGCACCTATTTATGTTTATTACCAACTTGATAACTTCTATCAAAATCATCGCAGGTCAGGGTTTAACCTTAGTCTCTTATTTTCAAGATTTATGTTAACATTCAAAAGTAAAACTTGTCGTTGAGTGCTTGAGATGAACTAGTGAAAGGAAACTAAAATTTGTTATCAAGCAAAACGAATGTCGACTAGCACGCATTGGATAATAAGCAGTCTCTGAAGTAAAAAGGCAAAGCTAAAAACTTGTGTTGTCTATTAGACATCCTGCACCTTTTCTATAGAACAAAAAGTCATTAATGAAAAATGTTAGAAAGGAGGTGATTAATCAGAAGAAAGTGTATGCAAGGAACTCCAAGGCTAACACCTTGCCTGTCTAGGCACACAGGTAGGTGCACTTGGGTTTGATCAAAGTGCCTCACTCTATAACGCTGGCTACTGTTATGTGTGTTAGAGTTTTGGGTTTGTATATTACAAGTTTCTTTGTACTTGGAGCTTGGATTTTGATATTTTTAGTTTATAGATTGTTGGCTTGCTATTATTGTGTTGGGGAGTTTGGTCTAACACTATAACATCTACTTGAATTTTCAATTATTTTCTCATACCGAACACAGTCGAAGTGGTCAATAATTTTTGCCTTACAATTCAGCTTTTGTAAATCAGGTATGTCAAAAGTCGAAGTGATCAACAATTGCTGTATGGTATAAAATATGATCGTACCAGTACATGCAAACCTGAAGAATACAGCAATGGGCTTCCTGTTGTCCCTTGTGGATTGATTGCATGGAGTTTATTTAATGATACTTACTCTTTCACTCGTAAGGGTGGTGTGGAGCTTAAAGTCAACAGGAAAGGTATTGCCTGGAAGAGTGACCGTGACCACAAGTTTGGGAAGGACGTTTACCCCTCCAATTTTCAGAATGGGACCCTAATTGGTGGTGGAAAGCTGAATTCAAGTATACCAGTGAGTGTTGATATCTTGCATTCTGGTTTTCTCCCTTTATGTATAGCTAAGTTACAACTTATATTCTGCATGATGTTTGGAGTATCTTAGTGATTGAAAAACAGACAGTCCTGTTCCCGTCCTCTCTTGCAAGACTTGTGAAGACAAGTTTATAATTAACTGAAGAGCTAAATGATACATTACCATCTTTTTGATATATTTGATATCAACTGATGGTATTTGTTTTTCCACCACATGATTTAAACTAATGGCTCTATCCATTTGATTCAAAATCTGTCCTTGCAGTGTAGAAGTTTTTATCTTTCCTTTTGGACTGTGAATCTCAAAGTCATGTGAAGTATTGTTTTATTAAAAGATTGAACGCCTTAAAAACAAATTTATATACAACTTGCCATCCATGCTTATCTTGGTTCAGCATTATCATGTTGTAAATTTCCATCAAAACATTTGCATATTATGAATTACATATACATATATGACATAACCTAATATTGAGCTTTCCTTCTGGGTCAAATGAGTCAGCTTAGTGATCAGGAGGACCTTATTGTCTGGATGCGTACAGCTGCTCTGCCTAGCTTCCGCAAATTGTATGGCAAAATTGAGGAGGATTTGGATACAAATGATACAGTGATCGTAAATCTTAGTAATTTCTACAACACATACAGCTTTGGTGGAAGGAAGAAGATTGTTCTCTCTACTTCAAGCTGGTTGGGAGGGAAAAATTACTTCCTTGGGATAGCGTACTTCACAGTTGGTTCTGCCTGTATTTTGACCTCCATCATCTTTCTTTTGCTCCATCTCAAGAATCCTAGGTAATGATGTTTTGTAACTACTTTATTATCTGAATGTTTCAAATGGTCATCTTTCTTCACAGCTAATTCTACTCTCATGAGTTTTCTTGTTAATAATGATTGATTGTAATATACAGAATTCTGAAAATTATAGTAATTTATCATAAATATATGATTGATTGTAATTGATTTAGCATTTTATATCTGGAGGAGAGGATTTAACTTTTCTATTATGTCAGCCTAGCCATTTTTTAGATGTTTGTGCCACTGTTTCTAAAATATCATGTAGTGGATTTACTTTCCATGCATCCAGAAACCGGATTGAAAAAATTGCATTGGAATACTTATTTTAAATGTGCAATAATCAAGCAGATCCTTTTCATGCATATTTGATTGAAGGCAGAATCAACAGTAAAAAGCATCTGTATGCTATCCAGAGTAAAACTGTTTTCAGAGAGCATTGTCTCATACCTTAAACTCTTATAGCATTCAGAAATATTAAAAAAAATGTATTTTGATATTAACCTAGTTTATTACCAATTTATAATATGTGCGTAATATTTCTCTGCTAATTCATCATTTTGGCACTATTCAAATTCTGCAGGCGGTATGGAGACACAAGTTTATTATCCTGTCACAGGAAGAGTTTGTCAAGCTGAGACAGGGTGAGTTTTAGATTAAACTGAAATTAAACTTGTAAACATCTGTCCGAAATAGACAGTATATTTGTTTGATTGTGCTCTTCAGCTCTTTACTTTTCTTGTTTCAGGTATTCTCTCATCTTCTTAACAATGGAAGCGATTCCACATGTTTTCTCGTTTTGGTAGTGCATTTGAGACAGAGACCTGATTGTCGTCTTCCTCTTCAGCTATCGAGATGACGAACACCAGTTGTAAACCTAATAGAGGCTTCCCCTCTTGTATTATCTTAAGGGAAAGTGTGTATAAGTATACTGTTTGTAAATCACTGCAGAGTTGTTGCCTCTCAAGTCCTTAAACGAGCTATTAGGTTTGTCTGTTTGCTTGTTTTATCTGCGACGTTTTTTCTTGGTTTAACATGGGAACTTTAAGTTTTGAGTAAGCTGTGTCCTGTGAATTCTAATTGGTGTACACGTTGCTCATATTGTTGTATTTTGTTTGAAATATGGTATATTAGAACTTTTCTCATCTTGCACTTGATAGGAATACAATGACTTTTTCTTTCTGATACCATACAAGGACTTCTTCTGAAATAGAATGTCATGCACAATCTTAATCTTAAGCTGAAGTGAAACTATTGCATAAAATGGACGAGTTCATTGTGAGAAGTTTGAGAGTTTTAAGATTGATTGAAGAATACTATCAAGTCCCAAGTCCCAAGAGTATGTGGTGCTTACAAACATGTAGCATGGGGAAAAGGACAAGCCTACATTTCAGGTTTACTTCAGAATCAATTAAAAGTTTACCGAATTGATCAAAAAATAAATAAAAGTTTACCGAAAGCCCTTATTTAGAGAATTCCAATTTCCAACCCATGGACCATGGTCATACAAAAACATCATCTTGTTCTATAAACATGAAACATCTCACATCTCTTTTCAAGGTTGTGAATTTGTCAAAGGTGTTCCAACTACAAACATGGCGACACGTTTATAACTAGTAGCTCATTGAAACCAACCTATTCATACAATTGCCTAAACTTCCGCACTAAATTTTCAACCTCTTGTTCCCCTAAATTCATATAATGGCCTACTTCTACCCCTCAACATTTCCCATTCCTCATCTCTATAAGATCCACTTATAAAAAATCCCTGATCTATACTCCCATAACCCAAAATTTCTCCTCTTTTTTACTCAAGAAAATCCATCGCGAAAAGGGTTTTTTGTCGTTGGGAAAGGGAAGAAAGAGGAAAAACAAAGAAGAAGCATGGTGAAGGATCTCAAGTACTTGCAAGGGAACAAAAGGATGGCTATGGAGGTCTCGCCCTCGGTTCTGGAGTCGTGTCTTAAGGATTTGAGACATCGAAAGCTGGAGACAATTGTTGAAGAGACGCCTGATGATGATGATTACATTGAAAGAGCTCCAAAGAGGGTTGTGATATTGCTCCCTTTGGTCATGGCTATGGCCATGTACTTATTTGTCTATAAAAGTGTATTTTGATATCTTGATGAATGAAACCCAATGAGAAGTTATAACTTCCATTGGTTTCCTACCCATAAAGATGGATTGTTTTGAAGAGTCTTGTAAGAGATTTGAGGTCTATGGTTTGAAAAGTTAAGTAATAATAATAATAATAATAAATGGGGTTTGGAGGGAATCAGGGAATGAGAGAGCAAACAAAACAAGAACAATTTTCTTTCAAACACAATTTGAGAGGATTTTAAGTTGCTTAAGCCCAATGGGCCCTGTCTTGCCAAAAACCTACCAATCCATGACTGATTAGCTCAACTTGGCCCAGATAAGCTTAAATCGTTTCTAGGTACAAAATAATTAAAAGAGTATACATACTTTGCAATTTACATAGTGCTAGATATTCATATTTTATTATATTTAAAAAAGGCAATAATCAATATAGTGATAATATCAAGTAGCTCAAATGTTCATTCATTCGGGTTTAAAATTTAATGCAAAACAGTTAGTTGTGCGGCTTGTGCCCATATATTTCGTTGACTACAATAGCTCTTTTGGTTTTTGGATCATCTCTTGAATGTAAGTATATATATAGAGAGTCAGGTTCTATAGTGGACAGCTTCCTATAGAGAACCAGTGTAGGATGAGATTTGTAATGAATGACTGGATTTGTATCTTCAATAAGAAAATAGAAATATAAAACAAATATTGGAGAGATTCTCTCCCATATTTGTAACCACCCAAATCACAAATTGCCAAATCAAAACACGCATCTGCAGACGCTATTGAATCTCATCGCCATTGCTCCTCCATCGCTACAGAATACCGGCGAGCCCCCACGATTAATACCGGCGAACGATCCCGCAAGCCACCGACGACCACCACCACGATAGATCGCGCAAGCCGCCGCCGAGCCGCCCAGCGTTCATCGCGGCTATGGCGAATAGCGGGCGGCCAGGGCGACCGACGATAGATCCTCTGCTTACCGGCGACCACCAGCGTGTTCTCACCAGACACCAGTGTTCCGGCGACTGGCGATAGATCCCCTGCTCACCGGCCACCACCATTGCGCCAGCCACATCGAGCCACCATTGCGCCAACCGTCGCAACACCGATTCGTCGGAGCCCCCGTCCAAACCACGGCAACGAACCACCCCCCGTCGGAACCACCACATCGAACCACCAAGTCGCCAAATCCACCACGAACCACAACGTTTCCAATTATTAATCGTATAATGGCATCAGGTAAATTTGTATATAATTTTTTTATTATGTATATGATTGATTGGATTTAGTATATGTCGTGAATTTATGTATAAATTATTTATGTGACCTATTTCTACAGATCAAGATGTATATATATAAAGTAATATTGTATATGATAACCTGAGGAATGTATATACGAAATTTGTTGTTGCTTGGTTGTTTCTGTGACCTATTTCTACGGATCAAGATGTATATAGGTCCAATAATATTGTATATGACAACCTGAGGGATGTATATACTAAATTTGTTGTTGCTGGATTGTTTTGTGACCTATTTATACAGAAATTTGACGTGGCTGGATTGTTTAGGTGACCCATTTCGCCGGCCGGCGGAACCACCAATTCACTGGAAGGCCCCGTCGGAACCACCGCATTGAACCACCACGTCGCCAAAGCCACCACTAACACCACGTTGTCAATTATTGTATATATGTATAGTGATATTGTATATGACAACCTGAGGAATGTACGTATATACGAAATTTGTTGTGACTGGATTGTTTATGTGACCTATTTCTAGAGATCAAGATGTATATGTGTACAGTACTATTGTATATGACAACCTAAGGAATTTATATACAAAATTTCTTGTGGTTGTATTGTTTATGTGACCTAATCTACTTATCAAGATGTATACATGTAAAATAATATTGTATATCACAACCGAAGGAATGTATATACGAAATTTGTTGTGGTTGGATTGTTTGTGACCTATTCCTACAGAATAAGATGTATATATGTATAATATATTGTATATGACAACCTAAGAAATGTATATACGAAACTTGTTGAGATTTCGAACACGGGAACGGCGCCGCCGGAACACTTAGACAACAACATCACTTGATGGCGGCGATGACACGAGCAAAGCCGACTATGGGGCCGGCGATAGCAGCAGCAGGGTGGAGGTGTGACGGTGTGCGAGGGGCGGCGGCGAGATCCCACACTTAGCCCAAATCCGGATCTGGGCAACCGTTTAGCGAAGAGACGAACGAGATATGGGGAGCCGACGGCGCAAAAGAAGAGAGAAACCGACGGCGGCGGAAGCTGTGGAGAGGCGGCCGGCGACTTGGAGGCGAGAAAAGGTAGGGCCGGTGGTTTTGTGTGGGCGAGAGGATGAAGATGACGATTGAAGAACGGGATCCACGAAAATCCAAACAATTCTTCTGATTTTTCCAAATTTTCAAAATTAATCACCACTTCCTATAATTAAGGGATTGGTTTAATTTTGAAATTGTGTCAAATTTGTAGGGGTAATCTGAGCCCTCCATTAGCTTAACATCCAATGGCCTATAATTGTCCACTAGTTCACCAATATTTAGGTGTCCACTATTGATCTTTATTATTATTATATATATATATAGAGAGAGAGAGAGAGAATTTGGATCTTGTGAAACACTCTATAAGAGTGTAACCGGTGAACATTTATCAACCATTGGATTTATTCTAATCTAACGCTCTAGATTTTATAGTAAAGATAGAATAGTTAATAAAAAAATTAAAATGCCAAATTTGATTTCGGGAATCTTCTCTCTCTCTCTCTCAAATCAAATATACAATTTTCGGGGATTTGTTTCGGATCTGATTTTGGAAGTATTGTGTTTTGAATATATTCGTACATAGTTCGAATATTACCGTCTGATTATTGAATGCAACAATTTCGAATGTTCAATATTATCCATTGAATATGAACTCTATGTGTTTGAATATTACCATGTAGTATAAGTTGTATGCTATTTATGAATATCAATGTACATATTTCGAATTTTACCATCTGATTATTGAATTCAACAACTTTGAATATATCTTATGACCCACTGAATATAAAGTCGATGTATTTGAATGCTATCCATCTAGTATAAGTTGTACGTTTCAGGCCGAAAATTCAAATTATGACAAATTCTAACAATGTTTAAATAATTCAAAAAAATTTAGAAGATATTCAACCATGTATATGACAAATTCGAATATATTGTATAGTCGAATATTCAAGTTGTATATTTGAATATATTAAGTTTGTATCGTCAAACATTTGTGTAGTCGAATATTGAAGTAGTATAGAAAAATATTTAAGTTGCATCCTCGAATATTTATCCAGTCGAATATTCAAGCTGTATAGTCGAATATTTGTACAGTCGAATATGAAATCAATTTTATCGAATATTGAAGTAGCACGAATGAATTTGCAATGACTGACGAATGCATATACGAGATTTGTGTGATTTTTTTCTAAAATCTGGTTTGAATTTCGAAAAAAGATTACAACCCTTAAATTTAGGAACTTTGATTTTGAGAAAAATCTAGTTTGAATTTGGACGTAACTCCTCCCTACTATTATGGAAGCTTAATTGAATTTACAACTAATTGTGATTTTTCTATAATTCACCCATTATTTTCAAAAATTCAGCATAATCTAGGCCCTTGGTTTCATGGTAATCCAACGTCTACTATTAATTCACCCGTTTTACTATAAGAGGTGTTTTACCTGAACCCTTCCCTATATATATATATATATATATAGTGAAAAATGTCAAACTAGTTCAATTATTCGGGTATATAAGATTCCATTTATATTTGGCAGAATAGATAAACAGACCCCTATACTTGTACGTTTTTTCCTATCGGCCCCCTCTAGTCAGAAATGTTCAAACAAACCCCTGTACTGCTCCAATTTTTACCTATTGAACATTTTTTATTACGTGGACTTGCGCGTGTTTTCCAAACCACCGAAACGCGAGTTATACTAGAGTTTTTGTTGACATGGAAATTGATAAAAATATTAAAAAAATTGTTTTCATGTTTGACTGGCTGAATGTCGAACAAGAACCCACATTCATCTTCATCTTTGTCTCTCCAATCTCAACTCTTCCTCTCGGATCTGTGGCTTCATCTGGTAATCTCTCGGTTATCAGGGTACGAGCTTTTGGCCTTCTTCTACCTCTCGCCCTTGCTCCTAATTTCCGCCCCCTGATTTACCCAAACCTTCACCGCCCACTGACCCGAATCCAGATCTGCGAAGCCCGCCTTCCCGACCCCAGTCTCGACGGCGGCTCCACCTACGCTCTCGCTCGCTCTTCCTCCCGACGCAACCCACACCGACCCGGATCTAAGACTCGTTCCCTCCGAAACCCGCACCGCCGGCCGCCCTGCTCGGCTCAGTTGACAAATCTGAGGTTGGTTGGCCGGAGGTGGCGATGCAGACGCCCACGGAGCCGGAGGCGCGGGCCTAGCCCTCCGCCGCGAAGAAGCCGCCTTGCTCGTGGCGGGGGAGGACGTTGCGGATGGAGGTGGAGCGGGTCAGGGCCATGTAGAAGCCTTTCTTGTTGGATTTGCCGGTTCCGCGAACGCCTCGGAGATTGCAGACGAGCTTGAGCGCGGTCAATGGGTGGTGCGACCAGGCTTTTTGGAGGCTGGACTCTAGGGATTTCGGTGGCGTGCTGGGGACGACGTGGAAGAAGAAGTCGAGGCAGGGGTTTCCGGCGGAGAGGTAGGTGGCGGGGACGGAGACGGCATCGTGGAAGTGGTCGATCGTGGCGGAGATGAGGGTTATGTTGAGTCATGTGATTTTTTATTTTTATTTTTTTTGTTTGAAGAGAGTTATGTAAATAAGAAAAATGTTATCTTACGTGGAAAATTCTGTAAATGTGGCATCCCTACGTGTCATTTTTTTAATTACGTGGCGCGTGCGTTTCACGTCTCGGAGCCGAATGCAATTTGTGCTCAATAGGAAAAACCGGGGGTAGTACAAGGGTCTGTTTGAACATTTCTAGATAGGGGGGCCAATAGGAAAAAACGTACAAGTACGTACGAGGGTCTGTTTATGTATTCTGTCATTTATATTTTCGTTGACCGTTTGTAAATGCAATGTATAGTTATGGGTGTGGGCACCATCAAGGCATCAAGTATGGCCCGTATGGGTATGAGCATGCATTTTGAATTCAACTCCAATTAGCGCATGCAATGCAATGTATAGTTATGGGTTTTGTGGAGAATAACGTACAAGTCAAATTATGAAGTTGGTATGAACCGTAAGCAAAGTTGAAGTTGAAGAAAGCTACGTTTATTTAGTAGTTGAATTTTATTAATTTAATTTAATTTTAGCGAATAAATATTTGTATATATTTTATATACAAAGTAAGTTAAAATTTATTTTATATAAAAAAGTTTGAAGTATTAAAAATTATATAAAAATATAAGTTAATACAGTAGATTTTATTTGTCATTTAAGTATAAGAAATAATTTTCATGTATGCTCATAAACTTATACTAACTTGGAGGAAATAGTTTATATTTGAAATAATATTTTCACCATTTTTATTTCTATTAAGGTAAAAAAAAAAATTCAACTTTGTTTATGCAATAGTTTATTATTTGCATAAGTTTTAATGAGATAAACTTCATTTAAACTCTGACATGCCGACCTCATATACAATAGAGATGTATTTATCAATTAAACCAAGGTCGTCCGTGGCAGCAAAAAAATCAAGGTGACGCCCTTTTAAAGTGAGTTGTATTTATCAATTAAACCAACCCTTTTGTTGATTATTATATATTAATGCGTAAGTAAGTACGGAGTACAAAATTTGAAATTCTCTAGTTCAATAAATCTAAATTAAACTTGATGCAGTTGTTCCTTGTCGGCCTAGTTGAATTTGAATATCAATCTATCAATTATTCTCTTGATTGGAAATTCAAACAAAATCACAGTGTTTGAATTTTGCATTGTGATAGACAATAATGTATAGAACAAATCTATAGATTGGAAGAGGATAACATTTAGTAATTCAAAATATATATTATCATAGATGGTTTTAATGACGATATTCTTTCTTATGTGCTCCACTCTCCACGCCTCCACACATGTCAAATAGTAACAGCCCCCATGTGACATCATGTTTTGAACCCAGGCATGCATGCACTTGGCTAAATATTGGGGTTTTGGAAAACTTACGATACCAGTTCAGATGTCATTTTTCGCGTACGAACCGTGTAAAGTTCAATAACAATTAATAGTATACTCCGTATTAATTTATTTGTTATAAATTAATAGTATATGATCGTCTTGTCACTTGTGTTTGGTTGCCATCTGCCGGTTGTCAGATTACAATTTTATTATTTAAACTAGACTGGTGTGTGGGGCGTTATACCAAACTACAATATACGTTTTTACTCAATACACAATTTAGGGCTTGCTATATCTCAGTACTAAAAAGTAGTTTTTTCTAAAAAGTATACTTTTTTTTTAGAATTGATGAAATGTAATTGATTTTCATCATATTTAAAATAAAAAAGAGTATATTTTTATGTTAAAAGTACTTTCTAGTGTAAAGTATAGCAAACCCTTAATTAATTCTTGATCATGCTCGACAATCAACATGGATTTGTTCTTTTTCGCTCTAGAAAAGTACTCCCTCCGTCCCCGAAAGATTATTCATCTTTTCTTTTCGAGCCTCCCTGGTAGTTTGTCCATATTGTCATACTTTTCATTTATATCAATATACTTTTACAATATTAGCCTCATACAATATCATATATTACACTAATTATCCAACTTTATCATTTTTTCTTATAAAATTACAAAAGCATCCTCATCCAACCTTATATTTTACCCATTTTATTCAACTTTTGTCATCTACTTTATCATTTTTTTCTCATCAACTACCAACTTTTTCACTTTTATTAATCCGCGGCTCCGCACGCAATTGTGCTTTATGAACAAATTTTTGGAGACAGAGGGACCGGAGTACTTTTCACTCGAAAACTACTTTCAATCTCATCAAAATCCGTGTCATCCTTTCAACTTTTTACATTTACCAATACACTAAAAACTATTTTTACACCAAAAGTAGAACAAGGCCATAAATTAGTAGCATTTGAATAGGGTTTTTGTTTACCAGAAACCACCCTTATAATATGTCATATTCTCCTAAACTACCCTTTCAATGCCTAATTACCGCAAACCACCCGTAATAAAACTTCCGTTACCCTAATGCCACCAAACACGATTTCCGTCCAAAATTTCCGTTAAAACATTAAAAAATTATTATTTTTCTTTCATTTGTATTACATTTTAATCAATTATTAACTTTTTCCTTTTGACTATACCAACTTTATAATATAAATACTTATGATAATATTAATTACTATAAAACCAATAAGTATATGGAGTTGACAATTTATAATATAATAATAATGTAAAAATATACTTATATACACTTAACAAATGAAGATTAGGGGTATTAATACGCCAAACATAATAAATTATTTAAAATATTGATTTATAAATGAGCGGATCACGGATCGAGTAAATCTAAAATTGAAATTTTAATTTACAAAACTACCAATACCTCTAATCTTCATTTAATTAATTATTCATAAGGATATTAATATGTTATTCTTATATTATAAGTTTTGAATTTCATATAAATGATGATTATCACAAATATTAAATTTTATATTTATTAAATGCTATCACAAATATTGAAACTATATTCTGACCAAAAAAAAAATATTGAAACTATAAATTTATAGTAACTAAAGGAAAGGAATTATTTAAAATAATGATTATAAAAAAGGAGGGGAAAATGTATTTTCTTATAAGTTAACGGAAATTTGGACGGAAAATGAGTTGGGTGGTATTGGGGTAACGTAAGTACTATTACAGGTGGTTTGCGGTTATTAGGCATTGAAAGGGTGGTTTAGGAGAATATGACATACTGTAAGGGTTGTTTCCGGTAAAAAGGCCTTTGAATAATATGATAGTTTTGATTCATATGATTTACCAATTAGGCGATCGAAGCATATCACGTTATATAAGAATCTCTATATCGTTTTTATGTAAGTAATCGATCAAACGGGTCAGAACGATCGGGTTCGGCTCTTTGAAATTTATGAGCTAATTGTGTCGGACTCTTGTGATGTTTACATACGTTAGCATCTATCCAATTACGAGTCAATTGTGTGATGCAGAATTTCTGTATCATACGCATAAATGGAACCAAACGAGCTAATGTTCATCAAATTGAACAACAACTCGACAAATTAACCTGATGATTGATAGATTTGGAAACACAATCAACAAAGAGAATTTCAAGAACACAAGGGATAGAATTGAGAGAGAGACATTGAGAGGAGAATTGAGAATTTCATTACTCTGGAATGAAGAATTACAAAGGAACGACAGCTATTTAAAGCTTTAGCATTCAACTAATAACAATTAACCCATTTTTCCACTTGGCAATTGTAAACCCTCAGAATTAGTGAATTACTGTAACAAATCTCCCCCTTTTAGAGAACCTTGACCACAAGGTTATCTTCAAGTTTGGGCATTTCTTTTCCTGAGAGATGCATAGTTGCTTGAGAGTTTGCCTTCACAATCCTCATTTGATCCCAATGCCCAAGTTGCAAAACTTCTCCACCAGGATCCCATTGCCATCTTTGTTCAGCAAAAGCAGACTCAAAAGTAGTACAACTTCTATTAAAATGCCTTGTTAATTCCGCAGCAAACCAGACAATCAAAACATTGAGCTTAAATTTCTCCTCATCATCAATTATAAGGATGAACCTGGCTCTGATACCTTTGATGCAGAATTTCTGTATCATACGCATAAATGGCACCAAACGAGCTAATGTTCATCAAATTGAACAACAACTCGACAAATTAACCTGATGATTGATAGATTTGGAAACACAATCAACAGAGAGAATTTCAAGAACACAAGGGATAGAATTGAGAGGAGAGACATTGAGAATTTCATTAATCTGGAATGAAGAATTACAAAGGAACGACAGCTATTTAAAGCTTTAGCATTCAACTAATTACAATTAACCCATTTTTCCACTTGGCAATTGTAAACCCTCAGAATTAGTGAATTACTGTAACATTGTGTCAATTCTTGTGTAAATGATTAGTTTGGTCAGTGCAAAAGGTTTCGATTTTGAACACTTTCTGATTCGAAGTTAAGAACATTCAAGTCGCTCGGTTGGGTTCGATGAATCTCCAATGTTTGCAGTCTAGAAAAAAGAAAATGAAATTTCATTGAATGTTTCTATGTCAAGATTTCAACTTTGTTTTTTTTCTCAAAAAAAAAAAAAGATTTCAGCTTTGTTTTCGACCAGAAAAAAAAGATTTCAACTTTGTTCGGCATCAAATATATAATGAAATATAATAGCTTACTTAGGTATTGGGTTTTGTGCATAAGAGAGGGGAGATTTTTTTAGAATATGGGAAATAAGAACTTATAATGCATCATCATCATAATTCATAACTATATACTAAAGCTGAGATTAGAAACAATATTTTGCCCGATACGTGTCACCTCCTTATTGGACCACATCACCCATTTTTAATAAAGCAATTCAATTTGTTTATTTGGTTGAAATTTTATTGTAGACCATGCATTATATTTCTTATTTATCTATTGATTTCCATTTTAGTTATTTTCTTTAAAAAATAAACTACGTATGCTAAAACAATTATCAAGAGATTTTTTTCCTTTATGGTGCATAGTAATTCATGAATTGCTTGACATAAAGCAATTAAGATTGTAAATAACGTATGCTACGTATGCTATGGTTAAATCTATGACATATATAACCAAAAACTACTACGTATGCTACGTATGAATTGCTTGACATATATAATTTATGGTGCATAGTTAAATCAAAAACTTATTTATCCAAGAATCATTAGGGTAGATGGCATTTGGTAAGAAAATACTACAATATGTCATAATTGCACATATGACATAACCCCTCTCTTCACTAGTTGACCGACCGTTGACCGGCGTTGACTGACCGTTGACCGGCGTTGAATGTCATCAATTGTCAACACAAGTGACAATATTCACAACTAATTAATTGTCAACACAAGTGACAATATTCACACCTAATTGTCAACACAAGTGACAATATTTACAGCTAATTGTCAACATAAGTGACAATATTCACACCTAATTGTCAACACAAGTGACAATATTCAGCAATTATTCACACACTCAATTTCATCACAAGTGACAATATTCACACCTAATTGTCAACACAAGTGACAATATTCAGCAATTATTCACACGCTCAATTGTCATCACAAGTGACAATATTCACACCTAATTGTCAACACAAGTGACAATACTCAGTAATTATTCACACACTCAATTGTTGTCTTCACAAGTGACAATATTCAACAATTAACTAGAAGATTATAGTGATCACACCGAATAAGTATAGCTAAAACAAGATTTATGCACACAACTCCAAATTATCATCACAAGTGACAATATATATCATCACCAATGTTATCAAAGGATCTTCTTGATAACACCTAATTGTTATCACAAGTGACAATATTCATAACTAATTGTCATCATAATTGACAATATTCAAGAAATAACTAAAAGATTTAGGGACACTCATGAATTTTATGAAACTAGTTTTCTTATCAATGACAGTGATTATAAAATTTAGTGACTATATATGTCAAATGTATAAACAAGTAAAACCATTTAGATTCAATCACAAGTGACAATATATGTCAAATTGATAAACAAGAAAAGTCATTCAATCAACGAAAACAATGTGATCCAAAATTAATTATTCTGTCATCATAAGTGACCATTAATTATTCTGTCCACTTAAGTGACAATTAGTTATAGTGTACACCTAAAAGACAATATGATCCACAATTATTAATAAGTGACAATTAAAACATCCCAAATTTACCTTGGCCGAGCTTAAAGTTGAACGGGGTTCCTCCGTCACGATTTGAATCAAACTGAGTTCCATCAAGCAGTGTGCCAACATAGTGAACTACAGAGCATTACACAACAAGATCAGCCTCAATTCAAAATCCATCATCCAAAACTCAAACTCCAAATCCCGAAAGAAATCACCGAAATACCTTCCACATCATCGCCTTTGCCAGGTCGCTCCCAGCCTTCGCCTTCCTTGAGAAGCTTCTTCATGATCTTCGTTTTCCCAATCTCCTTCTCTTCTCCAACACTCAAGATCGGAACGTCTTCTGGAAAATCTTCCATGTCCATTCCCATCTCCTCGTCGTTCACACCAGAGCTCGTCGGAAAGTCGAAATCAATGGCAAATATCCACAACAACCAGATCCGGAGCCTCATCGCCGCCTCAATCCGCCTCCAACAAGCCAGATCCGGAGCCCTGTCGTCCAACGGCGTAAATCCGCCGTTGTAGCTCCTCTGACGCTGTCCACGAGCCCTCTCTCCAGATCCGCGCCTGTTAGGGTTCCGATTTGGACGGACGGCTGTCGGATCGGGAGGGGACAGGCGAATCCGGTGGGACCTTTTGAAGAGGAAGAAGAAGAGGTTGAGGATGAGGACGAGATGGTGCCTCCGCACGAGATCGTGACCCGATCGAATCGAACGACGACGTTTTCGGTGGTCGAACGCAACGGGCTGATTCATTTATGCTATGCGTGCAAATTAACTATAATGTTTAAGACACGGGCAATTGTATAGGTGATCTTTGACGTCGTTTGCAAATCCCTCTTTATCCAACTAGTCTACTACGTATGTTATAGAATAATTTATCATCATCATCATATCATCATAACTACGGAGTATATACTAAGAGAGAAAGATAAAAAGCAGTTTAAGAAATTTGAGGAGGTATTCTCTATAATATTTAGCACGGCACGTGTCAACTTCTCATTGGATCGCATCACCCACCTTTATTAAAACAATTTCATAGGTTAATTTTGATTGTAAACCCCACATGTAGGTAAAATATGACAGATGTATATTATTATTATTGAAATTGTATGTATAAGTTTTCCTTAAAATATAGTTAACTAATCTTACTATATACTAGATTGGAGATTAAAATAATAATATAGAAAAACATATGTCACATCCAATTAAATATATAATTAAAATTATATCCAAAAACATTAAAATAAATTCTACAAAATCTTAGAGTATTCAATTCTTATACAAAAAATTATAATCGTACAAATCTTTGTTCAATTAAAAGAATATATTATAGCGAAAATACAATACTATTAAAATAAATCTTATAAAAAAGATAAAAATAAATATAAGATTTATACCAAACTATTCGTTAAATAACTTTATATAAATTCTAAATTAAACATTTAGTTAGATACAAGATTAATACTCCGTAGTCCGTACTAGTTATTTCTCAAAAGGACGTGAAAACTAACAAGGCTTTCTTATTTATGTGACAAAAGCTTGTTCATAAGCAAAATCGATTACAATATTTAAGTGTTACGATTTACCAAATCACACTTCATAAATTTCACGGCGTCACGTAGCTCCGGCCTGCCGGCTTCAACTTGGTGGCCTCAGAAATCCACAAAATTCAATTACGATTTGATCAGCCAATTAGAGACCGTAATTGCGTATCATCAAAGACCGGGAAGATGAGCATCTGAGGGAATATTCCAGAACCCTATCAATATGGAACAAACAACCTTTAAATTTCAGAGTCAATGTTTGAACAGTACTACGAAAGGGGCCCACTGGTTTCTTTAATCAAATCACAATTGAAATACAATTAAGTACACATGTTATGTTATGCTACTAACTAACCTGGATTAAATACTCAGAAGTTGCTCCCATCTTTGATACTACCCCGTAATTTGCAATATTCAATCTAGATTGAGTGTTAGAATTTTTATAATTCTCACATTCGATCGAAACATCCTTAACCTCCACTACTGATATGGACAGCTAGTGCAACATTAGTACGTGCAAGTTAATAATCTTTATTAACAATAAGCAACGTCATTAGTATAATGTAAACACCAAGAAAAAGCACGATTAATTTTTTGGCTGCAAGATAAACAAAGGGAAAGAAAGAGGGGAGCTTGTAGGTGTGGGTAAAAGATAAAGATTGCACCAGAAGACGCCTTCCTCGTACGCGCACTCTCCACTGAATGTGGGGAAAGTCCATTCAATCCTTGTTCGTCTTCTTCTCCGTCGTCTATATAATTCCTCTTTCCACTTTCAACAATGTCGACTCCGCCTCCCCAATTTTCCCAATTCGAACCCATTCCTAATAAACCTTCGGATCTAGTACTTCCAAAAGCTATAGAAAGTATAAACGGTCGAAATCTATACACTTGCCCGATTTATGGTAACCCTTTATAGCTCGTGATTTTCTCGCTTTGATTTCTTTCCTTTTCCGAAAAAATCGGACGCCGCCTGTTTGATTGTATTTCCCAATCGGAAAGGGGTGGGAGATGAGGGTTGCAAAGAGCCAAGTATGGCAGCCTTGTAAGAAGAAGAGGCTCTAGTAGTACAAAGAGGGCCTTAGCAGAGGATAAAATTGACGGGTTTTGGAGAGAGAGAGAGAGAAAGAGTGAAGGTGATCATGAAGCCCAGATCAGTGTCGAGCGGTGTCTATGGAGGTAGTGTGAGTAAGACTAGGGTCGGAAGATACGAGCTTGGGAGGACTTTAGGGGAAGGCACCTTCGCCAAGGTCAAGTTTGCAAGGAACGTTGACACTGGTGATCATGTGGCCATCAAGATTCTTGACAAGGACAAGATTCTTAAGCACAAGATGATTAACCAGGTATGCTGCCTTTCCCCATCTCTGACCTTGTTCTTGTAAGGATTTCAGTTTCATTATGAGCTCAGCAGCTTTGTTGTGGCTCCACTTCAAAGATGCTTCCTTTCTTTCAATTTGACAATCGCACAAAAGGTGCAATGTTTTTAGTTGCTTTTTGATACGATATTGATCTGAAGATTCTAACTGGCCCATGGTCTTGGCTATGCTGACATGCATTGCTGTATCTGAACTGGGGAGTAGATATTAGTTGCTTATGCGAATATAAGAGCATTGTAGTAGCAATTAGAGAGGATGGTAGGGAAAAATTCCTTTGGGATTATTAGTGGTGTTGTTTGGCACTTTGGCCTGTTGAAATGATTTGTTGAAGAAAAGTTCCGAATATGGTCACACACACACACACACACAAAAAAAAAAAGCAGAAACAGCCATGTTCTTGTGCTAGTTGTTGGACTGGATTCTGCATCCAGCATCCCATGTTCATGATACTAGTACTGTCAGTTTGAATCTGTTACCTCTATCCTCCATCTGTGACTCAGTGTAATTTAGCTTTCAGTACACCTCTCCTTCCGAAGATAAGGAATTAAGGAGGAAGTGAATGATATCTCCAGATTATGCTTATCTACTATATCTGTTCAAAAGTTAATATACTCAGATTTAATATTTATCTACTAAGCCTTTCAAGGTGTCAAATTGCTGATTGAGTCATTAACGCCAATCTTTTCGGTACTTTCTTGCAGATTAAACGCGAAATTTCAACCATGAAACTTATCCGGCACCCAAATGTCATCCGATTGCATGAGGTAATAATACATTTGTGCAGTTGTTCACCCAATTGTTTTCTGGTCAAAGTTTCTAGTCTGTAGGGTGTTGACACTTATGTTTTGGCAAGCATTCTGTTTTCTTCTCATCGTGTTAGCTGTTATTTTCTGTGTATAGGTTATGGCAAGCAAGACAAAAATATATATCGTTCTGGAATTTGTCACTGGTGGTGAACTCTTCGATAAAATTGTAAGCTAGTGAACTTTTTTTCTTGACAATGGTGTATTGAATCCTTGGAACATCTATGAACCTGTTTATTTATGTAGGTGGTGATAAATAGTGTATTATATTGACAGTGGTGCATTTTTTTCTTGTGTTTGCATGTAAATTGAGCAGGCTAGTAAGGGCAGATTGAAGGAAGATGAAGCAAGAAAGTATTTCCAACAACTGATAAATGCTGTTGATTACTGTCACAGCAGGGGAGTCTTTCATAGAGACCTGAAGGTAACTGACTTCCATTTGTTTTTAAAAGCTAAACTATCTTCGTTCTTTCGGGGATGAGCCGGTCAGTAGTTTATGTAACATCTTTTTCCTATTATTGTTCTTTACTTGATATTTTTTCATCTCTATAAAGAAATTTCTTATTGCATTCTTAATTCTTTTTGGGATTTGTAAACAGCCTGAGAATCTCTTGCTAGATGCAAATGGCTTGCTTAAGGTTTCAGATTTTGGATTAAGTGCATTAGCTCAGCAAGTTCGGGTGAGTTGTATAGTTCCGTAGCATGTGACATTTTTTAGGCCATTTTCCTTGTAATTTTGATGTTGTTGAACCCCTAAAATGTTGATCCTCTTATATTTTGTTACATATCGAAATGTTTTGCCCTCAGTTTCCATTTTATCTGATTTCTGTATGATGATGGTCTTCCCCAGGAAGATGGACTATTGCACACTACATGTGGAACTCCAAATTATGTTGCTCCTGAGGTATATTTTCATTAATGCTCTTTATTCTCTTAGTTCTCCGTGAAGCCATGTGATTTTCACCTTCTTATCCTGTTCCTCATGCCTTTGTAGGTTATTAACAACAAAGGATATGATGGAGCTAAAGCTGATCTGTGGTCCTGCGGTATTATTCTGTTTGTTCTTATGGCGGGGTATTTGCCTTTTGAAGATTCTAACCTTATGGCATTGTACAAAAAGGTAAATACTAAGTTATTTTGGTAATGTTTTAGAGCTTTAGTTGCATTTGGGTTTACTAGTTGAATTTATTGTCAAATGGCACCCATTCATACCAAAAAATTGTTGAAGAGATCAAGTATTTGATGAGTCTTTCAACCAAAATGAATCTTTGAACAATCATTGCTCTATATTGAAATTATCGTAATTTGGCTTTTAGAGAGGGTCAACTAGAAATTGCCAGCGAAATAGGAAAATCATGTTCTGTAGTCTGTCTGACCTAAAGCTGTCTGGTTTAGGAGATGTAGAAAGATTCCCTGCTTTTGTCAGACCTATTGGACTATTAAATTTTATGTGATCACGGATGGTGAATTACAATTATTTGCTTATAAAGTAACACTCTGTATATTTTATAGGTGTCAATTTCTATTTGTTTATGTCTTGCTTAATCTTCTCTATCACTCTGACTGGTTGCAGATACACAAGGCTAGCTTCACTTGTCCATCATGGTTCTCAACAAGTGCAAAAAAGTTGATACAAAGAATACTAGATCCCAATCCTTCAACTGTATGCTTCTTGCTGGTTTTTCAACCTCAAACCATTTTGTATACACTTCTTTTACTATGCGTACTGTAAATGTACTGCATTTTAATCATGACATATCTAAATACTTTGTGATGATGAACAGCGCATTACAATTGCTGAGGTAATTGAGAACGATTGGTTTAAAAAAGGATACAAACCTCTTGTGTTTGAAGAACCCGATTTTACGCGTGATGATGATGTAGAAGCTGTGTTTGATCTTACAGAGGTAGATATTGACATGTTTTCTTTGACACATTGAGACTATTAACTCTAAGCTTTTTTGTGACTGTGTTGCATATCAATACATGTGTTCGCAACTATGCTAACTATCAGTGTAGCACTAACATATATTATTTTCTTTTACTGTATGTGGTGATAACAGTCCTCTGCACAACTCGTTGTGGAGAGACAGGAAGATCGACCTCCACTGCCTGCATCACCTCTGACAATGAATGCTTTTGATCTCATCTCTACATCACAGGGTCTTAACCTTGGCATACTTTTTGAAAAGCAAATGGTAAGTTGTGATCTTGTCTGGCATCGTCTGAACACACACTGATTTACACTCCTTATCGAAGTGGTTGACATACTATTGTCTTCTTATTAGGGACTTACTAAGCGGGAAACTAGATTTACATCAAAATGCTCCGCAGAGGAGATCATCTCCAAAATTGAACAAACGGCTGGACCATTGGGTTTTGGTGTAAAGAAAAATAATTGCAAGGTGAAAAAGCATGACTGCATTTTCTTATCCTCATTGAATTATTAATCTTCCATAGTTGGCATTTGACATGTGTTATTTTTTGTAAAAAAAAGATGCCTTTGGTATAATCTGTTATAATCTTCAACTCCTTATTCCCTTAGTAATGCCATTTAGTACCACCTTCCTGCTAACATTTTACATTGATCAACTGCTTTCTGCGTAATTGTTGTTTGTACATTGTGATTGCTGGGTCTAAAATATTTGTTGGATGATGGTTGATCTACAAAATTCTTGCATGAATCACTTGACTTGCTATTATTCGTTTCCACCGCTGCATGAATCTATGGGGTTAAACTTGTAGAAAAGTTAATTCCAGCATCTGATGCCTAGTTGGTGATGATAAAATTCAGCTGAAGATTCAGGGGGAGAAGCTTGGGCGCAAGGGCCAGCTAGCTGTTGCAACTGAGGTATGCCTAGTTGTTACTTCATTCGTGTCTTTCTTTTTGAAGCTCTTAGTATCAAAGGAGAAGGTTGTTACAGCGTTGTCGTATTCTTTCTTTGTAGATACGTGAAGTTGCCCCTTCCTTGTACATGGTCGAGCTTCGCAAGTCCAAAGGGGATACCCTTGAATTTCACAATGTATGCTTTTGCTGACTCTGTCACTTAACTTGAGTTAATACCTTGCTGTTGGTCTGAGTTGTGCCAAGACACTGATAGTAGATTTGTCAAGAGGCCTAACTTGTACATTTTGTTTTGGGCAAATCTGCAGTTCTACAGTAACCTGTCTACTGGACTGAAAGACGTCATCTGGAAAGCTGGAGATGAGGCCAAACTGGAAGAAGGAGCAAGAGTTGTAAACCCAGACTTGTTAAGCACTAACAGTTAACAACCAAATGTAGACGTGTCTTGTGTTATTTGTGGTGTCCGAAACTACCATTTGCAGACTCTCTCTGCGTTATGAACAACTCTCTTCACTGTAAATATGCTCATAAAAGTTTCGTTTAGTGGACATCATTTTAGCTTTCCTTCTCAGTAAGCTGTGTCTCAATTCTTGGATTTTTATTAAAAAAAACAAAAAAAAAGGTTGGTTTTTGAGGGTCTGTCAGACAACCATGCGACCACCACAACCCCACAAGGAGGCCGAGGACGATCCTCTACAGCTGAGCCACGGCCGAATGGCCACTCAAGGATACAGAGGTACGAGCCTATAGAACAGATCCTGTTCAAGTAAGGTCGTGCCAGTCTAACTCATTTTGCTCTTTATATTATGCTATGTTCTGCTAACGATTACCGATGTGGGATACAACTCTTAATAAATTATAGATTTATAATCCTAAGATGGGCATCAAATGGAAACTGAGAAGAGGAGTTCATGAAGCTGAAGCTGGTTTTTTGCACTTCTTGTTTTTCTCCACATTACATTTTCAGATAGAAACAAGTCAATTTGTTAAGAGTTTTCTTCCATTTTTATGAAACCCTGATAATGACGATGATGATACTACAAACCCTCAAATCCTCCAAACTGATTGATAATTTGTTTCATGCTGCCTCACATTCAACTCTCCACTTGAAGAGCTGCAGCCTTGGTACTTCTCTTTCGCCCACGCAATCGCTTCGTCGATATCAGCAGCCTCATTCGTCGCTCCCCTCCCTCTTGAATTTACCTCAATAACATAAGAGCTTACTAGTCCATCCTCTTCTGCTTCATGAGATGCATTGAATGGAAAGTTTGCTTGAGAGGACTCTGGATAGCGGTAGAACATCGAGTTGGCTGACGATGGCGTTTCTAGCTCACTATCTCCTTCCACTGGTATCCCCACGGTGGTCGCGTACGGAATATCTGTTTCGGGAGAGGGAAATCGATTGGAGAAGCCACGGTTTAAGATCCTCGTGAAATGCTCATCATTGTACTCATTTGGTGGATAGTAACTGTCAATGCAAGATTTCTGAAATGGAAACGCATTTTCTGAAATTTGATCCTCGTGAAATTCTCCCGTAGGACTTGGTATGCTCCATCTACACGGAACATTTATTGGCCTGAACATTCACAACAAATTAGTAAAAACAACATCAGCAAGGTCCACCAATGAAAATTCACTATAATCAGATCGCAAAACTGATCCGTGAAAAGTGAAAACTGCTTAATTACCTGAGCTTAGCTGCATAAGATTCGAGCGCAACGTCGTTCTCCCCAATTCCCGATCGGATTGGGGCGCTAATCTCCTCACAACTCAGCACGGAAGACGAATTTGACTTCGACCTAGACTTCGATTTCCAAGTCCAATTCGAAATCGACATCGATCGCCACAGCCTCGAGGAAGAAGAAGTAGAGCGCGATTTCTTCTCCCGCTGATCATCATCATCAGCATCGACCGCCTTGGAATTACTTTCCGATCCGAACACGTCGCTGTAAAATTCGGCCTTGTTCTCGATCGCACGACTCGCCGGAATCCTGAATTCCGGCAGCCTCCTTCCGAGTATCCTGCTCCTCTCCCCCTCATCCTCCTCCCGTCGCCGGAAAATGTCGTTGTAGAAGTAGTCGGAGCTGGTGAAATTGCAAGACAATTTCCTGTTCAGAACGCTCTTCGGCGGTCCTCCGAACACGTCGCTGAAATACTCGGCGTCCATGGAGCCGGACGAGGTCAGGTCCTCCGACGACCGGCGGCGATCGGCGGGGCTCGGCATTCCTATTCTCATCCTCCAAGACTCGTCCATTTCCTTTACAGTAAGGCCTCCACAAGACTCGCCGGAGTTTTTAGAGATTAGAGGTCGCCGGTGGGATTGGCTGGCCTTTGTGGTTTGGGGAGGGAGGGCTTTTATACATGACACTGAATCACTGATGACAGAGCTTCTTTGAAAACCAGGTGTGATTTTACGATACGAACCTCGGTGGATCGCCTGGTTAAGGGCGGGAAGAAGGGGTAAAATAGACAAACCACCGAGGACTATGGGCCTTTTGGAAAGGGGAATTTGCGTTGGATGAGCATTATTTTACGCATGGACTATGGGCCCATAAATCCATAGCAAAAGTTTGTATCACTGTCACATTCTTGTTATGTTGAATAGTTTTTTATAAAAAAAAAACAAAAACAAATTTGATGCAGATAAATAATTGAAATTCAACCAAAAAAAAAAGATAAATAATTGAAAATTTTGGTATGCTTCACACAATAATCTTACCTGAGGAAGAAATTTATGTTTGCAATTTTTCAACATGTGATGAAATAAAATGCACAGATCCTTTTTGAAATATAATGATACAATTTGTAAGCAATCATATGGCCAAATTATAGTATGGTGTATGTGCACAAGGAAACCAGGATTTTGGTGTCTAGACATGTACACTTGAAAGTAGAGGGCTGGTCGTGGAAAAGAAGCACAACGTAACTGTACAAGTATTAGTTTTTAATACGATTGTTAAATGATCATGATTAACCCACACTAATAAGAGGCTTTGTGTCTGCCTTTGTGGCAGCTCTGAATCCTTTCCGAGCTAGATAACTAACTTAATCATATTTTTATGTTGCTACAGTTGTACTAATTTGGTTTTTACTCCCCCTTCCCAAATCTGCAAGCACAAACTCATCATTTGCAAAACAACATTCCTTGCAATCATGAGAGTTTGATACTTTCATCAAGTTTTTATTAACAAGTGCTCTATTCTCAGGTTTCAATCTTGCTTGATTTTGAAAGCTTATGCTAAAACCAGAACTTAGTTGATCCCGTGATAAATCATGCTTAATTACTTGGCAAGTCCCGAGAACGGGATCACAGAGTATTTGGTCCTGACATAGAACAACACCGACTGAGCAATCTAGTCCAGACATAGAGTATTCGGTCCGGACATAGAACAGCACCGACGGATCAAACCAGTCCGGACATGAACACGATAAGTGCAAGTTTGATTGATATTTTGGAGTTGGTGAAAGGACGCAGGAGAACGCCAAAAGGACTGATTGTGAGTTTGCAACCCACAACCACATGCAAGGCTTTGATTGAGATCCTTTTGTTTCTTCCCCACACAAATCCCTACAGCATGAGAGATTGATTATGAACAGAAACAAAACTCTTGACATGAACCCCACAAAAATACAGTGTTACTTTACGCAACAAGAAGAAAAAAAAGCAGATATCTTGGGTTTGTGGGTCCAATGAAAGAGTTTAATATAAATTCTACGAACACAAATTGGACAGGATTAAGTTTGATTAAGCCTTAGATTTAAGAGAATAAAAATACAAAGACACAAACCATGAAAAAGGAGCCGCTTACTTAGAAAGGAAGGGACAGGTATAATTATCTGCTGATTATAAGGAAACTGAATTGAAAGAAGAAAAAGAAAGGATTTTGAATGTTAAGAGCTTGGAAAGTAGAAGAAGACAGTGTGCTTTGGTCGGCCATCAACATGACAATGTTTAAGTATAATTAGGCCATATGATTGCTTAGTTAATAGCCTTTCTTCATCCATAAGATAAAATTATGGTTTTCAGCTCATTCATTTATTAAAATATCAAGTCTACACGAATGGACACATTCTGTGCATTACTGTAGCACTGATTAAGTGACTATAATTAAACCAAGAAAGGAGGTGTGTATATATTAAACTATTACTTCAGAAACTGAAAAATTAGGGACCAGGATAAGCACCATGAGACAAGATTCAGAAGACAACAAAGCAAATCTTCCCATCTTATATCTGCATCATTACAATGGTCTCTATCACTCAAAAGAAAGCTTCCCTGAACCTGAGTTTCTTGACATTTATCAGGAAAAAGAAAGCAACCATTCATGAGACGATATGATCAAGAGATTCCTCAATTACATTGACTTGATTTTCCAGATGCTTGAAGGCCACAGTGTGATATTGTAGATCATATGTGCAATTGATTACATATCAAATTGGTGATAAAATTATCAGAAATACCCAAAATAGAACTAGTGACTCTTTGATAGATTAGAGTTCAGACATCCAAGACTTTCCAATTGAGTAAGAAATTTGATTCAGTTCACCAAGTAATTCGTCTCTCCATACCTATTCAGAAAACTCTGAAGGACACAATGCAAGACAAAATATTTACCATTTGATAATTCTCCCATAAGCTTTCATGTTTCTGCTACAGCATAATCTGGGAAGGAGCACATCTACATTACATACTTGAGCATTCAGCATATTGCCCTAGATGGGTAACAGCATGATAAATAAAAAACTGGAAGCAGCAAAAGAATCTGACCTCTTGATGAAACCATCTTGTTTCTGTAGAGGTTGACATATTGCAGTCAAAACAACTTTACAACAGTTAATATTCAAGATCTTGTGGGAATGCAAGGTGAGCTATGTCCACGCTCCACGAAACGCAGCATAAGATTGTCCGCCTCCTCCAATTTCCCTTCTGACATTAACTTCTTGCACAATTTCTCACATAATTTCAAATCAGGTACCATATTACGCTTAAACATTCGACATGCCACCTTATATGACAAGACAGGACTTCCTTTGTTCATAGAGCTTTCCATCAACACGTAGCACGTCCGAGCATCAGTTGCTGAAGCTGTCTTCAATATTTCTCCCAAAAGTTTATATGCATCGTCAACAAACCCGAATCCACAGAGCTTTTCAATGGCCTGATTATAAGCATTCCTATAAGGCTGTCTTGAAAGCATCTTTTCCAACAACCTTAGCAAATCTTCCATCTTACCTTTCTGACAATACCTACGGATAACTGTTCGATACGTAACAGGAGTTGGATCGATACCTTTCTTAAGCATCTTCAACATAAGTTCACTCGCCTCTTCAATTCTGTCTTTCTTTGCCAATGCATCAACCAACATTGTATATGTGAAAACATCAGGGTGCTTGTTGATTAAATACATATCATCAAGCAATGAAAGAGCAGACTCCAAATCTTCCTTCTGACAAAACCCGTGAATTACAGTGGTGAAATTTACCACATTAACAGCACATCCTTTGCGCAGACACTCCTGCATGAATTTTTTCGCTTCTTCCGTCTTACCTTCTCTGCAGAGAGACTGAATCAACATGTTAATTTCAACCGGCGTTGGGAAAAAACCCTTGGAAATCATCTCCCTAACAACATTACAAGATTCAGATAATTTCCCCTCCTTTCTAAATCCATGCATTACAACACTATACGTAATAGCGTTTGGAGTCCACCATTCCTCCTCACACATGTTCATCATTTCCCTTGCTTCACACGTTTTCCCACTTTGACAAAGACCATTTAGCAAAGCTGTATAAGAAACGGTGTTCGGTTTACAGCCATGTTTATACATCAGCTGCATCATCTTCTTGGCTTGATCAATCTGACCTATCCTACAGAACCCATCTACTACTGTAGTATAAGTTATCACATCAGGCCCACATCCCTTTTCAAACATTTCATTGACAATTTCTTTCGCCTTTACCATCTCCCCGCAATGGCAGAATGCAGAAATTACAGCACTGTACCCAACTTTGTCAACTCGAAACCCTTTTTCTTCTGCTTCTCTTACAAACTCAATAGCCTCATCGCCAAAACCGTGCTTGGAGAGCATATGAATGATAGTATTATAAGTAACCATATCCGGGAGAAGGCCACTTTCATTCACCATTTTCTCCATCAATTTTCTCACATCTTCAATTCTCTTCTCCTTGCAAAGGAAACCCAATACGGTATAATAACTAACTTTATCAGGTGGGCAACCTTTTCTAGGCATGTCCTCAATCAGCTCAACTGCATCTTCAACACGTTTTACATCACAGTAGCCTCTAATCAAGCAGTTATAAGTCACAACATCGGGTTTGATGCCAACAACTTGCATCCTTTCAAAGAACTTCAACGCCTTGTCCAACTTATTCCCATTTACCAAAACATTGATGGTTGTATTACAAATAGACAAATTTGGCTCAACTCCAGCCCTTTGCATCACGTTAAGGACTCGCAACGCATGCCTTAATTGGCCCGCCCTACTATAAGAAATCATAAGATAACCAAAAACCTCAAGACTACGACGAATCCCCCTCTTTCGCATGAGCCAAAAGATCCTCCTGGCACCCTGACATAACTTAGTCTTACTAAGAACCTGAAGCATTGCATAATACACAACAGGGTCATGGCGATACCTCCATTGCCTGTGAGCCCACATAAAGAAGTTCAAGGCAACCCTCTCGTCCGCTTGTAAATGCAAGACGGCACAGACCTGGCGAGGCTTAAGCCTTCTCAGTACATGTTTCAAATCACCTTCAAGCTTTGGATCCCATCTCCACCTAAGATCAATCAATCTACACGCTTCTCTTACCAAAGGGTGCCTAAACTCACTTTCATCTCTTTCATAAGTTGTAGCAACTTCAACTCTTTCAGTCTGCCTACTATTACATGTATCAAGAACCCTAAGCTCATCATCTTCGCTAGCCTCATCAGCATCAGAACCTTCCTCACTATCAGAGCAACTGAAATCCCTTCCAAAGGAACCAGACCCACAATTCTCATCATGAGCAAGCTGCCTTCTCCGATCAAACCCACCGGTTTCAAGCTCACAAATATCTGACCTAGGAAGCCGTTGGGGGCAGAAATTACGCCTCGAATCAACTCGATCCTCACTCAACTGCGCATTGCTATTGGAATCCCATTCGTTATGAGATAAATTATCCGGTTTATCGACTAATCCCTGGTTTGATAGGTAACAGAAGTTGAAATTTCTCGTACCTAGGGACTTGAAACGGTTTAGTGAAAGCATGTTACCTGGAAAGCATCAGTCTTTCAGCTAGTGAATGGATGATGGTGCTTCCATATTCGGATGTTCCGGAGGGATTTATCTGCACTACCAGCAGTTCTTAGTCGTCTGAAGTGCAGTGTCTGTGGAGTTAGAGGGCACTGATTTCGTAAGGAGCTCTTGCCATTCGGCGGCGGCAAGAAAACACACAAAAATTGCTAGGAACTAGGACACAGTGGAGACTCAAAAGAGTTTTTTTTTTTCCAAAAGAAGACTGGAGACTTTACTAGGAAGTAAGATTTTTCCTTGTTAAAAATTGTATCAAAACTTGGCATCATTTGTTTATAGAATTGTACAATTTTTGTGCTGAATAATTGATCAACTCTCCACGAGATAAATACTTGAAATCAAACTTCTATGAACCTAACTGTTCTATTTGGTTCTTTTGTTTGATTATAGTGATCACCAATTCATAACGAAGTTCATGTATAGGCGATGACCCAAATTTCTCTGACATCAAACGGCCCTCTTGTAGTTATTGGGACAAGAAACACAATTCATTTTGATAGCACTTGCTTGTTTCTGGACAATAAACATAGTTACTCAGAGCATATAAGGAAGTACATTATATACATGTGACAGATTAGAGAAGAAGAAGAAGAAATAAGAGGGAATTGATACATGAGTAAACTAGCTCATAAGACAGTTTGATTATTCTGAATGAAGATCAAGTTCATAGTGTCAGAAAGGTGCCATTCAGACCCTTTGATTCAGAAAATCAGGCAACCACATACATTAAACATTGGACTGACTTAAGTTTACAACACAACTGCAAGTCCGACTTTCTTGGAAGCAGCATCTACTGTCTTGTTTCCTGGGAAGGATTTGCGAGAAATGTCGACAAGGGACTTGAAACTGTAGGGTTCGTGCATAGATATCTCCGACAGCACTTTCCTGTTCAGCTGGATGTTCTCCTTCATCAAACCGTGTATGAATGTGCTATAATTCACCTGTTGACAGTTACCACCCACCAATCAGCTCATAGCTAAATACACATTCACACATCGGAAATTTCACAGAGCATGAATCAATGAAGCAGTGAGACTAAATTACAAGATTAAGGCATCAGCAAACAGGCAATACAAGTATATCAGTACATGCATAGATATCTTGAACACGACCAAATGCAACGAGCTGAAAAACATCTGCACAACTTTCACTTCATGCTTTAAGGGATATCACATTAAAAAAGGATTAGCCTTTCTACGCATCACTCAACCCCATCCCAAATGTATTTCCAATGGGAGAAAAAGACGTTATCTTCTCATCAGGTTTAAGCATAAAGCCAAATGCCAATGCTCAACAGAAGCTCAATTTCAAAGCTTTTCCTGCTCCGACAGTAAATTATATTGTATTCAGCCTGGAATCTCACAGATTATTGCAAGTTATTCTGAGCTGAATAGCTTGCAATAATCTAAAGATAACAAGCAGAAAAGCAAACCCTAGGACAAAGCAAACTCACGAACATCCAAAATATCTAGCAAAACCATGTATAAGCTCCATTTCCATGTCGGACCAAACACAGTCAATCGGAAAGGAATCGGCATAAAACCAATAAAGCTATCACAACCAAATATCTGAATTTACCACCAAATCACTCAACCAAAAATCACGGAAAGATAAACAGGAATTGAAGAAACGAAGAGAGAAAGGGAGAGATTACGCCGTGTTGGCGAGTGCCGGCGTTGATGCGCTCAATCCAGAGGCCGCGCATATCCCGCTTCTTAGTGCGACGATCTCTGTAAGAGTATTGCAAAGCCTTCTCCACTCTCTCTCTTGCAATCCTTATACAATTCTTCGCCCTCCCCCTAAACCCCTTCGCCAACTTGAAAATCTTCTTCTTGTTCATCTTTCCCCCTCTGTGAAGCGACGGAGATCGACGGAGATTGAGGTGAGGGTTCCGGGCAAGTGAGAGAGAGAGAGAGAAGAGGGTTTTGAGGGTACCCAACCAATTGAAACGAACAGGGGTTTAAAATCTGTTGGGCCGAGTAGAACCGAACCAACCTATTTGAGCCGGCCCAAAAACGTTCTTACCAATTGAAACAAATAGTCCATATATATGTGTTCACCTTCAAGGCGAGTTGTATCAATGGACAGGTACTACTATACCGTTGAGTATGTGTGGGGCAATGATTGGTAAACATCCTTCCTTCATAGGAAACTGTGCTTTGTAGTGTTGAGTAAAATGTCACACATGAGAGGGTATGATGAATTATCACTTGCCCAAAATATGTGTTGAAGCTTTTAGGGAGATTGATAAGGAGAATGAAACATATTTGGATGCAAACAATGAAGTTGGGGAATTGACAAGGCACTGCTTTTGTGAAATTATTTTACGTGTAGGGAGGCAGGGGGTAGGCTTGTAGCCCTTGTTGGAAGGATATGGTCATGGGTTATGATTTTGAGGAAGCCCTCCATTATAAAATTCCGAGCTCACCTTTGGAATAATTTAATTCAACTCTCGCTGTCACTCTGACACTGACGTTTTTCTTACTAACATAATGGTAATTCGAAATGATTGAGTACTTGTAGTAGACTAGTAGTGTTAACACTCGTGAGAACATTTGGAATTCCTAAGTTTAAAGCTCGGTGTAAAACAAACATACAACAAAAGCTATCTTCTCCGGTGGAAAGCTCGTCGGATGGACTTGCAAGAAGCACAAAGTGGTAGCCCGTTCTGATAATAAAGTTGAGTACGTATTGATCGGGCTATTACCTTTGCAACTGCCCAACTCCGGAACTCGCCTAGCATCACAAATTATTACATATATATATATATATAGAGTCAAGTTCTATAGTGTACGACATCCTATAGAGAACAAGTAGGATAAGATTTGTAATAGATGGCTGGATTTGTATCTTCAATATTCATTAATAAGAAAATAGAAATATAAAATAAATATTGGAGAGATTCTCTCCCATATTTTGTAATCACCCAAATCACAAATTGCCAAATCAAAACACGCATCTGCAGACGCTATTGAATCCCATCGCCATTGCTCCTCCATCGCTACAGAATACCGACGAGCCCCCACGAGTGAATACCGGCGACCGATCCCGCATGCCACCGACGACCACCACCATGATAGATCGCGTAAGCCACCGGCGAGCCGCCCAGCGTTCATCGCGGCTAGGGCGAATGGCGGGCGGCCAAGGCGAACGGCGACCGACGATAGATCCTCTGCTCGCCGGCGACCACCAATGTGTTCTCACCAGCCACCAGTGCTCCGGCGATTGGCGATAGATCCCCTGCTCACCGACCACCACCATTGCGCCAGCCACATCGAGCCACCATTGCGTTGGCCGTCGCAACACCGATTCGTCGGAGCCCCCGTCCAAACCACGACAACAAACCACCCCCCGTCGGAACCACCGCATCGAACCACCATGTCGCCAAATCCACCACGAACCACCACGTTGCCAATTATTAATCATATAAATATGGCATCAAGTAATTTTGTATATAATTTTTTCATTATGTATATGATTGATTGGATTTAGTATATGTCATGAATTTATGTATAAATTGTTTATGTGACATATTTCTACAGATCAAGATGTATATATATAAAGTAATACTCCCTTCGTTTCACAATAAGTGTCGTTTTAGCTCTTAACACAATTTTTAAGAAAAGCAATCATTCACTTTAAAACTTACAACTTTTTCTTAATCTTACCACTCATTACATTTTTTTGGCCAATGAATGAACAACTTTAGTCAACAAATACACATTTCAATAAAAATTATCATTATTCACCCCTAATAAATCACTTTGAAAACCTAAAACGACACATATTATGAAACAAATTTTAAGTGCTAAAACGACACTTATTGTGAAACGGAGGGAGTATTATATATGATAACCTGAGGAATGTATATACGAAATTTGTTGTTGCTAGATTGTTTCTGTGACCTATTTCTACGGATCAAGATGTATATATGTCCAATAATATTGTATGTGACAACCTGAGGGATGTATATATATATTTGTTGTTGCTGGATTGTTTTGTGACCTATTTATACAGATCAAGATGTATATATGTACATTAATATTGTATATGACAACTTGAGGAATGTATATACGAATTTTGATGTGGCTGGATTGTTTATGTGACCTATCCTACATGTCAAGATGTATATATGTATATTAATAATGTATATGACAACTTTATAAGTGTATATACGAAATTTGACGTGGTTGAATTGTTTAGGTGACCCATTGCGCCGGCCGTTGGAACCACCAATTCGCTGGAAGGCCCCGTCGGAACCACCACATTGAACCACCACGTTGCCAAAGCCACCACTAACACCACGTTGCCAATTATTGTATATATGTATAGTAATATTGTATATGACAACCTGAGGAATGTATATACGAAATTTGTTGTGACTGGATTGTTTATGTGACCTATTTCTACAAATCAAGATGTATATGTGTACAGTACTATTGTATATGACAACCTAAGGAATCACTACTAGAAAATGCGGCCATTTTCGACACATGTGAAACGACACCAAAGACTTGTGTCGGTAAAAAAACGCGCCCGTACTAGACCCGCTAAAATTACGACACTCTAAGGTGTCGAAAATTGCCGACACCCTTTATATTGTAAATAACGACAATCTTTCCTGTCATAAAAAAAAATGCAAATCTAAAAGAAAAAACTAAATAAAAGCGGAAAAAGCTTACAGTTGAGCCCTAATGCGCAATCTGCGTTGTTCCAGTCTCCATCTTCTCTCTCTAATGCGAAATCTCCGCCCTAATGCGAGCCTTCCATCGCTCGCTGGTCCTTTCAGGTTTGCATCGCTTCTCTCTCTCGATTTCAATTCCTTCAAGTGCACTTTCCTCCTCGGTTCACTGTGCTTGGATTTTCTTGCATCTCGCTTTGTCAAATTTGATATAGCTGATTGGTTGCTTCGCTTAGTTCAGTTGGAATCATGCAATTAGATCTCAAATTGATGCTAATTGGTCTGGTTTTGCTTAATTGAGTGATGATTAGTTGCGTTCATGGTGATTATTGGATTTGTTTTGCGGTATGCTACTTGAGATTTGTGTTGGAAAGTCACAATTGCTACGATCGTTGAGGTCCTTCGCATTTGAATTTGTATCTCGAGGAGAAAGCTTACAGTTCAGCCCTAATTTGTATGATTTGGAAGGTTAGAATCCCTTCTTTCAATTCATGTTCAATTGGTCTGAGGAGGAAGCTTCCAGTTGAGCGTGCTCTGTCTTCTGGCTTGCGTTGGAAGGTTAGATTTCCAGTTGAGCGTGTTCTGTCATCCTATATTCCTCATTCTTCATCCGTATTTTTTCAATCTCAAACCCTAATTTACTTCGTAATGGTGAATTTCGGTTTATGTGACTTCCAGTTGCTGCCTTTGCTATTCCTATTCCATCGATCAAGGTCAGATTCTTCTACAAATACTCTTTGCTTTCTCATCTGTGGTTCCGCCACCAAAAGAGAGGAAGGAATTGCCGGAGCCTTTTTCGTTTCTCTACCAATCTATATTTGTTGATAGAAGAACTCTAGAAATCAGATTTTAAAGCAATTGGATTTGGTTGATTGCTTTGTATTGATCACCTCACCCCTATTTCTCCCTCAAGGAACATTTCTTAACCTATTCCTTGTATCCATCACGAAATATCACTCTAATTGAGTTGAGTACGTGATTGATTCAGGAGTCTTCGTTGACCTCTTCTCAAATGGATGGAGATTTCTTTTCGTAGATATATTGTATTCTTTTCAATTACAAAAATTTTGCTTTATAAGCAGTGAAGTAACTTTTCTTGATGTGGATTATACAGTGATGTTAATTTTATAATTGAATCCCTATTTGAGTTCCTCATACTTGAGATTGAAATTGGATATTTGGTTTTGTGAATTTTTTTCTGGTTTTTCATGGATTCTCGTGCTTTGACAGTATACTGTGAGAGAGGAGGGAGACACTTGTTTCCTCTCTTGTCTAAGGCTTTTAAGGAGATGAAACAGACTGGTCTCAGGTGAGAAATTGCTTCAGCTCTCTGTTGTTTTATTCGACATTATTTGAAGAATTTTTGTTTTCCTTGAAGGTGTCTGCTTGATGTAGGTATTTGTTTGTGTGTGTTTGATGTTACCAATGCATTTGACTAGGTTAATTTCCTTGGCTTTTTGTTAAGAAGGTGGGAGGATTCATTGTTTACACTAGGAGGAAGGGTGTCAAGCCAAACAACACCTAAAGGTTGTTATAGGTTGGGGGGCATTCTGGACCTTTTGTGGGGGGAAATGGTGTCAGGAATGCCGTTAGAATTTGGCATGTGATGGGTAGTGGAATGAGAAGTTTCCAGTAGCATATATAGCTAGCTAAACCCTAAGTGGAGGATCATCCACCAAAATTAGAGAGTAATCTTCGGGCTGCTGCCTTGGGCTTCTTTGGGAGCTTGTTCCCATTGAAGAGTTATCTGTAATTTCATTCCCAGTAATCTAAAGAAGGGGCTTGTTCCTCTGTTTTTCATCACTTGTTCTTTATTTACTGGTTTATCACTCTCTTGTCCATCAAGTGGTGCTTTCATTGAGAGGGATTTCCAGCCATGACAAGGGCTGGGGAGATGGATTCGAGAGTGAGCACGATCGAAACCCACGTTACACAGATGCAGAGGGGGTTGGAAGAGATGCAGAAAAGTCAGGCGAGTCTGATCGAGGAAGGTAGAGACTCAAGCCAGCGGTTGATGGGTTTGGAGGTCACGATGGCAACGTTGAGCGAGCAGATGATGCAAGCCATCCAGATGATGGGGGCCAACTCAAACCCGAGAACAACACCGCAGGGAAGAGAAGGTGGATCGCAGGGAAGGCAGCCCATGGACGGTGGAGTTGGGGGGTCGAACACGAAATCGCCGGGATCGAACTTCGATCCTCCGGGATTTCTCCGATCGTCGTCCGAGAATCACCGCCATGAAGTGGAGCCTTACCCGTTGATGGTGAAGAAGGTGGAGTTCCCAGATTTTGATGGGGATGACGTTTTGACCTGGATCTCTAAGGCGGAACAATATTTTTCGATCCAAATGACTCGCCCGGTCGATCGTGTGACGATGTCCATGGTGAGTTTGAACGGCGCCGCCCTAAACTGGATACGATGGGTCCGGCAGCAGCGACCGTATTTCTCATGGGAGGACCTCAAGTCGGAGCTGATGAAGAGGTTCATGGGGATCGATACCTCGAACCGATTCGAGCAGTTGAGCTCGTTGAAGCAGACGGGAACCGTGGACGAGTTTGTCCACGAGCTGATCGCTTGTGCGTCCCACACCGACGGAATAGGGAACGCCCAGTTGTTGGGGTACTTTCTCGCGGGACTCCGGCCTGAAATCCGAGTCAATCTGCAATCGTTTGAAACGGCGGAGTTGATGGCCGCCATGGATGGAGCTCGTCGGGTCGAGAAGAAATTGGAGTTTGAGCAGGGAACGAACAAAGGGGCTTGGAGGAAGGGTATTTCGCAGAGTGGGCCGAGTGTTAAAAGATGGGCCCAAAAGCCTTGGACAGGCCCAAATTCTGGATCAATTTCTGGAAGGGGTCCAAAGGAGAAATATGAGCAAGTTAGATCGGGTGGAAATAATTCACCGTCTTCAACGGCGCCGGCGAGATCGAGATTCACCAGGACCTTATCTAACTCCGAGTACAACGATTTGAAGGCTCGTGGCCTATGCTATAAGTGCCGACAACCTTACTCCCCGACCCATCGCTGTGCGGACAAGGTATACAAGCTGGTTGAAGTCGATGAAGAGGAGATTGCAGCGGCTGAAACGGATCTGGAGTTGGTTCAGATCGGCGAAATCGAGCCACCATCAATTGAAGGAAAGGGAGAATCGGAGCTCCAGTGGCTTGAACTACCGTTACACGCCATGGGAAGCGCGGTGGCTAAGAGGGCGCTCAAAATTCGCGTAAAGTTGGGTGAGAGGAAAATAGTGGCCCTAGTTGATAGTGGAGCTAGCCACTGTTTTGTGAATTCCAGAATAGTAGAGATTGAAGAATTGCCCGTGGAGCAAACAGTGTTGTTTGGGGTTAGGCTTGGCAATGGTAGTCGAGTCGAAACGAGTGGAATATGTAAGAAGCTACCTCTTCACTTTGGGTCTTGCAGTATGGAGATAGATTGTTATCCGTTTGATCTGGGCGGAATTGATGTCATCTTGGGGTTCTCGTGGCTGTTATCGATGAAGAAAACGTTGGTGGACTGGGAAGAGATGACCGTTGAGTTTGATGATGTTAATGGTAGGCATGTCACTATTCAGGGGGATCCCACCTTAGCCTTCACCGCAGTAACCATGAATTCACTACACAAGCTTTCAGAGGTGGAATATGAAGCTCTCGTGTGGGAAGTTGAACAAGATGATCTTAACTGTGGTAAAGCTGAGGTTGAGTCCAACCAACCAGGAGATATGGTGGGGTTGTTGACTGAGTTCGCAGGTGTGTTTGAGGAGGTGCAAGGGTTACCTCCAGCTCGTTCTGTCGACCACAAAATCACCTTGAAAGAAGGGAGTGGGGCTGTCAATGTGAAGCCCTACAGATATGGGTTCCACCAAAAGGATGAAATTGAAAAATTGGTGGCAGAGATGCTCAAAATAGGGATCATACAGCCGAGTCAAAGCCCGTTTTCGAGTCCAGTCTTACTCGTCAAGAAGAAGGATGGGAGTTGGAGGTTTTGTGTGGATTACAGAGCCCTCAACAAAGCAACCATTCCAGACAAGTATCCGATTCCGGTGATTCAGGAGATGTTGGATGAATTGGGCAACGCAAGGGTGTTTTCGAAAATCGACTTGAGATCCGGGTACCATCAGATTCGAGTGGCTGCAAGTGATGTACATAAAACAGCTTTCAGAACCCATACCGGCCACTATGAATTCTTGGTGATGCCTTTCGGCTTAACCAACGCGCCGGCAACCTTTCAAGCCACCATGAATGACTTATTTAGGCCATTCCTGCGGAAGTTTGTACTTGTCTTTTTCGACGACATCCTCATTTACAGTGCCAGCTGGGAAGAACATCTGAGGGACTTAAGGGTGGTTTTTGAAATACTGAGTCAGAATTCGTTTTTCGCCAACAAAAAGAAGTGCACCTTTGGCCAAGCCACGGTGGAATATTTGGGTCACATTCTGTCAGCTGAGGGGGTTTCTATGGATCCAAGCAAAATTACAGTTGTGTTATCTTGGCCAGTGCCCAAATCAGTCAAGGGAATACGGGGATTCTTAGGTTTGACCGGCTACTATCGAAAGTTCATACGAGATTATGGGAAGATAGCTAGACCTTTGACTGAGTTGTTAAAGAAGGAAAATTCAAGAACCTTCAGCTGGGGTAGCGAGGCTCAAAGTGCTTTTGAACAGTTGCAAGTGGCTATGACATCAGCTCCAGTGCTTGCCTTACCGGATTTTTCAAAGGTGTTTGTAGTAGAATGTGATGCTTCTGGGGCTGGAGTAGGAGCGGTATTGATGCAAGAGGGGAAGCCGTTGGCGTATTTTAGCAAAGGATTGTCGGGTAGAGTGCTCTCGAGGTCTGCGTACGAGAAGGAGCTCATGGCTCTAGTGTTGGCCGTGCAACATTGGAGACCTTACCTCTTGGGCAGCCGGTTTATTGTCAGAACTGACCATCGCAGTTTGAAGCATCTCTTGAATCAGCCCATAACCTCGCCTGCGCAGCAGAATTGGGTAGCCAAATTGATTGGCTATGATATGGAGATTGAGTACAGAACGGGGGTTTCCAACAAGGCAGCCGATGCCCTCTCTAGAAAGGAGGAAGAGCTGAATTTTGGGGCCATTTCAGCCCCTTATTTGGCCTGTTGGGAAGAGATACAGACAGAGGTAGATGCTGATCCGAAGCTACAGGAAATTAAGAAGAAGTTGGAGAAAGGCGAAGTTCTGAAACAGCCCTACAAGCTGCTGGGGGGGAAATTGTTTTATAAAGGGCGGATTTGCATTCCTGAATTGTCGCCATGGATTCCCAAGCTTCTAGAGGAATTCCATGCCGCGCCAGTTGGGGGCCATTCCGGCGCCATGAGAACTTACAAGAGACTGGCGGCCAATGTCTACTGGCCACGAATGTTCAAATATGTACAGGAATTCGTCGCTAGTTGTCTGATCTGTCAGAAGAACAAGTATGAGGCACTATCTCCAGGAGGGTTGCTGCAGCCCTTGCCTATTCCCCAACAAGTTTGGGAGGATGTGTCGATGGATTTCATCGGGGGACTACCTAAATCTCAGGGCTTTGATTGCGTGATGGTTGTGGTTGACAGATTAACAAAGTACGGCCATTTTCTCCTGCTGAAACACCCCTACTCAGCCAAGACAGTTGCTGAGTTATTTGTGAAAGAGGTGGTGAGGTTACACGGGGTTCCAAGATCGATTGTGAGTGACCGGGATCCGATCTTTTTGAGTAGCTTTTGGCGGGAACTCTTTGAGAAAAATGGGACCAAATTAAGGATGAGCAGTGCCTATCATCCGAAAACTGATGGGCAGACTGAGGTTTTAAATCGTTGCTTGGAAACTTACCTTCGTTGCTATTCCTCTGAGCAACCCAAGCAATGGGCAAAGTGGATTAGTTGGGCGGAGTATTGGTATAATACCAATTTCCAAGGGTCTGCTGGAAAAACCCCATTTGAAGGGTTGTATGGAAGACTCCCACCCACGATACAGCAACATCTTCCGGGAGAATTCATTGTTGCTGCTGTGGATGAAGAATTCTGGAACCGAGACGAGACCCTACGCCAGCTGAAGTACAACTTGGACCGTGCTCAAAAAAGGATGGTAGTGGCTGCTAACAAGAAAAGGAGGGAAGTAGAGTTCAAGGTGGGTGAGCTGGTGTTCTTAAAGCTCAGGCCACATAGACAGAACTCAGTCCAGAACCGGGTGAATCAAAAGCTAGCAAGTAAGTACTTTGGGCCTTTTCAGATATTGAGGAAAATAGGGGCTGTGGCTTATGAACTCAAGCTCCCGGAATCTTCAAAAATCCATCCGGTTTTCCATGTCTCCCTATTGAAGAAAGTGGTGGGAAACCACCAAGCAGATGTGGCTTTACCTCCTGACTTGGTTATGGAGGAGGAAGAGTTTGTGCCTGAGGATATAATGGAAGTGCAGCAGCAGCCCAAGTCTGCAAAGGACTGCCACAAAGTGTTGGTCAAATGGGTTAACAAACCGAAAGAAGAAGCTTCCTGGCTGACTTGTGGTGATTTTAAGAAGCAGTTCTCTGGCTCAAACCTTGTGGACAAGGTTTGCTCTGATGGGGGTAGAATTGTTAAGAAGGTGGGAGGATTCATTGTTTACACTAGGAGGAAGGGTGTCAAGCCAAACAACACCTAAAGGTTGTTATAGGTTGGGGGGCATTCTGGACCTTTTGTGGGGGGAAATGGTGTCAGGAATGCCGTTAGAATTTGGCATGTGATGGGTAGTGGAATGGGAAGTTTCCAGTAGCATATATAGCTAGCTAAACCCTAAGTGGAGGATCATCCACCAAATTTAGAGAGTAATCTTCGGGCTGCTGCCTTGGGCTTCTTTGGGAGCTTGTTCCCATTGAAGAGTTATCTGTAATTTCATTCCCAGTAATCTAAAGAAGGGGCTTGTTCCTCTGTTTTTCATCACTTGTTCTTTATTTATTGGTTTATCACTCTCTTGTCCATCACTTTTCATAACTAATACGGAGTAATCTGGCTATATTACTTTGGGGGGAGTAAATTCAAACTATAGATGGCATGGTGCTAAAAAAATTGATATTGCAGTATAAATATAGCTTACTGAGTTGTACAGTTCAAGCTCTTATTTTTTCTTAAATGTTGGAGCTTAATTGTTGCACATTGTCTTTCACCCCATCAATCTCTAGATTATAATTATATGACTTTGGAGCTTTAATTATTGCACACTATCTTAATTGTTGAAAGCAAATTCCCCTTCTGCTCCTAACATTTACCAAAAGAAGAGTATGTAGAAGACTTGTATGGCTATTGTTTACTGCTGATCTTTATTGTATGGGGAAAACATGCTATGAAGTTTGAATCAGGCTACTCCTTTTGACTTAATTTTATTTCAATTCTTTCAGGTATTAGACTTCTTCAACAACCGCATGGATGCTCAAAAAATCGACAGTGAGTGGTCAGTTGAGAAAGTTCTTCAAGTGATTAACTTGATTTGCAGATCTTGGCAGTTGAGAATGCAATTATTATTATTATTATCATGACATTTTCTTCCTTTTTCTTAATTCTTGGCAGATGTTTACTCAATTAAAGTTCACATATGAACAAGAAAGCCATCCTGAAGAGTTCTTCATTCCTTTTGTGTGGCAGCTCACTCTGTCGAACTGGTATTACATTATTCACTCTTTTATATATGCTTTTTATTTTACCTTAGAATTATTGGAAAAAATAAGCAGTCTTCTGATAAATGGATTGTAGCTAGCAATATACCAATTAGGCCCTATTAAAAGCGTCACTAGTTTAGAATGCATTTCCTCATTGAGCAGGTACTATATATTGTAGGAACTGGCTGCTGCTTGTAAAGTTAATTCCATGGGGAATTTCAATCTATAAGTTCATTTTTGTGTTTACCTTATTGCATTTTTTGAGTACTTTAACTACTCCCTCCGTTTCACAATAAGTGTCGTTTTAGCTCTTAACACAGTTTTTAAGAAAAGCAATCATTCACTTTAAAACTTCAACTTTTTCTTAATCTTACCACTCATTACATTTTTTTGGCCAATGAATGAACAAATTTAGTCAACAAATACACATTCCAATAAAATTATCATTATTCACCCCTAATAAAGCACTTTGAAAACCTAAAACGACACATATTATGAAACAAATTTTAAGGGCTAAAACGACACTTATTGTGAAACGGAGGGAGTATTTACTTGGAGCTTGAAGTTCTTTTATCATATAATTATGTGCAATGACTTTCAGGGGAGCATGATAGTTCATCTGAATCTTCAAAGCAAGCTGATGACCAAGCAGTTAAACAATTAAAGCAACATTTAAAGGTAGGTATTTGTGTTATTTTTTTTTTCTTGGATAGGTGTGTAGTCTTGTAGTTTTATATTTTTTTTATCAAATATTGGCATTATGTTTTTTTTCGTGGTTTCCAATGTGCCTATAAAATAGAGATTTATCCTTGTACCGGTCTCTATTAAAAATTTTATTAGGTGGTCTACGTATTCAATTGATACTGAGACACAATAATTGTATGGTGTCAATTCTAGGTTCTTACTGCTAATCAAGTGGTGGAGATATTGCTCATTTATTTGGAAACTAGAGATTGGAAGCTCCGTTTTTTACTGTATTGATCATAGTTTAATTAAGTTATAAATTGCAATCCTAATGTACATGTTGAAAACTGGATAATACTATATTCTAAGAGTTGTGTCCTGTTTTTATTTTCGTTGTATATTACGTTTTACAGTATTCTGTAGCACTATTATATTATGAATAATTATCAATCTAAAAAAAATTTAATTTTTTTTTAAATTAGAAGTGGGAATTTCGACACCCACAAGTGTCGTAGGTGGTTGTAGATAATGCACTTCTAAGTGACTCTAATGCATGCACATATAGACACCTGAAAATGTCTCAAATGCACAAATATCGACACCCAAAGGTGTCTTAAAATTTTGTAAATACCGACACCTAAGGATGTCGAAATTTACACACCTGCCATTTGTGACGGCGATTTTATCGACACTAGGCAGTTCTGTCGATCCTTAAATTTTTGACACCTTAGGCTGTCGAAAATGGCCTTAAAATCTGTCGTTTTTTACATGTTTTTCTGGTAGTGAATGTATATACGAAATTTCTTGTGGATGTATTGTTTATGTGACCTAATCTACATATCAAGATGTATACATGTACATTAATATTGTATATCACAACCTAAAGAATGTATATACGAAATTTGTTGTGGCTGGATTGTTTATATGACCTATTCCTACAAAATAAGATGTATATATGTATAATATATTGTATATGACAACCTAAGAAATGTATATACGAAATTTGTTGAGGTTGGATACTAATTACATGATTGTATGTACAATCCTTTGATTTCTTTTTTCTGATGTTCGGCAAAAAATTGTATAACGTAGAGAATTTGTTTTATTGGCAAAAATAGAATTTGCTTTTTTATTCCTTTTTTGATAACGTGTAAAACAACTTCTCCAATTACAGATGCTACAATTACGGGAGTATCAATAGACATTCCTTTTTTGATTTAAAAAAAAATCGAATTTGTTTTTGTTTGTTGCTACAATTAAGGGGGTGTATTATCATAATTATTTTGTCCATTTTGAGAATCAATCTTATCCATTAAAACCAATCTCATCCAAAGGTCCATAACTGTTCACCCGTTCACTCATATTTAGGTGTTCACTATTGAACTTTATTCTATATATATATAGTTTGTGCCGATAAGTTGTTCCTATAATCTTTCGTGACAACTTACTTTAATTGTCACATTAATAGTTGTGAATCCTATAATTAACACTAGTACCAAGCATATCCGTTTGGATTACTATTTTTTGCGGAAAAGGCTGAGTTGATTGTTCGTCGTGTTTCTTTAATCGAGCAAAACGTCGATAATTTCACTAAACCGCTTTAGTACATGGGCACGACTTTAAGAGTAAATCGGTTTAAGTTTCGTGCCAATCCTGACCTTCAGCTTACAGGGATAAACGGTATTAAGTAATATATATGTTAATTAATATGTGATCTTTTCTTATAAGTAAATATCATATCTTATATTTTAGGAAAATTTGTTCTGCAAGGCTTTTGAATTATATATACTCATGTAAAGTGATATGACTACGAGGGAAATTGCCAAAACCCTAGTTCTATACAAACCATGAATTTTGTCCGTGCAAAAATCTTACAAACTTTGTCCAATGGTATTTCACGAATATTTAAATCAAACATGAATAAAGAACCGGAAAATGTGTTGTGATTGAACCATTGTTTTCGTCATGTCATCATGCCATGTGTAATCTGGTCATAGTTCGTACTGGACGGAAAATCAACTCCATTTAATCGAAATATCTACCTATATATATTCTGTAATTGAATGTTTCTGTTACAGAAAGTACTATACGTAACACATGACAATCGTTTTCTTCATTTTTTGTTTTTTAATATCTGTAAAAATAGTTAGTCGATCATTCGTCCTTCGGTTCGAATTTATTGCATGTGCTCGATCAGCTAGGTCGTCAGCAAATTGATTGTGATTTCTCTTCCTCAGAAAAAATAAGAACTCATCAATTTGGATTGGGTGAGTATGGTCCCATACAGACTTCCAGTCAACGTAAACGGCTCCATGGTCAAAGCATTTCATCATTTGTACGTACTATGTTGAACAAGTTACATGATCATTACGTTAATATTCGTTGTACAATACCAGATGATCTTGCTGCAGAACCATTTGAAATGAAGTTCCATTTTGTAGGCGAATATAATATATATATTGTAATTTACTGGTCTCTATATCATGTAACTAATACCAAGGGAAGCCACTCACAAGCAGGCCTCAAACTCTTGGCGTATAAACCATGGAAGTCTCTCACGTGGGATCGAACCTGGGACGTGAGGATCCACCCCCCACCCCAGTACCGTCACGCCAACGCCCCCGGGGTGTAAGAAATCTCAAGTTGGTTAAACGAGAAACTTAGTCAAGAATATCGGTACCATATTTTTTTATGTATATCACAACATGCATATTTACAAATGAGAGTGCATGGTTGAGTTACGAGTGTGTAATGTGTGTGTATTAATTACATTAATTTCCTGATCTATAATATGAATCCGACTAATTCTTTGTTTGTTCTTCGATAATACGAATATATGTGATACGCAATTATGCGTGATATATAATATAACCGACTTAGAGCACTCCCTATCATGCTCCTCAATATCACCATAAACCCATCAAATCTCAATATATTAATATTATTTTATCTTCCACATCATTCATGATCCCCTTTATTTTTTTCTTACCAATAGTGAGCCCCAAGATCCCATCTTTTACTTTTCTCATTTCCCAATACTTATTTATTTCTTCTACCATAATTTCAAATATATCATCATTTCCCAATACTCATTTATGTTAATAAATATATTTATTTAACAATTTTAATAAATTACATGTTTAATTAATTTATTAAAATTTATAGCATTATCTTAATTTCTTAATTTAAATTGTATTTATTATTCTTAAATACATAAATTCCTATTAAATACAATTTTGAATAAGGGATAATCACATTCGTTATCGAAAATGATAGAAAACGATACATGTGAAACAAACGAGAAAACAACTTCACTCCTTGAACAACATACAAGTTGATAAAAAAAATTGAAACATGCGAAATAAAGTACATTAAAAAAACTAACGAGATACGTAAAAACCCTCTAACACAAGTACACGAATCAAATTAGCCAAAATGAAAGACAAATCACACATCTTCATATTCATGCCCTTTGGTAAGCCAAACATGCTCCACCAAGTCCTCCTTCAATCGTTGGTTTGTAACTCGGCTCCGCAATTGAGTATTGATTGTGATGTAGGAACGCATTTCAGACGGCCTTTCTCTTGAGATCGGGAGATTTTGCTCATCTTGTCCGAAATCGACAGGAGGGGCATATCCAGTCGTCTCGAACTCAATTCTTTCATCTTCCACAATAATGTTATGTAGAATTATGCAGGTCTTCATTATCTTTCCAAGATGTTCAGGGTCTAAAGCTAATGCCAGGTTACGAACTATTGCAAACCTGGATCTTAACGCTTCAAATGCTCGTTCAACATCTTTGCGATATCCCTCTTGTTTTTGAGCAAACAACTTCGCCTTTGGGCTTCGAGTGAGAGAAATTGACTTCACAAATGTCGCCCAATCCGGATAGATCCCATCGGTGAGATAATATCCCATTCGATACTCATGCCCATTGACCATAAAGTTCACGGGTGGAGCTATACCTTGGAGAACATCATCAAAAACAGGAGAACGATGTAAAACATTAATATCATTGAGCGCACCTAGTGTACCGAAGAATGCGTGCCAAATCCACATGTCATAGGATGCAACTGCTTCAAGGATAATGGTCGGACCATCATGATCTCCACGATGAAACTGTCCTGCCCATGAAGCCGGGCAATTCTTCCACCTCCAATGCATACAATCAATGCTACCTAACATCCCGGGAAATCCACGTACTTCTCCCATTTGCAGTAGGCGTTGCAAGTCTTCCGGGGTTGGTCGCCTTAGGTATTCATTGCCGAACAAATTTATGACACCATCTACAAAGTTGTGCAAGCAATTTCTTGCTGTCTCTTGACCAATACGATTGTTATTCGTCACAAGCATCTGCAGCAACTCCATAAGCTAATTGGCGTAAGCACTAGTACAAATTATGTGTTTTATCACACTTAATTTATCACGGTTCTTTTAAGCGCGTCTTAAATTGATTATCGGCACACTTTTATCACGGTTAGGCATATAGCCGTGATGATTAAAGAAAGTGACTAGTCAAAAAACCTATTATATCACGGTTATAAGGAGAACCGTGATAATAAGTTAGGTGTAATTTAAAATTTTATTTTTAATATATTGTAACCTAGCTGTCTCTATCCGGTCCAAGTTAGATGGCCGCCCTAAACTTCCTCCATGTTCTCTCTCTCAATCGAGTACTCTGTTCAAAATGTATTGCCCAAATCGACCGTCTCCTCCTTCGAAATCGACTTCGCCATGATCAGACATCGGAGCTCTACTATTCTCCCTATCCTATTCTTCCTTCTCTCATCTTCTCCACATCTTCCTTCTCTCCACTGCCAAACCCTAATCCTAACCCTAACCACCTCCGAACAATCGCCCGTTGGCAACGCCACCACTACCGCGCCTCCGCCGAATGGATCCGGAGATCTTCACTATGTCGTACGATTTTCAGAGTACAAGTATGCGACAGATCACCTTGTGTTAGTACACGAAATATGTCGGTGTACAGGTCTCAATTCCTTCTTCAATGCCCTTCTTCTCCAAGCCTCCTTCAATGACCTAGACCTGCAAAACAATGGACAAAGGGGGTGGGGACCCCCTAATCCACCTCCGATGCCTAAGTCAGTAGAGTATTCGCAAGAGTAAACTGTAGAGAGAGGCGCAGGGCTAGGGCTGAGACAAGCGATCATCAGCCCCTCTAGAGTCAGGGCGAGCGATTATCAGCCCCTCTAGGGTAGTTTGTGTATGTCCTTTCTACATGGCCAAGCCATGCATTTATAGTGGAGAGAGAGGGCTAGGGTTAATTCCTTGGAGCCTTATTTATTAGATATGCTTACCTGGCTGGCGGAAATATTATCCTTATTTATGGCGGTAAATTACCCACGTACACCTTGGATATCTTCGACAGCACTATGTCGTACAAGTACGATCTTCCTTCTCTCATCTTCTCCACATCTTCCTTCTCTCCACTTCTAGGTTCCCGCTGGCCATTTCATTTCTTGCAAGCCTCCGTGTTTGGTAATCTAGAGTTAGGTTTAGGGTTTGAGTGCACAATTCGAAGCTTCGAGTATATAGTGGAAGGAAAACAAGTTGGGCAAGTATGCTGAGCGTGATAAGGGTGTACCTTCCGTCCGATATTCCAGTTGTAGGCAGTGAGCTCTTGCCTTATCTTCTTGTTCGCCGTCCTGACAAGACTGCCTCCACAGATGATATCCCGGAATCGTCTCCAGTTGATGGACATTTCTTGAGATATAAGTGGTAAGTATTGCTGATTAGTTTCGTTTAAGCTTCGTGGACTTTGTAACTTAGTGCTTGAAATTTGATGCTTCGGGTAGCTGTAAGAGTTGTTAAACTTAGTAAGTGCAAGATTCAAATCTTATACAATGATTGGGTTTCTAGTGCACTAAGTTGCAGGCGAATTTGTGCTTTATATTTCAAATTTAGATGCTTCTGGCAGCTGTGGTTTTTAATGGGTGGTTATTCTTCAGCTTCTAGTTTTAGTAAGTGCGCATGAAGATTGGTTTCCTTTGTCCTCTATTTTTGATTTAGCAATTAGTGCCCGTATTAGTTTTTTTTCTTCTTTTGGGATCATCTGTTTGTTCCATTTAGATTATAAAATATTAACCAAACCTTATTTAGGATTTGGAATGCCATCAGATTGTCATGTGGCATCCCGTTGAGAGGTTTCATTTAATATGATGTGAATGCAGGGATTGGGGTTAGGATCACTGCGGGCTGGTAAAATAATGAGATGGTGTTCTCTATTTGTCATTATAAAATATTGTTAAGTGCTCCTTGAATCATTCCACAGACTTTCATGGCAAGTAAAATATGAGTGGTATCATCTCAGAAGTGATTAACTTCAAAACAATTTAGTGGTCATTTATATGGCGCGTATTGTAGTAAGTAATCTTGCTTCTTTATAAACCCCAATGTTGTTTTGATCCTGTCCCTCCTATGCCTTTGTAGCCAATTTATGCTTAGTCCTTGATGAATGTTTTGTAGGATGTCATATTTTTTGGTTTGAGGCATATAATTCTTTCTCAGTTTGCCTTTGGGTTTGGCCTACATAAATGTTTAGCTGTTTTTTTATCCACAGGCACTCTTTTGACATCTAAAAGTTGAATTATGTTTACAAGTGATGGCACTTGTGTGCATTATACCTAGCATGATTTGTAAATTATATTGTGTGATTTTCATGTGCTGCAACTGGGAAGTGTTATAAAAACTTTGATTATACACAAGAACTATTGAGCAATATCATTCTGGTATCTCAACAATCTCATAAATTATTTTTTCACATGAAGCTTTAAAATATAACGAGCATCAGATGAAATGCATTTTAATGCTAACTTTTAAAAGGAAAAGTAGAAATTCAATTGCATTTTGACAATTTTATCAAAACATTTCTCCAGTTCATGCAATTCTCTAAAAATGGATAAGATACCCTTTACTTGGATAAAGAGTATTAATTATATGATCCAGCCAACTGACCAAAGAGGCGTTATACTGTAATTATGGAAGTGTCATTATCAAAATATGTATGTTTTCTTGGGCCACATGGTGCATTAAAATTTTACTGTGCTATCATACAACACTTTTTTTTTGATCAAGCTATCATACAACACTTTAGCTGATGCATATGCCTTGCTTATTGAGGGAAATTGTTGGATACCGGGCTGACATCATTTGTCTTCAAGAGGTACAGGCTGCTTGCTTATTTTTGTTCTGCTTGAGGCTTTTTATAATCCTGCCTATTGTTCTTACCATGTTTAACAAGGGAACTAGTAGAGCAGTAAACATTTCTAGTTACTTTTGTTTGATGTTACATCATGGATATTTGTTCTTACCATGGTGGTTGTATGCCTTGCTTTCAATATTTTAGACATAAGTTGATTAATGTTAAACTGTGATTGTTGTGAAAGTGCTAAAAGTAGTGGTGTTGAATGTCTTTGTGATGCATCCGGTAGTAAACCTGTAGCATCAGAGGCTATTTTTTTACTCACTAATGTCTTTACAGGTAATCAAAAGTAGGGACACTTTTGTTGATCTCATGGCACAAACACACTGGAAATGTAAGCTTGATTAGTTCATTTCAGGTGAGAATTAGTTTAGTGCCTACAGATTTTTTGTCTGACTTATAGTGTGTGATCAGTCCAAAGAAACGGTTGCTCAGAAGATGAGACAACCTTTTTATATGAACTCTGTCAAACCTAGAATTTGGTGTGATAGACAAGGTAATACAGTCTTTCTAATTCCTCATCCATTTCTGATAACATCTCTCAGCTTTGTTATTTTTACACAACAAAAAAGGTTAACTTGGAAAAATTTTCTGTTTGTATATTCTTTGGCGTGGACAGGAACAGATGATGTCTGATGTTGCTCCACCGGAGTATTGGGACAAAAATGCTAATATCAGAGAACTTGAAATTTTGAGGCTTTATTATTGACAAACTATATAATGTCCTTTTTGCATTCAAATTGTACTAAATAAGTATTTTTTGGCCTTGGCCTTGTATCTAATGAGTTGGTGATTTGGAGCAAATTAATTTTGTGATACCACGAATGTTGTGTTAAGCCACTCCGGTTCTTTTGAGAACCGGCCGACTATTTTTTTTTAAAAAATGAACTACTTTTTTATCACGGTTCTTTGAAGAAGTGGGATAAAAAGCACAATCAAATATAACGGTTCTAACCGTGATAAAACACCCAAGTGTGCCGGAAAAGAGTATTATTTATACCGGTTTTTAGATGTTTTTATCACGGTTCTAGAACCGTGATAAAATATTAGCAATTATCCCGGATGTGTACCTTTACTTTTTTATACCGGAACAAAACATCCCGGTTCATAACCGTGATAAAATGTGACACGGAACCGGGATAAAATGCATTTTTTGTACTAGTGAAGGCAGCAGTACATTTTTGAATTGGGGACAAACCGAGCCTACCGGTTGCATCACGCCTTTGTTGGAAATATGGCATTGTGTTTCTGAGCTCATCGACAATGCGCTGGAAGACGGTCCTACGCATTCGAAATCTTCGTCGGAATTGGGCATCGGTGTATGTAAGCGTCTCGCTAAAGTAATCGTTGAATAGTCTGGCATGCCCTTCTTCCCTTCCTCTCTCAATGCGGACTCGACGACGTTGGACTCTTGAACTTTCTGCTTCTATAGCTTGTTGAATCTCGGTTTGTAGTTGTCGATACGTAACTTGCCAATTGCGATAAATAATTTCTGCCTCGTCTGGTTCATCGCTGTTACTACTGAATAGCCGGAGAGTGATGAGTCTGAGGAGGTCGTTGATGAGTTTTGTTCTGGGCTAGACATTTTTTTTCCAAAGTGATGTGAGAAGTGTTTATTCAAATCGGTTCTAATTTTTGGAATCACACTCAATGGTTTATATAGAAATCTCAAATCCTATTAAACACAAAAAGTTTCATAATTTGAAAACCTAGGGTGACTATTCTCACACATCACATGTCTCTCTTACAAGTCTTATGTTGAGGTGACTACTCTCTTACACATCACATGTCTCTCTTATAAGCCCTATGTTGAGGTGACTACTCTCTTACACATCACATGTCTCTCTTATAAGCCCTATGTTGAATTGACTACTCTCTTACACATCATATGGAACTCTTCCATGCAAGTTTCGGTTGAAAGTGACATCTCATTGTATAATTGTAATGCATTTGAAAATGACCACTCAATGTAGAAGATAGGATTCAACCAAACTTGACTTTTTCAGTTGAAAGTGACCTTTCAATAAGATAAAGGTGAAATGACCTCTTATTGTAGAGCTTTAATGCATTTGAAAGTGACCTCTCTTAGTGCAAAAGATAAGATTCCAATCAAACTTGCATTACAATAATTCAAACAAGGAAAACCAAACTTGCATTACAATAATTCAAATAAGAAAAAAAAAACAAGAAAACACACTACACTTATCACATTATCATCGAAAGCTAGAAAACTGAAAAGTCGAAACACAAAGCAAAGAACAAAACACAAAATCTAGCATGAAGGCTTTTGAGTATGACATACTCTACGAACTATGGGAGACCAAGCTCTTTTCTCATAGCTTCCTTAAGATCTTTGAGCTCATCGGGGGAACACATTGCTGCGTATTCTCTCATTTGCCTAGCTCGAAACTTCTTTTCCTTAAGTTGTAGTTCAGCCATCCTATAATTTGCATACTCCTTCTCCCTTTCCAAATTCTCCTTTGCCATCTTAGTAGATAGCTCAGAAAGATAAGAACTTGAGGCGGCTCCTTTACCTTTCCCTCTTGCTACATTTTTAGCCTTCTTAATGCCCATCGGGCGTTGAATAGGATCTTCATTTAACATACTCGTTGGAGTTTCCGGATCCGGGTTGGAAGCATCACCTTCGGTATCCGTCCTTGATCTCTTCGAGCTCCTAGTTCCCGAGTCATTTGTGGAGCGATTAACTTTCGTAATCCACTTTGTTGACCATCTTGGCACTTCCTCAAGATGCTTCTAACAATGCTCGTCAGGGAATTTGTGCCCATAAGTCTCGAAGTACCTCTTGTGTGCCTCAATTAATACATCTTCCTTAGACCAACCACTAGCTTTCGTACGGCTTATGAGTTGGTAAAGACCTGAAAACAATCCAGCACTTTTGTTAATTCTAACCCATTTGGACTTACAAGATTTTGCACTTCGGGGGACTTGGTCTTCATCCTTCTCCTTATTGTAGTAATCCGTGATTTTGTTCCAGAATGCTTCCACCTTTTGCTCGTTGTTCGTGATTGGTTCTTGGCTCACATTCAACCAAGCACTCACTAGGACCACTTCGTCAGCTTTGCTCCATGCCACGTTTTTCCCTCTTCCTAGGTCATCATCCCCATCACTATCTACTTCAACTTCAACACGAGAACGACCTCCACGACCACGACCACGACCACGACCACGAGATCGACCTCCACGAGCGCCACCACTTTCTGGTTGGGTACTATACAGAGGGTTTTCAGAGGATTGGGAGTTAGGATCGGGGTTAGAATCTGAGGAAACCATGGGAGTTGTGGGTTGTTGGGTGTTTCCAAAATTTTGGGATGGTTGATGGACAATAGCATATGGATTGCCATAAGCATGTTGGATGAGTTGTTGTTGGTAAACAAGATCTGCATATGAGTATTATGGTTGCGAATTTGGATGATTAGGTTGGGACATTGGTGGATTCATTGGATGAACAACAAAGGTTTGGGTTGGAATGTTTGGGAAACTATATGGATAGTATGGTTGACGATTTGGATCATTTGGATCCATAATGTATGGAGAAAGATTTTTTTTTCTCTCTCAAAGAGACTTGTGAGGAGTTTGGAGGACTTTGAGGATAAGAATGAGAGGTGTGATTTATGTAGATGACCTTGTGCATATATATATATATATATATATAGAAAATAAGTAGGGTTTTTTCAATCCCAAAAACCAACCTACAAAACCATGGATTGTCAATACCGTGTATAAACAAAACAATGAGTTAAATTAAAACCGGGTACATGCAAAACGATGGACTAAACCACGATTCTAATGATTTTTGTTCTTAAACCAAGTCGAAGATTCATAATTAATTCAAAAATTAATAAAAAATAAAAAATTAATATGTATGGATATTTGAAAGAACATTATTAATTTTGATATACTTTTTTTTTTAATTATAAAAAACGAATAATGAAAAAAAACACATAAATATGTGCATATATAACCTAAAATGAGCGAGAAATGAATATTTAATTTTATAAGAGTTCAAATATATTCAATATTGGACTCTACATATAGAGAAAAAAAATATAAACTTTGGTATAATTTTTAATTTTAATTTTTATTTAAATTATGCCCAAATTAAACATTTTTGTTATATCAATTATCCATGGCCAAAATTAAATTCTGGCCACTAACAGCTAGACACGTGGCACTCTTTTTTTATAAAAAAAATAATGCTCAAATAGCCTACCTTTTTTAAATGCTAATTTATACTTTTGGCCCCACCTTGTCCTCTCTCTTCGGACCATGATATGATACTCTACCCTCTTGAATCAAACAAAAACCATGATGGTCCCCCCCTTTTTTTGCTTGATATTGCCCATAATCCCCCCATTGGGAGTGCTCTTATGTGCATGTTTTCAATTAAGAGTGCAGTATATCTAAGGACTCCCTCCGTTTCACAATAAGTGTCGTTTTAGCATTTAAAATTTGTTTCATAATATGTGTCGTTTTAGGTTTTCAAAGTGATTTATTAAGGATAATAATGATAATTTTTATTGGAATGTGTATTTGTTGACTAAAGTTGTTCATTCATTGGCCAAAAAAATGTAATGAGTGGTGAGATTAAGAAAAAGTTATAAGTTTTAAAGTGAATGATTGCTTTTCTTAAAAACTGTGCTGAGAGCTAAAACGACACTTATTGTGAAACGGAGGGAGTATGATATTTGAGTGGGCCATCCAATCATTCACATCAAGTTATTCGACGGTCAAAAGCTCATCCACGTTATAAATCCGACCACCCCAAATTATTACTCCCTTCGTTTCAATAAACATGTCGTTTTAGCCATTTGCACATATATTAAGAAAGCTATTAAATGGACTATTATACCCCTAATTATTACCTCACTTTTTTACTTTATTAAAAACCACTACTAATAAACTGCTAATGATTATAAGGGCAAATCTGTAAAGTAAATGCCAAAAAATGTAAAACGACATGTATTTTGAAACAAAATTTTAGAGCTAAAACGACATGTTTATTGAAACGGAGGGAGTAATTATTAAGGTTTCAACACAAAATTTAGACCCAAAACTCAATTTCAACCAGATTCGATTGAATCCGAACTTAATTTCAATCTGATTCGATTGAACCCGAAACCATTGGGTTGACATCTTTATCCATTGAGTTGATCCGACCTAACCCATAGGTGAAAACTCGCAACGACATAAGGTTATTGACCCGTGACCTGTTATCAACCCGACTCGATTAACTTGTGACTCGTTATTGGTCAAAACCTGAGATAACTCGACCCAAATCTGACCCAACCAAGCCAATTGACGGGTCTAGTTGTACATAATGCACACTCATTTTATTGTCCTTGTTTAATTAATGTCACTATTAATTATAAGATTGTCCACACTCAATTACAAACTTATGTGTTAATCAATTATGAAGTTATAGTACACACTCATATAAAAATGTAGTATACCCACATAAAAAACTACACTTAGTTTCAACCAAAAAAAAAACAACTACACTTAGTTTATGTTAACGACTTATTATGCGATTCATGCACATTTAATAAGTACCATAAGCCTTATATTTTCGAGCAATCCTAAACCCTGTATTACCCAATGGCTTAATCTAATCATCCATCAAGCTACGATCCAAAAAGTGATATATTCTAAAGTTCATGATGAATGTCCCCCGACAAAATTTGAAATATTTGAATTACTTCTTCGTCCTCTATAGTATATCATAATGACACTTCGGAAGTCTTCAACTACTAATTGCAAAGTATAGACTTTATATAAACTTCATTTAAAATCCGAATCTCATAAGTAGTGGAAATTTGGTAAAAGTATTCGTCTGTTTTTCAACCAATCTTCTCCTCCATCAATGGGAGCGAAGGCGAACGAAGTTGTGTGTTAAATGTACCATGCAAAAATCAAATTAGGTCCACACACACACACAAATACACACCCATTTAATATAGTCAAAAAGAAACGAAAAAACGTGGATTTGAAGAACGAACCACCTTTCAATTCCACGCCTCATTCGTCGTCATGGGTGTGTGTGAACACCGACTTCATGTGCTTGGAAAACTCAAAAACAATGTACTTGTAAAAATAAATGAAGTTATTAGAAATTGAAGGCCCACTAAAAAAAAACCAGAGTTTGATTTGAGTCAAAAAAGTTGGCGTTTCGAGTTTGAAACCATGACCCCAAAAGGCCAAAAAAGGGTTCGTTTGTAAATAAAGGCCTTCCGAATTAAATATACGGGAAAATAGTGGTGGGACGAGTAAATGCGAATAAATCGGTCAAAATATCGGCGATTCCTTCACTCCTTCTTGTCTTGTTCCTGAGTCACACGCCTTACTTAACCCAACAACAATAGGCAGAGCTCAACAGAGCAGGATCAGAACACACACAATAACTCTGTCTTTGAAGGTAGTAAGTTTGCAAGTACTACTTCAAGGAAAGTTAAAGAGGACCAAAATCCAAATCCAATGGAGTACGAAAGGATTGACAAGCTTAAGGTACGAGATGATTTCTTGTTCTTCTATGGATTCTCATTTTTGTTTGTTTTTTGGCTCTCTTTTTTTCCGGGCCTCTTTGTTTGGGAGTTTTTGTACTTGTTCTTTAGTTCTGTGGGGTTAATTTGATCATGGGTTTTGGAGATTTTGATGTACCTTGCTTTCTCCGTGCTTTTACTGAGTTGGGTTTGTCTAAGGTTAGTTTCAAATTTTGTGGGTTTTGCTTGTTTTGGGTCTAAATGTGCTTTTTTTTGAATTTAAATTTGGGAAAAAGTAGAAATCTTCTCCATTTACTGTTTTGTGCCCTCCCTCCAAAAACACTGTCACACTGTTTAGGGGTGAATTAACTTTGGTTTCAATTTTTATAATTGCAGACTGGGATGATATCCCCTAGTAAGCTAAGAATGAAGCTAATGGGGTCACCAAATCAGAGGAAAAAAGATGGTTCTAACAACAATTCTTCAAGAACATCTCCTGCAAGACTAGAAGATTCCGAGTTTGTCAACAACAGCTTGCTTGCTCCCACAACAGCTGAGGAGTTTGACAATGAAGGTTTGTTCTCTTGTTCTAAAAATGCATTTTTCTTGAACCCTTTTGTATGTTTTTCAAAATGGGTCTTTGTGTGTTTCTGAGATCCTGATTATGGGTTGGTGTTACACTATAAAATGCAGTTCAAAGCCTAGAGGTTTCATATGTTACAAACTGTAGCCAATCTGTGTCAAATCCTTTACAAAGCAGTAAGGAAAATGGGGACGAGTCTTCTAGGTCAGACAGTGTCAATTCCTGTGCAATTCACCCGCATAAGTGCATGGAAGATGAAAACCTTGATTATGACAGCAATGCTAGCTCCTCTAGCTTTGAGTTTCACAAGGGAGAGAGCCAAAGGGCGGCTAGTCGGTCCCTGGCTCGCTCGTTTTCTCGCCCAACTTCGTACAAGTGGAACGATGCTGAGAAATGGATAGTGAACATGAACAACAAGCAAGGCCACTATCCCAAAGGCCAGAGTGTGCACTCTCATGGAAACCGAATATCAGTGCTGAATTTGTTGAAGGTTGCATCTGCAACTCAGATGAACCTGGAGAAATACGCCTTACCTCATCCCGGACCACAATCAAACGCTTTCGCGAACCTGTATCCTCAGACAAAGGATTTGAAAGAAATCATTCCTACTCAGACTAAGCTAGATGATTCTGCAGGTAACATTTCTTTCAAATGTTCAAGACAATACATTATTTGGGCATCATCTTGTGTTATAATGCCTAATATTGTACTAAATCTTGCAGCATTATGCACTTATCAATTGCTCATGTTTCACTTACATTGTTCAGGTAATCCTGGTATAAGGGAAGTTTCAATGCGAGACATGGGAACTGAAATGACGCCTATTCCAAGTCAAGAACCATCTAGAACTGCCACTCCAGTAGGAGCAACGACTCCACTCCAAACGACCCCAAATTCTTCCCTTCCTTCTACTCCACGCAGAAGAGATGCCGCTGTCTCTCCCAAGGAGCGAACAGAAAACACGAAAATGGAATTATCAGAGCAAGAGGCAAAGCTCAAGACAAGAAGAGAGATTGTAGCTCTTGGAGTCCAGCTAGGGAAGATGAATATAGCAGCCTGGGCTAGTAAATATGAACAAGAAAAGGGTGTTTCAGACGGAGTTACTGACCTTCAAGATCCGGAGCGCCTTGAATATGAGAATCGAGCTGCAGCTTGGGAGGAAGCCGAGAATTCCAAACATGACGCGAGGTTTGAACTTGAACGTTGTCAAATGTACCATGTTTGTCTGCTTGATTGTGTTCTTTTCCTGAATGCACACTTCGTTTTTTGTTCATGGTCAGGTTCAAACGTGAAGAGATCAAGATTGAAGCATGGGAAAGTGAGCAGAAGCTTAAACTGGAAGAAGAGATGAGAAGAATTGAGGTGAGTTTGTTACCTCGTACTACAATGGAGATACTGCTTAAAGGATCGTGATCCAAATGCACCCTATATGATCTCTGCTTAATGAAGTAGTATGCTTACTCTTGTCATATCTGTTGCATGACATGATGAACTAGGCTAAAGTGGAGGAGTTGAGAGCCCATGCCCAAGCTAAGATGATGAAAAAGATTGCAATGGCGAGGAAGCGATCAGACGAGAAACGAATGGCTGCTGAGGCGAGAAAGAAACGCCAGGCTGAAAAAACAGCAGCTCAGGCGGAGTCGATTAGGCAAACAGGGCGCATCCCTTCGTCGGAGTATATGTGCTGTGGCCTATTCTAGGATCTCATTAAGCGTTTGGTTAGAGTTAGAAGATCGAGATTGACACCAAAACACTAGACATCAGTAACAGATTGAGAATGTATCTATCTATGCTCAATCATTGACTGCATTGTGTGCAATGCATCACATCCTCTACAGGTGGGTTCCCTTTCCCAAATTCAACAAAGTTAATCCCACCACAAATATGGCGTATTCAAGATCACCAATACAGTATCAACAATTACACAGTTTGTTTTTACCAAGTTCCAAGTAGTTTTTGAGCAATGAGCATTGCTTAGATGAAACTTACATCTAGGAACATGTGGCTTACACCAGCTATTCCAAACAAAATCAGATTGGTAGTGTATCAACCAAAAGGGATGTGCAATAAATTGGAGTGCACAAAAAGTATATAGAAGTTTCATTGCAAGACATGATGATAGCTTTTTCAATGCGGCAATTGCCCACAGATATCAAAAACAAACCGACTGATTGAGCTTCATAGCCTAAACAAAATCGCTCATCAGATTCCACAAATATGGTTCTCAATTCAACCTACAAGAAGCCATTCTACATGAAACGTACAACAAAAAATCATTCCAGTACTACATTGACCCCGCCTTCAAGATCTCATTAATTTTTCTCCTTCCTGGCTTCCAACTTAGAAACACCTTTCTTTGCTACAATTGGCGCCATCTCCACCAAATACTCGGCCTCTTTCAATCCTAACTCGCTAAACCCTCTCACCTCCTTGATCACCTTAAGCTTGGCCGCGGCTCCATGCCGACGACTGTCTTCAATTCTCCACCGGCTTGGCACTGGCGCCAGCGGCCGCCTGCTGCCATGCTGAGGCCCGAGAGATATTGAGGTCTAATCTGAGGCGGAAGAGGATAGAGTAATCATAGCGCTTGAGCTTGTTGAGCCACAAAAGCTCGCCGGAGATTCGTTCGAGCTTCTGCGATCAAGGTGGTATTTGGATGGCCTAGAGGGGACGCCATTGTTGGCAAAGCCAAGGTTTGAGAAAGACTTGTGCATAAAATTTGTTACTTTCGGTTGGAACAAAAGATTAACGAACTAAACCATTGTTCTTTACATGCAGACAGCTTAAAATTACAAATGTATCAATGTTAACGATATAACGGTCTCTGGAATTTAACTAGTCAAAATAGACAAGGCTTACATGATACATTTTTCTTAACATTTCTTTACTACAATCGTAACAATCCCATACATGGTATTCAAGTCAGAGTCCAGTGATTAGTGACCGTGGTCACTTACAACATCTTGCGCTACTACTTTTGCTACTAGCTAAATCTATGGACTTACACAGTTACACTCAACATTGTTGCAGAAGGTACAAAAAAAAAATTGAACAACAAGTAGTAAGATACTTAACTGAATTAAATCAGCTAAAACTCAAGCATTCCCATTCCCACACTGGGAATTCCAGCATTCATGTTGGAGAGCTTCTGGAATGGAACTGAGCCCAGAAGCTCATTGTCTTGTTGATCCATCTGCTGTAGTTCTTGCAGAGATAGAATTCTGATGCAGTAAACACTGTTTACAAACTCCCTGCCAACACGGAGCAGAACAAGCACAAATTTTATGTGAGTGAGAATCTAGAATGTTTTATTCATTTACTAGAGATGAAATCTTGAGACTCACATCCAAGGATCATCTCCAAGAAGGAGGATGTCATTCTCCTTGTCGACAAATACAAGCTGCCAGCCTGATCTTAAAGGGTCCTCCAATTGACCTTCAAGCCCAAACATTCTTCCAAGTTCACTTCGCAACTCCTGATAGCTGCTGAACTTCGCGAGATCTAATGATCTTCCACAGGACCCTGACTTGTAGACCTGTGCTTCATATCATAGAAGAAAATGCAATCCGGTTAAAATCTAAAACACTAATAAGCAATCTATTGGAAAAGATCAAATGGTGTAAAATTTCAGTTTACCTTAACAAAGTTTCTTATTGGTTGTTCGTCGCCTGTATGATCAGGGGAACGCAGAGGATGCTCTGAGCCATTGGTGCAGTTGGAAGCCGGCATAACTGAATGAATTGTATAATCAGCAGCAGGTGGGGAGCCCATAACATTGGAAGATGAGAATGGTAAATTACCATTATCTCCTAATCTAAGTCTGCTCTGCACTAATGATGAAGAGTCATCTATACTGGCTCCAAACATGAGATTGTTTTGCAAACCAGTGGTCTCCCCAGCGTCAGGAAATGGTGGCAACGGAAATGTATCCATGGAATTGTTTGGAAGGGAAGAATTGACAGGTTCAGGAGCAAGTGGCGACTCAACTCGAGCCCTTTTATGTAACCATACAGGAGAAGAATAGACCAAAGATTCACTCTTTGTTACATTTGAGCAAAAAGCAGCTTGAACTGATTGTGCAGAAGAAATGACAGTACTGGAAATTGGATTTTCAGTAAGATTAGAAAACTGTTGCTGCTGATAAGAAAAGGATGGGACAGTTTGGGATAAAGAAGCCATGGGTAGAGTTGCAGAGGAAAACTGAGGAATTGAGGAAACAAGGTTTGGAATCTGCTGTTGATCCACCGTATGATGCAACAAGTGAGGCTGTGAATTTTGCTGGATTTTTAACATTTCTGAATGCTGAAGCAAAGATTGGGATTGAGAAGTTGCTGCTGCCTGGAGCTGAGGCTGGCTAACTTGAGCATTTTGAAGAAAATTCTGCTGATCTTGAGTCTGTATAAAAGAAGTGTTTGGTTGTTGGAACTGCAGATAGGGTGAAGATGATTGTCTGGGAGGATTGATAGACCTCATGTCCTGAAGTGCAGCTGAAGCCATGACTTGGTAAATGTCATTTGGAAAACCGAGCATGGAAAAATCGAGCCTGGGTTGTGCATACGGATTTAGACCAACTCCCTGAAGGTTCAAAGGATGAAGCATCCCGTTTTCCATGTTGTCACCTTGGAACCATGTAAGTCGGTTCATTGCCAAACTATCCCTGATTCCTGAGTGCAAGTAGCAGAGAAAGGATGGTGATTGATGCAGAGCTCAAAGATAAGAGTTTAATAAGCATATTTTAGAGGAATAGTACGCACCTGATGCCCATGGACGCTTCATTCCAAGAGAAAATGGAGATGGATACATTGGGTATGTACTCAACGGCTCAATTTCCCATAAGGATACTCTTGGCTGTTTTTCACCTGCTGTGGACTCATCCCAACCAACCTGCATTGACAAAGCAAAGTAACTATCACAGTTTGTTTAGTGAGCTAAAGAGGTAAAATGACTAAAACATATGGAGTCGATACCTTAACTGATCGCCAATGTGAATTGGGCCATCGAGCTGAATCCAGGTCACATATTCCAGTGATTGTGCCCATGTACCTGAATAAACCATGACAGCTCTCAGATGGAATGCAAAACTGATCCAATCATCAAAAGCACAAATTCCAGCTTCAGAAGATGAAAGAAAAAAAGAGATATTTACCGGCGAACACTTGATTCTTCTGTTTCAACCATCATTCGGAAACGCATCCCAATAGAGACTCTTGTGTTATAAACTGCTTTAACATACTTGGACAACGGAATGACAAACTCAGTTGGGCTGGCCCTGCAGTCAATTAATGGAAATTAAGAAGACAGTGGGATACTTGCAGATCAGATGAGAGATACAAGCAAGAGTTTTTACCTGGGGTTGTAAAATATGGTAAAACGACTTTTTGTTGATGCTGCATGAGCTGCAGCAGCAAGAAGTCCCAGGTACATGCTGTCACTTGATAGAACTGATGAAGGCATCACGGTTTGTGAGCGACAAGCACGGCGAATCCCAATAAATAGTTGGTTTTTTTCATTCCTGATGATAATGCACAACAAAAACCAACATAAATTTCACTTTTTCACTTGCATCTCAATGAAAATGCTAGTCAAAACACCCACCAGATGAAAAGGACAGAATCGCCAGCAACAAGTCTTTTTGCACTGACAAAGATACTCCATCCAGTTGTTAGAAGATGCCTCTTAGGCTGGCCTATATGAAATGAACAAAGTGTTGATCCAAGAACAGAACATTCTTCAGCGCTAATAAAGTTAAAAAAATATAGCATTCTAAGACTTGTGTTCAGAAAACTTACCACGAAAGATATGTCTGAACTTCCACTCATTATCATGCAGATCCCTAGCAATTAACTCCTGGGCTGGAGGTTGCTGTGAGAAATCCTATCAGAATAAGGTGAACTCTTAGCATTGTGACATTAAATTACAGAAAGATGTTCAAACTATATGTAATATCAAACAAGGTATACCAGCGGAGGAAACACTTTCTCAGCAGCCCGACGAGGTACTGAGAATCCCCCATGAGTGCTTGTATCACTTGCTGTTAAGGTCTTACAAAAGTAATTTGTAGGCTGTTTGCAGTTGATACTAAGTTCTGCAGGGAGAAAGATTTCCTTTTGTTCTTCCTGGGAAGAGAATATAACATTATATTAGTTATTAGGCAAACCAGACAGACAATTAAGACAGTAACAAAAAACTGCATACCGGACTCAAAGGTTGTAATGTCATTTGAGCATAAACTTCATCTGTCTCCACATCTGCCTGAAGTTTAAGTCACAAACGTTACCATTTAGGCATATACCAACTAAAAACATTGACTTAAATAAGATGATCAAAGAAATAAGTCTTACATGCATCGTCAGATCATGAAGCTGACATACAAGCTGAGGAGGTAGGCTTGGATAGCTGGGAGTTTGAGCATCCACTTCTCTGTTAGTAGAGTTAATTACCTGCATAAAAACAAACAATCCCACTTAGTATAATGGTGTGGTCCAATTGTCAAACTTAATTAGCTAGGAACTTGCTTATGATTTCACCATGCCAAACTCAACCTAAGTTGAGCAAATGCAACTAAAGGTTCATAGTTTCTTCCTAATGCAAGATTGAGCACATGAGCTTTACAAGCATCCACTAGATCTCCTAAAGCAATATTGTGTAATCATTTGACACTAAGAATGTCCAAGGAAGAGATAATCATTGAAGATGCAATTCTTAATCATATAACTAAAGTGAGAAAGATAAAGGCAGCAGAGACATACTGACCTGCTCACTGTGGCCCTGTGGAAAATAAACTACACGGCTGCCAACAGTGGGCAGAGACACGAGTGGTCCAGCACAAGCATGCCATAGCTCGGAGTTCAAACATCTCTCATCACCACCTACAATTGCAAAATTTATGTCAAATTGAACCCTCTTCATTTATTTCAATTTAAGTTCTCAGGAGCAAAAATGGCTCACACGTCATGAAACTAGTCCAAGAATTTGAAAGAAAGCACGTATACATTACATACCATTGCCTTCTTCTTGTTGGGGTGTGATATCAGGTGAAGAGCTCCTCATATCTTCCCCCAAATTCAGCAACTACAATGATGATGACCACTAAAAGAGACCTCAATCTCTCCCTTTTCTTTTCCCTCTACGAGAAACTACCAAAAAATGCTTCCCAAAACTCCAGCTATCACCATCTCCGAACAAATATTAAAAACCCTCTCTCTTCTCTCTTCTCTCACCTCGGTTCCAGATCTTTCTCCCTAATTCCAATGGCTCCACAACCACCCACGCAGAAGCAGATTCTAGAAGAGTAAAAGACGATATTGCCCCTCGGAGGGCTCAGCTCAAGCTTCCATCTCAAACAAGCTCCGAAAGACACTCGAAACCTTGTCTATACTGGCAAAAGAAGAATCAACCTAAGGCAGCATTACTACGTACTATTGAGCAAAAATAAGCGCCTTTCAGCTTCGTCACTTCCGATTTCTCCTCAAGAACTCTCGATAATCCCAAAATCGATCCAAGACTTCGATAGAACAAGCTCACAAGCTTCTACCTGCTCAAGCTTTTGACTGTTAAAGTGGAATCCCTCTCGAATGTTCTTCCTTTCAGCACACAACTTCAAATTAAGCAATAGAACGTCACAATAGAGCTCCGATTCAACCGCATTCAAACAAACAGAAGAGGTAATTGAATTCTCACTGCCTTCCTCTGGCGAGAAGAGGAGCGCCTGTGCTCTCACAAATTATAGCGTGCGATTTAAATTGGAGCTTTTGGTACAATCTAGCAGACGAGCTCCGATCAGTTAACACCAAAAACAAAACGAAAACGCCATGATTGATCTTACTGTGTCGTGTGTTGAGCAGAAAAAGAGCAGAATAGAAAGGGGGAGAGAGAATGGAAAGCGATGGATTTGCCGAGAGCGAGCGAAAGGGATTGGACGCAAGAAAAAAGCAAAGTAGTACTATTTATTACTGCTACTCTCTCCGTTTAACAATAAGTGTCGTTTTAGCTCTTAACACATTTTTTAAGAAAAGCAATCATTCACTTTAAAACTTATAACTTTTTTCTTAATCTTACCACTCATCACTTTTTTTGGCCAATGCATGAACAACTTTATTCAACAAATACACATTCCAATAAAAACTATCATTACTTACCCTTAACTAATCACTTTGAAAACCTAAAACGACACATAATATGAAACAACTTTTAAGTGCTAAAACGACACTTATTGTAAAACGGAGGGAGTATTTCATTATTTTACAATTTGTACGGTACGCATCACTAACGTTCGACTCCTTTTTTTTTTTTTTGAAAAGGTAAGGATTCGGAATACCAAACATGCTTGGTAATCCGAGAGGCCATAACAAGACGGCAGCCGAAAACGGCTAGAAGAATCAACAAGTGAGTAAGAATAGCTAATAAGAAAATACAAATCTCTGAAAAGTTAGAGCTAAGGCGTGTGTGGGATCGGGGTGAGTAAAGCACTATAAGCATAGCGCTACAGATAACAGGTCGACCCATCTTGGGCGTGCGAAATGGACAGCTGACGTTCCCTCCACCTAGATGAAGGATCTTCAGAAGTCTCCGAGCACAAAAGACCTGGCCAAGACAACTCGGTCCAATACCAAACACAACTCCAACTCATCGGAAATTTATACGCAAGAAAATTGAGCCATCCTTCAGAAGACGCCTTTTAATTATTTAATATTTCAAGTGTATTATTTAATATTTCAAGTGTGCTTGCATCCCAAAGCTCTGAAAATTAAAGTTCCCTCCTTTTTTTTTTTTTTCTTTGTTATGAGTTACTGAAAATTAAAGTTTTCCCTTTCTTTTTCTTTTTATTTTTTCTTTTTCTTTGTTATCCTTGCCTAGCAAGGAGTTACTGGGTCGTCCACCTAACGTGTTCACCGGGATCAGATTGGCATCTCTTATTCCTCTTCCTCTAGTTTCCTCTAGATTGTTCAAAGTATGGAGGGGCTTCCTCCTGATTTAATCAAGAATGGAGAGATTTTTTCGGATTTGTTCGAGGTTGAAGAGATTTTCTTCGGATTTGTTAAAATTTGTGGTTAGGTCGAGGAGGACTTAAGAGCCCGGAACCAACCCAAATCTCCAGATCCGAAGAAATCTGTAGATTTTAGGCCAGATCCGGAGGTTTCCGGGGACGTATTGGTGGCAGGAAGATCAAGTGCGGGTCGAGTCGCGAGGTTCGGATCCGGCAAGATCTGATCCGGATAATGGGGTCCGGAAGGCGGTGGATCTAACGCCGGTCGAGACGGCACCCAAATCAGATCTGGGGTTGGTTGAACTCATTGGCGTCGGAGGGCCTTGGGGTATGACGGCGGCTGAGCCATACGACGGGCCGGCAGTGGAGCCTTCTCGGCAAAATTCTCAGCCTTCTCGGCAAAATTCACGGCCTTCTCGGCCTGCTCTTCCTCTCTCTAGAAACCTAGAGAGAGGACAGAGCAACGTTCGACTCCTTATGTTCGTTCCTTGACAGCCATTCTTACATAAACTAAACATTCTATTTTGCTTTTTAAAAGACTTTATATTTTATTTGGATTTTTTATTCAGGATTTTTCTATAGTATGATAAAGAGAAATTATTGCTATGTACCAACTAGCCTTGTTTTCTTCTAAACCATGGTTTTTTTTAATACAAAAATAGTTTTGAATGAGTTGTTAAACTGGAAAAATAAAAGTGAAAAGTAAATTGTTTTTGTTTTTGAAAAACAATCGAACATATAAGTAACTCCGAAGGTAGGCTTGATTATAAAAGATTTTCTAACATGAACTAGATGTGGAGGTTTCAATAAAATCATCTTAGGATAAAAGAACTGCTATATTAAAGAGGTATATCAAGTAATGGTCGTTGACTCGTTGTTATTTCACAATAATGTGAAATGATTGAAAAGGAGGCATTGGGTAATACTCCGTATTATTCATGTGTGTCAAAATTCATAGTAAAGAGGAAATATTTAATCGATCTACTCATCAATATATACTTCTAAACCTGAAGCAGTTAAGGGTAGTTTTGTCATTAAGGTTTTATAAACCACACATGATATTTTTAATAATGAATTTATATCTTAATTTTCTATCCATGTTATTTTAATAAGGGTAGTTTTCTATCCATTTATATTTAATAGATCTAATAGATTACGGATAGATATTTTCTATTTTTTAATTTTCTAAATAAAATATATATTTTTAAAGATCTCATGTTAGATTGTTGTAGGTTACTTTTATTTATATATAACCCGAGCCAAATCAACAATATTATAAATATTGTTCATAACCCCGATATTACGTGAGATCTCTAATCCAAGTGATAAATATTGTTGTAGGCCACGTAATATCCTAATGGGCTCGGAATTTGGTACAAGTATTACGTGAGATCTCTAATCTGATAAATATTGTTGTAGGCCACGTAATATCCTGGTAGGCTCGGAATTGGGTACAAGTTTATTTCGTTAATTTTATGGGTTAGTTGAGCCAAGTCGTTATGATGTTCTTGCAAATTTAGGTTATTTTATAATTCTATTTGACATCAGCGCTTAGGATCAGGTTGAGAATGAACGTAGTTATTTTTATTTATTTTAATTTAGTTATAAAATGTATACTTATATTTAAATAATTTTATACATGTAATTTTTTGATAGAAATATGACATCAAGTCATAGATCATGTGTAAAGTAATATACAATATTTTTTTTTTATTTAAATGAGTTATCGGATAAACATTACTTATATAATGATTCTACCCTAATATATACATTTTAATCTTATTATTATGACCATTTAATAAAGTAATAAATATATCCTAACTTTTTTATTTTGTTAAATAATATTATTATTTATCTATCTATTTATTAGACTATAGCTTTATTACATGAATAAAGTTTGTCACTATATTGCACCACAACACTCCCTTTCAAAATAACACACTCAATTTATATTTTTGCTACCATATTAAAATTTAAATAATAATCTTAGTAAAATGATCACATATTTGGACATGGGGAAAAAAGATAAGATACAACTAATAATGTAGCATGTAACTATGAGCAGTTATTAACTATATCTCTTGGAGCATACGTAATATATATGGAAAATAAACCTATTAATAGGGTTGATACGGTAAGTTAGTCATTTTGAGTTAGAATTGAGTATAAATTTGGACCATTATGTATGTAGAATAAACCAATTAATAGGTTATATTGAGTGGTCGATTTGGTAGGTTAGTCATTATGAGTTCGAATTAAGTACAAGTTTGGACTACTATGTATGGAGAATAAACCATTTAATAGGTTCAATATAGATTGGTAATTTGAGTTCGGATTGAGTATAAGTTTGGAGTGTTATGTGTGGAGAATAAGCCTATTTTTCGATTTGTTTTATACACTGGTCATTTTATGTTCGGAATGAGTACAAATTTGGTTTATTACATATGAAGAGTAAACTTATTGGTATGGTAGGTTGGTCGTTTTGAGTTTGGACTGAGTATAAGTTTGAGTTGTTATATTGAAAAATAAACCGTTTGATGGGATCAGTTTGATGGGCTGATTCTTTTTGAGTTTGGATTGAGTCCATGTTTGGGATGTTATATATGGAGAGTATATTCATTAATAAGGTCGGTTCGGGAGGTAATAAATTTGAATTCAGATTGAGTACAAGTTTGAAATGTAGAAATTTACAAGTTGATTAGGTTGGGTCATTACAAGTTTGGTTCAGTTGAGTTCGAGTCAGTTAGTTTGGTTTGAGTATAGTTCACGTTGTTAATTTTATATGTTAGTTGGGTCAAGCCGACCACTATGGTTTTCTTGCAAATTTAGATTGACCAATTAGTGAAGAAAGTCAACTATTTTGTACTTTTGTTTGACACCATTCATTTCGGATTGGCTTGACGACGAACAAAAGTTATTTTTACTTATTTATTTTAATAATAGATGTATATTTATATTTAAATAGTTTTATATATGCAATTTTAAAGTTAGAAATATGATATTAAGTAAGTTATAGTATTCATAGATCATATGTAATTATGATATTACATTTTTTATTTAAAGACCGGGTCATTAAGTAGGTTCACACAATCAAATTCGAGTTTGTTCTACACTGGTTCACATCACCAAAATTAACCAACTAACCGATTCTAGCTAAATATTATACTTTTCACAATATTTATCGGATTCAAATAAATTATATATTTAATGTATAATACTTATATCATATGTAAATTAATACATTTTAAATTTTATTCAAAAAGGCCCGGGCAAGGCCCGGGTTATAACTAGTTAATCGTTATTTGCGTGCCAATTACTACTACATTATACTAGTAATTAATTATGTCAAAATTTTCTACATTGTCAATTGATTACAAAGCATAGTAAAATAGTACTATAAATTAATAAGAAAGTAAGGGATGAATGATTTTTTTTTTTTTTTTTTTTGATAAACAGGGATGAATGATGGATATGGGGGAGATGTGCATGTATACCAACTCTCACGTGATGTGTCCACACAAGATCTAAACCAAGATAGCTAGAATCTCAAAGGCATTCGTCATTAGTCATTACCAACCCATAATTATAATACTCATGTCTAATCAATTCATTACTACTACAGTACTATTTTTCCTTAATACTAGAAGATTGCAAACTCTGTGCACTTATAATAATATATAATGATGCACGTATTTGTATGCATTTGGTAGACCGTAGTACATTATAGACACATTTGTATGCATTTGGTAGACCGTAGTACATTATAGACACATTTGTATGCATTTGGTAGACCGTAGTATATTATAGACACTTTTATTAAGGTTAAATCATACCCTAAAGTTTTCGACCAAAAAAATAAACCATACCGGAAAGTTAATTACATTCTACGTTTCTCCTATATAATATGTATACATGTGAGAGTTTGAATTAAAGATGTCGAAGTTTTTATAATATGTCCTTGAAGTATATTATATAAAAAATAGAAAATTTTGACATAATTGATTACTATAATTTTTAGTTAGCTTCTATATCATATATATTTTTATTACGTGTTAATTAGATCATGCACATTTATATTATAGGAAAAAACATGAAGTGTATAAAGGAAAGGGAGGTTATTCTTCGATTAAATTTTGTTGCCTCTAAGAGCATGTGCAATGGTGATGAGCTATCATCCTCTTTCAATTTTCTCTCTCCTTTTCTCCATTTGACACATCATCTCTTCTCTCATCCACCTCATTTTCTACTTTTTCATTTCTTTTCCTCATCATCTTTCTTTATTTTTCCCTACAATGGAGAGGATCCTCCTATATTTCTTCTTCTATTTTATATGTATATACTCACTCTATATTCTATATTATCAAGAGTGTGATAAAATTAATTACTCAACTTAATTAATAATTACACTATATTTAATAAACTAATTTAGTGTAGTTAATAAAATTGTAAATAACTTGTGATAATATAAATTGGATTGCAAATGAAAAAAAAAACTTGACTTTTTTTATCAGTAAAAAAAACCTAATTAAACATTAAAAAACGCTACAAATGACGAAAGATCAAAAAACTTGATCTTTCTTTGTTCGATTGGTTCCTTGCTCGATATCTCCTCCGGCATTGATGTATCCCGATACAAGTGCTTCATCCTCTCGTATATTCCATGACACCTATGACCAAGGAGAATGACACATCGGTAGAGTAAGTTTATAACTTAAATTATATACAAAGACTAATGATAAGAAACCCTTGTTTTCGATCAAAAAGTCAAAAACAAAACCTAGAAGATTTAGTTCACTAAAGATTCTAACTAGCTAAAAGATATACGTAGTAGTCAACAATTAAGATTTTATCTAGGAACAATATAAATAATTGGATGCATGATGTTGTAACGTGAATATGTAAACAAAACCTTTGTTGGTTTTTTCTTGGCATTGAAGGGTTCTTCATGAAATAATTGAGTAGCAACCTCCTCAATATATCTTCTATAGGTTGGGTTGGGGTCGCATTAGAACTAGCATTCCCGGGAGATTGTTAAAGTGGTTGGTTTAAACTTTGAGACATGGGAAATATTGAGAAGTTTTGAGGAGATGATTGTTGAAATTGGTTGACATGAATTTGTGGTGAGGTTAGAAAACAATTTGGATTAATGGGTCTTGGCTGATTATACATGTGAAACATGGATTGAAATTGGGGATAATTATAGAGAAAAAATGATTAATGTAAAAATGATGCAAAATTAGACTCAATTTATAGAGAAAAAAAATGATGGAAATTAATTTATTTATTTTTAAATTAAAAAATATTACATTTTATTATTATTTGGGGTATAACTTAACTAGTTATAAATTTGAATAAAATAATAGAAAATAGTTGTAGTAGTAGATAACATGTGTCACATGGTAAATGGGTAAAAGTTAAAGTTTGGCACAAGAGCCAAAATTTACAATCCTTGGTAGAAGGAGGATTACTTTCATTCCTCCTTCAAGAGAGGATCCTCTAACAATTTCTACAATGGAGAGGACATCCTCATAGAGGAGAGAGAATGCTAAGAGGAGAGTGATTCCTCACCATTGTATATGCTCTAAGAGAGACCTGCTCCTGAAATGTTAATTGGCAATCTGTAGTGAAAATTAAAAAAATCCACGAGAAAGATTACGTATTAAAATATTAATTGCCCTATTAGATTAGATAGAATACTAAAGTATGCTTGATTAGTGGTGGTCCTATACTATCTTTGTACTTAAATTAAGTTTAGATTTTGATGATCATTAAAACTTGCTGACAAAGACCTGGAACTCTGTAAGTGATTGTTATGGTTATATTTTGTCGTTAATTAGCAGGCTACTGATGATTCATTATAATTGAACCCACCATGGTCCTTGGGAAAGAAACATGGAATGCTGGTTATATTAGAGACAAGGAGATTAAGTAGGGGGTGTTAACAACAACAAGCATATTTTGGAAAAAGCTTGCAAGTCACAGTAGCTCCTTAATATACACAACCTGGAAGTACATTTATTATCCATAGAAAATCATAAGCATCACAAAACATAAGAAAATACAGATTAAAACAACATAGGGCTTGCTACACTTTTAATGAAAAAGTATTTTTTAACAAAAGGTATGTTTTTTTTTAATCTTAGAATTGGTGACACTAGTTAATTTTTACAAATTTAGAGGTAAAAAAAAGCATAATTTTTGACAAAAAATACTTTTCAATTAAAAGTGTAGCAAGGCCATAATAAAAAATCAGAGAAAACGAAGACAAAACCATATTGACGTGAAGCTCTCTAGTGTAGCTTAAAATTATTGAATCGTTTCATAGGAAGTTAGGAACGAGCTAGGAAGTGATAGGGTGGGTTAATTTAGTAATATCGGCACATGCATGAAAGTCTATCTAATCGTAACAATAATATTGTATCTGTATCATGATTGTTGATTGTAGTTGGCATTGAAGTCAAATTTTCAATTTCTTCATCTGCCCCCACAACAATCACCCACAGACCTCTCCTTTTCATGGTGAGGATAGGCTTGAATGGCCAACAAGGATTGATGAAGACACCAATTAATTTGTACCTTTTTACCATCCTTTGTACGAGGCATGTAGCTTGTTACCCATTTCTTTGCTTCATGGGGCAGCAAATCAATCTGGGTCAGGCTCGGTTTTGAGTTCAAATCAATCAAGTAGGACTATAAGTTCAAGTGTAATGATAGTTTGAGAAGATCATCCGATTCGATAATTTAGACCGAACCTCTTTAAATCGGGTAGTTTAGTACTATTCTCGATGTATTATATTTAATAGAAAGTTAGTCGAATAATGGCCCATTATAATGTTTAAGTGTCACTTGTTCTGGTGTAGATCAAAAGTTTATTTCCCAATAGATTGAATTCCACTATGTGACTAGTTAGCCAATTAAACATGATCGTTGGAGATATTTTAATAAACCATGGATTTCAAATTCTAAAGTATGAATAGTACAATGCGCCATATTACGTGAGGATTTGTAGTTAAAGCAAGAATCTTTATTCCAATTCCACAAATCCCACTTATATGAAGAATGTAGCATTTTAAATGATGGAACTATTTTGATTGATCATTATGATTAATCATTAAGAGAATGGTGCTTTTTAATGTGGGAGATGGTAAAAGTTTGTTTAAGAACACTTTGAAGATCACACAAAGGAATCAGATAGATATTGTAGGCCATCAACATGCATAGATTACTAAGATTACATGAAGAGTACAAGAAAGCATAGTTAGTAGACCCAAAAAAAAAAAATGTAGCTCTTTTAAGATACATGTATTGTTTAAGAGGAATCAAACCCTAATTAGTTTACCATATAAAGAGACGATGGACTAGACCAGCTACTTAAATCTCAATCCCTCCATTATAGATCCATAGTTGGCTTTACGGTGGGGGCTAGGGGCCTTAAACATTTGATATTTATAATCTTTGAGGAGAAAATAAGAATACGATTTATGTCATCTTAGACCATTCACAACGGTTACTATTCAAGATGCACACATAAATGTAGAAGGGTGCAAACGCATTTGACTCGCGTGTGTGGAGAGGCTTGCCCACTCAACAGGGGGTCATGTGTCACATGCATATTCTACCATTCTAAAATGCTTAATTTTAATAAATTGTCCATTTGGACGATTAATATATTTTTAAAATTTACCATAATTGTTACAATTTTACTATTCATAATATTGTATATGTTTAATTATATTTAAAAATTATAGTAGCACATCTAATTCTTAATAAATGTACAATTAATTTTAAAGAATATTAATTAAGTTTTCATATATTAATTTATCATATAATAATACAGTATAACAGTTAATTAAAATTATTTCATCAACTATGTATCATTTTTATTGGAGAAGTGAGTATATTTTATAATTTTATATGAAAAGAGTAAAATAAGGATGTAAGGGGTGTATGGATGTGAATATAAATTGAAACGGAGTGGATAAATGATGTAGCAAAAGAGAAATTAAAAAAAGTAAGGATAAATCGTGTTGTAATGGATTCATGGTCGCCGATGCTCTTAAGATTGCAAAAGTACATAGCTCGTGAAAAAAGATTGCACAAGTACACTATTGTCAGTGATTTCCCATTCTACCTAAATTCAGATCCATTCATACTCTTCATTCTATCCCACCGTCATCCAAATGGGCTCCAATAGAGTTTTCAATTTTTCATTAACTCTATTTGGGCACTTTCCCTAGCAAAAGTCATGAATAAGAGAATAAAAAGCAAAGCTGGGTTTGAAAGGAACACAACAACTTGCATTCAGAGAAAGTGTCAAGATGAAATCTGTGCCAATTAACTAGCTTAGTATTTACACAACAAAGAAAGGGGTATGGGTTCTCATTTTAAATGTTTACTAATACATGTTGCATTTTTCTCCAGCTTGGATGCATTTAAGAGGAGATAAAGCAACCAAGGCAACTGCTATTTTGAAGCAACTTGCATCCTACTTATTACAAAAGAAAGAGCCAACTCACCTACCAAGTTCATTGAAGATGGACCTCTTTGTCCACAGGACCCATAACCAGCTTGGCGGTGTACTATAATTGATCAATCAAAGGCCCTTCACCATTAACACCGCAAGGTATTTTGTCCTGCAACCACAGAAAACAAGTCGTTGGGCCAGGGGCTAATATACACCTTAAAAATCGGAGGAAATAAAGATCCTTAAAAGAAACTATCTTATTCCTAGTTCACTGACAGTGGGCAATTTTGACAACAGAACTTCAAGTAATGGTCAGGTTGTACGAATTTGTTTTTTGCAGAAGAATAAAAAGAATAAAAGCAATGGAGCTTCAAAGATTGTTGAATCTTCAAAACTCTTAAAAGGTCTAGCAGATGTAAAACCAAGCCACTGTGGTACAGCAGTCAACAACAATCTTTGAAGTCCCATTGTTTTTTATTCTCTTGCTGTGAAATTCCCCTGCAAATCTTAATTGAGGAGATGTCAATCAGCAATCCAGAAAAGGCCATAACAGTTCTAATGAAATTTATTTTTAACTGAAACTTTAACTTGAACAGCATTATACTTGCGAAAGGATCCTAGGAAGCATCTATTGATTGCCAATTTAGATTGATTAACAAGGGCCACCCCGCACTTTTTTGCAAAATATTCTGTGTAAATTACGCTATAATAGGCTGTAGATCTGTACCTTAATTTGTTGGAAAAAAGAAGTGATTTTGAGGAAGTGGTCCACAAGCACGGATGCATGTTTCAACATCATAAGAAATTAAGTTCACACTGTTAAACTCCTAGTTTGTGAGTCTCACCAAAAATGCTCAGTTCTTTCAAGTACTACTCATCTTCATCGAAATCCATCAAAAAGTCGGTCAAGTTCTCGGAATCATCTACAGCCTCGTCCAGAGACATGGATTTTTTCTCTGGCTTATCCTGAAAGCAGGGCGAAATAATTCAGTTATCTAAGCGATGAACAAACAACAGTGCACCTGTGGAGTTATCTTTTAGTTGCTTCACTTATATTTTTCCTTGTGACGCATGCACAAGAACAAGAACAATCATTTACACAGATTTCCAAGTCATGCACTCCATATCATTTACATAACTTTCATTGTTATAATAAATTTTCAGGTTGAAATTTTCATCTATGCACGGACACATATACTATCATCACATTTCTATGGGAGACAGTTGCCTTTATTTTTCTCTTCCGAGTCAGCAACTAAGGAGTAGAGTACCCATTTATTTCCCAAAGCTGGCTGTCTTCAAAGAGATATATAAATTATTATTAAAAAAAAGTAGACTAGAGCATCTTTCTCTGAGAACATTCTTATTTACCACCATATCCATTTCACTTTCCTTAAAAGATTTAACTAAGCCAGTTGAAGTAAACCATCGACCAACTATTTTCAGTTCACATAGTATACTATTATGTTAAACTAAATCACTCATCCTAGTTGTCTGGTGCAAGGAGTTAACATCAATTCATTTTATTAACCATTATGTGTACAAATGTCCAATGACAATTAGCTGGATGCATGAGCATGCAAAATTGCACTCGTCCACAATAAAGCAGATTTCTGTTACACTAGTTAGATTATTGATTAATCATAAAATACTATAAAAAGCAGCTTTTGAAATTCAGGAGAGCATAGCAACCAAAAAAAATACAAAAACATAATCACCTTTGACTTATTCAGCTGAGGAGTAGTTTTAAGAACACTCCAATTGCGTGAAATTTTTTCCTCTGCTTCCTCATCACCATCTACGTCGTTGTCCTCTCCATCATCCTTCAGCAAAACAGCATACAGCAGTGATGTTAACCCTGATAACTTAACTGGCTTCTTTCTCAAGAGTCTCTAATCTCTATCACGCAATAAACTAACAAACTCCTTCCACTGAATATAAACAAGTAGAAGCACAAATACTCACATCATTTTCTCCGATGTCAACTGCTCGTGCCATAGCTTCATCCATATCATTCACCTGCTTACAGCCATGTGCAAGACCAGAACCAAAATGAAAGTAAATTTCAATTCAGAAAGGTAGAGCTGACTATGAATATCATTCAAGACAAATGTCAGAAGATTATAATTCTTCATCAAATTTGACAACATCTCAATTTTACCTACTTGAAGATTACATAGAGCTCATTTCTTATGCACTATGTTAGTAAACAGACTTATGCAAATTTCGGTTTTGAGACAGAAGCTAGGAGAGAAGAAGAGGATAAAAATATATTTTTTTATCTATACATTGTTCATTCCATATGTCCAATTTGAGGTTCTAAAGGCATGATATAAGGTAAAATGCATTCACATTCTTCTCGAGAAAATCAATCAAGGCACAGGGAATTTAGAACTTTACAAAAACAATTCCAGACTTCACAGTAGTTCTAACAAGTCTGCAAGGCAAATAAAGATTTTCTCTTTTGATGGGAACTGAGTAAGAATGGGACCTGAAGGTTGAGAGAATCAGGCCATGAGAAGAATGAAATTTTGATTTACCAACACAAAACAAATTTCATCAGCACAAGAGAGATAATAACGCAATGTTCAAACTAATCAATGGTCATCAGCATTTAGCGAAAGGCATTTCTCTGTACCTCGTGTTCTTCTGTCTTCTCTTTGGACAAGATTTTTTCAAGCTCTTCTCTTGTTATGATCTTCCCATGCTGATCAGAAGACAATTTCACAAACAAAAAAAACTAAATAACTGTTTGCACACTTAAGAAGAATTGTTACTACCATAAGAAATAAGAAAAATTGTATGACAAATCCACGAATTCACTTATAGAAACCCAAAAGGTAAGCTAACACCCTTAATGAAACACCAAACAATTACCCTTATTGGTCCATAATTATAACCTGCTCGATGTCATATTTAAGAACAACTTAAACTTTATGGTCTTTCTAAGTCTTTTTCTTGCCACCATAATCAGTTGAGGATGTTAAAAAAAGGCCAACCAATGCAAATATAGCTTACTCATTTGCAACAGGACAGCAGAACATCATTTCTATCACAACCACTGTTGATTGAGACAGCATTTAGTCAAAAGCCACTACAGAAAGTAGATTTATACGCTGTAAAATTACCTCCTTCAAAAATGAAAGCATGTTAGGCGTTGGTTCATGAAAGTCTGGTCCTCGATAGTCAATCACTTCATCAGGGTCTTGAATATAATTGACAGTTGGATAAACTGGATCTCCACCCCATACTGCAACATTGTATAGAAGTCAGGCATACAAACAAATAAACCAAATGATTGAAGCACACAAACAAAGAAACTTTGAAAAGAAAGCAAAAGGATTATAGAAGCACTGTTATAAACTACTCAAGATATGCTATTATTACCCATTGGAATTGCACATGACCAAAAGTGGAAAACCTAACCCTGCGGTTGAAACTACCTACATGCTTCTGTATTGTTATGTCATGGAGATCTCTTAGGAGAATCATTTATAAGACCATTTTCACCTACTTCAGGACACTTACTACATTACAGAAACGATCAAATGGCATGCAGATTGTGATACCATTTGAAGAATATTATCCATTGCACATATTGTAAATATCCAGGAAGCAGGGAATGACATGTAATGATTGTGGAGAAGGAATCCAAAACCATATCACAGTCTTTCCTTGAAACTTGATAGCACATCAGGAATCTTTAATCAAGAAAAGCAGAACTGAATTTATATGCTGTAAGAAGATCACAGGGCTTCTATACATACTTTCCTTGATTTGGTCCTCACGCAATTTCATTGCTAAAGGATCCCTTTTGATACGGATATCTGTCCCCATCATGATGCGGTATTCTCTATCTGTTTGACGAGAGAACATTTCAATGAGCTGGGTATTCTCATCTTCACCAGTTTCTTCAAAATGTTGCTGAACTGCTTCACGTGAGGTATCTCTCTTCCAGTCTTTAACCCACTGTGAGTAGTAAGCTAGAGGACCAATTTCTGCCAGTTTATCTTGTTCAGCTTTCAATCTAGCATGACAAAAAATTAACAAATTCAATAATTATGAGGTCATCATTAAACTAAAATTCAGTCAGTATTGCATGTAGAGCACACTCATATCAGAAATGAATATGTAACGTAATACCACCAATTTTACAAAAAAAATATGTTACATTATTAGATGAAAGGATTATCACATCTCTTCAAGCAAAAGCCAGTAAAATTTCGCAATAAGTGAGTAAATAGCGTGTCTCGAATCTCATCACTATGGAGTGAGAGCCAGAACAGATATTTTGTCCTGGAGGTTATTGTCATACAATTAGAGAATATAGGCATTCGATAGATCAGCAACAATTGCCCTCCATCACCATGTTACACTCAAATCAGTATAGCCATTATTTACGAAGACATAATATGACATACAGGCTCATTAGATAGCAAAGTGAGCTAACAAAAGTAAAATTCTGATTAAAAATGCAATGAAATAGAAATTTCTGTTGCTAGAAAGATGATTTTCTCGTATACATAGAGATAAGCATGTACCTTTCTTCCTTAAAGAGATGACGCCTAGCCCTATAAAGCGAAGTCTCTGTAAGTGTTGGTTGTTCCCCATAAAGTTTAACCTGCCCAGTCTCAGCCATAGCCTTTAGGAACACCTGAGTAACGAAAAACAAAGAAGTGAAAATGTTAATAATCAAGAATGCAAAACACAAAGATGGTGGACAAGCAGTGATTAGTTGGACCAAACACTTATTTTCTGAAACAGGCAAATTATCTACGTGTCAAAATTCTAGAAGCTCAATAACTGATTTGACATGTCTACTATATATGATATTGGCTTGCAAAGGCTCTTATCACTTGCTGATGTAATAACTTAGAAGGATATCCTGTACATTAGAAAACTCTTCATCTTAGTTTACAGACATATTTATGGACATATACACAAACATACAAGTGCATGGCATTTTGATACCTTACCTTCAAATGTTAATGACATTTTGTTTTAGATTCTGAATGCTGCCATATGCAGGTGGCAAAATGGATTTTACAAGTGACCAAATGCAAATATGCTTTTTATACCACAGTTGAATATATAGTACTTGATATGAAATTTCTCTACTACTTATACAGAATTAATGATAATAATATAACTTGAATTATACTAAATCTCAAGCCAGAGACTCTTGCCAAAGCACCTCCCATTTCAGCAATGAATAATATTTATTGAATACCACCTTACACAGTGTATTTTCAACTTTCCAATTTGCACTAACCGTTTCAACATCAGGACGCCTCCTTTGCCACCTTGACCATTGTTCCATTTCAGGCTTTCTCCAATTCCACCACAGCTCCTCACTTGTCAGTTGCTCCCCGATTGGTTTCTTTACTTTGGGGTCAATGAAAGGATGTGGTCGTCCATGTTTCTTATCCATATCATACTCACTCATACCATCTTCCTCATTATCACTCTGGTAGACTACATACTCTGAAAACACATCCTTGGGCTCTTCATGAACGTCATCTGGAATTTCTGAAACCAATGAATCATCAACAACCTCAGTTGGTAGTGGAGTATCAGATGCTGATGATGATGTTTTATAGCTTCTCCGTCTACTTCCAGGGTTTTTCCCATATGACGGAGATCCAGTTGAATCGCCCAGTGGCTTTGGTGCTCTTGCTGCCCTAACACGATCGGCAGTGCCTTCTGGCCAATACTCAGGTCCTGGAATAGCAGCACGGGCACCAGAGGCAGGTTCAGGTTGCCCAGATGTGGAGTCAACGTAACTATAATATGGAGCTCGCTCAACTGTTACATCAAGTGAATCATCATCCTTCTTCTGACATCTTATATGCAAAGAAGGAAGCCTTCTTGATGATGAAGAATATGAACCGGCCCTACTCTGCAGCAAGCCTGCTGGAAATGCAGACACAGGACACGCCTAGAATAGACAAATTTATTCATCAATGGTTGTCCCTATAAATATAAAAGAAGGTGAAGCAGATCAACTCATATCTCTTCACCCTAGCACAAGCATTGTGGTAAATAAGAATGTGTACATAGGAGACTTATAATTGCTTCACCAGAACAAACAGTATGCAAGATAACTTGTTCAAAGGTGAGTTAACCAAATTTCCACAGCTAGCAGTTTCATATGTTCAACTGCAGAAAGCTCACTTTTCAGAACGACGAAAGAACTAAGAATTAAAGACAAGGCGTTTTCGACAGGACAAACTGAAGGGAATTTTTTTTATCAATGAACTCGATCAAGACAAATGTTTGGAACTTCAGGGAGGTTAGCCAGTGACCTGTAATCATTTGAGAAACTAAAATAGGCATAGCACTTCCTAAACCAATAAATAATATGTGCAAGTACAAATATCTTGGCTCACACTACAACAACAGACACTAGAGGTCTGCATAATCATACATCTTAGCTTTACTCACACGGAAATTGCAAGCATCTCTATGCATTTAGATGCCATTGATGCAGTGTTTACAAAACATTATTCTTGGAGGATAAAACATTACTACAAAACCTGTGGAATACTGACATCACCCTTGAGACTCGTGGTTCTGTGTTTGTTTTTTGTTTTTTTGTGGAAACAGCCAGAAGAACATTGTCATTATGTTGATTAATACTGCTAGGGAGTTCACACTAAGTCAATGACCCATAGGAAACCAACTACCATATCTGCTTCCTGAGTGTCTCTAGACCAAACCAAACCAAGGGACATTCAGAGTCCATGAATATAGGTGGGGTAACATCTTTGCAAATGCAAGGCTGATATTATAATGCTAAATCACTTTGAACCAACACAATATACAATCTCATATGAAGAGCTCACTGCCATAATTTTTGGGAGTTACTAATATCACAAGAAATTCATGAAGTACCTTGACATTGCCATTTTTGGCGGGTATGCCCTTATCCTCTAATATTCTCAGCAAAGGAAGTGTTTTTTCCTATTACCAAAAGAAGAAACCACACAAAATCTAATAATATTCATCAGGAACATCACACACAATTCTACCCGGACCATTTTCCCCGAAAGATACTAATTCGCCCAAACCTAATCATATCCCATAGCTAATGAAATTCCGCAGGTAAGTGAAGAGTTCGCAATTAAGAGCTTTCGGAGAGCAAAACGAGAGATTCCATATGCAAACCACGACACATTCTAATAATCCCTAGAGCATATTACTCCATAACAAATGAGGAATTCTTACCAACGAGCAACCCCACAACATCGACACCAACCGGAAGATAATCCCTCTATGCCGGAAAGTGTGAAGCCGTCGAGTATTCAATTTAACGCTGCCTTGAGCGCTGCCCGGAGCAATGGAAACTGGTGCCTTTCCTGGGAGTGACACAGGTTTTGTGGAGAGAGAGGGATAAGGGAGGACTCGAGAGGGAAAATGCGTTTTAACGTGACGTCATTCGGCAAGCCAATTTAAACATTATACAAATTTATTGATTTTAAGACATTAGTATTATTATTTCTTAAAAAAAACACTAATCATACTTTCAATTTTACAAACTGTTCAAAAGATATGTTATTTTATTTCAAACTCGATGTTAATGTAAATAAAATAAAGTGACCAATGTAGTTTGAGTGAATTTCTATTTTTTAGCATCTTAAGGGACATATGAATGACATATACGAAAATATAACATTTTTTCACTTAAATATTATCAATTTATCATTTACGTGAGTAAACAATGTAAAATGAAATCACTTATATTTATTTCAGATTACCAATAATGGAGAAACTGAGATAATTTTTTTAACTAAAAAAGACACAAATAAAAGATAAAAATCTGACAATAATCAAAGTATACTTAGATACAAGAATAAAGTGAGAACATGGAAAAATATTTCTATGATTTTATTTGATAAATTCCATTCTATCTTGTTAAAAATTAATAAGAAATCAAAATCCATATTCTTCCTTGTGACAAATTTATATTTTTTTAAATCAACAAAAAAAATCAAATCTCCTATTTTCCATTACGAATGCTCTTTTGGGGTAAGAAAATTTAACTCCATATCCTATGATTAGTACACTATGATTAGTTAACTCAAATGGAAAACGACCCGGCCCAATAATACATCTATACTACTTATAGTATAAAGCGAAGACAATGTCTTCACAAAAATTTGCGCCACGTGTTATTTCTATAATAAAATAATCAGTCAGACCCTCCTTTATATACATTTGGGAGTTAAAATCTCATATAATCTTATCCCGTAAAAATAGATTTAAAATTATGAATTATCCCGAAAATTATGAATTATGTCTTACCAAGAATTAGTTGTAATCTTCCGATAAATATTATTATTTAATAAAACGTGATAATTATCGTAAAGTAATTTTTGAACAAATCCAACTTATTTATCTTATGAGTTGATTTACTATAGGTAAAAAAAATTAATCACAATACGAAGATAAATATATATGATCCTATAATTTTAACGTGATCATTAGCGTTATATATCTATATCAAATTGGGTTTATAATCACATTACCCGTACATGGTACGGGGGTTAAACTAATTTGAGTAACACATGAGAGATTAGAAGAATTAAAGATTTAAAGTAGTTATCATCCTATCATCATCGTACTTTATACTAAAGCGGAGGTAAAAATAATATTTAGCACGACATATGTCAACTCCTTATTAGACCGCATTACCCATCTTTATTGAAACCATTTAATTTGTTTAATGGGTTGAAATTTCATTGTAGACACCACAATAAATTATACACAATAATAAATCTATCCAAATCTTTAAAAAATTCTATCCAAAATTGTATACATAATAAAAATACACTCTTTATAATTTTCAATAGATATATTTTTATTTAGTTATATTTTTAACCTATGAAGCTATCTAATATGTTATACATCTTATCCTTTCCTTATACAATAATTGTAAAACTTCGATATTTATGTATGTCATAAATATAGCTAAACATCTTATATATGAAGTTTGAATTGCATAATTGTAAAAATCCAAAATTTATATGATATTTGAATATGCATGTCCAAAATTTTATAATTGTAGAATATATCCAAAATTATATAAAACTTAAAGTGATTTTTTTGTTAAATCAAAATCGTATTATTAAAGATATAATAAACCACATAACTATTTTATTAAATCAATTTGATCGGCTGATATTTAACTGGTTTATTTTTTTATTGGTTAAATTTTGTATTGTAGACTCTACATATATATATATAATTTAGATTTTATTTTTTCCAAATAAATATAAAATAAGTATTATTATAAAATAACGAAACTTATCGATAAAAACAAGTATTCAATTCTTATACAAAAAATATAATCCTACAAATCTTTATTTAATTATAAGAATGTATTATAACACAAATAATCTATCATTAAAATAGATCCTATAAGAAGTAAATTAAATAAAACAATACAACATTTTATAATATCAAACAACTCTCGTGTACAACTTATATAAACTTAAAGTGAATTTTTTTGTTAAATCAAAATCGTGTCTTCAAGGCACGGGGACTAATACTAGTTTTGATTACTAATTATCAAGAAGAACAAATCCACAAGAACCACACGTCCTACTTACTAAGTGTTTTTCTTATTCTATCATGTCTACATCTCATACATTTCCACTACCTAATAAACTGTTCCATAAACAATTCCTTACATTAGTAAAGCGTTTTGATCCCGAATAGAGTTGTCAAAACCTGACCTGACCCAATAAACTAACCCGAATCGACCAAGAACTCTAAGGTTGAACCTTGACCCATAAAGTAGCGTGTAAAGAAAAAACCGAAACCAATTGACTTGAATCCGATTAGGTTGAAACTCGAACTTGTTTGATTAACCTGATTTCTTATATATGTAGAGTCAATAAATATTATTTTAACTTTTATAATAAATTTCAATATAAAAACAATATTTTACTATTAAATATTATTATTTGATCATAATATTACGTTAGTAATCATTAAATACCCGAGATCTTGACATTTTAGGTTGACTAGAGCCCACATAATAACTTGTAAGTACCCGACCCGACATGACCTATAACTAGATTGACCACCACATGCACAGGCTGCACTTAATCCATATCCGAAATGACCGAACCCGAACCCGACCCGGTTGACAACTTTAATCCAGAGAGAATACTCTGTAAATGAAAATTTTGAGTCAATAAAAAAATTCAATAACAATTCTCATAATTAGTTTTTATAAGAAATATAAAACAACTGAATTAATCAAAATTTAAAATTTAAAATTACACACACACACATTATATATATATATCGTATTATACTATAGAGCGGAACCTAAATCTCAATATCCCTTAATTTCGACCAAAAAATATATATCTACTAAAAAAATAAAATTGATGCCATTAAACACAATGAGTTAGTTAGGCTATTCATCTACCCAACTATACTATAAAATGGAGGCAAAATCTTTACTTTAAAAAATTCCGCGTGACATGTATATAATAAAATAATCCATTTGCCCTCATTTATATGATAAGTCGTGATGTTCTAATCAGTGTGGTTATTTAATAAAATTGGTCTTTTCATTTAAACAAAAAATCAAGATAAAACTGGAAAGTAATTTATGATATTCTGAGTTTTTCTGGATTTTTTAAATAATTTGTTTAATAATTTTGAATTATAATTATATTTTTTTTATAAAAACAAATAATCTAGATGATATATATCTAAGATTCCTAATGTCATACCTACTAGATTTAAATTTCCTAAATTTTTATCCAACCTATTAGGATAGAAACATGAAATAATCTTTGGACCCACATATATATATATAGGATTTTCTATCTAACAATATATCTATATTATTTTCTATCTAAAAAATCCATGAAATATACTTATATAAACTTAGGAGGTAAATAGTATTATATTATTAAAAAATATCAAATATAGATTAATTATGATAAAGATTTGTTACAGACTTACAATATGTAAATTTCATGGATAATTTATTTAAATGATTTTAAAAAAAATATATCTAATAGATTTATTAATTAACAATTCTAATTTGTTTATTTTGAGAGTTTAGACTTTGAGTCATATAAAAAATATTTTGTTCTTGGCGCATCAATTCGCTTTTGAGCACTCATGGGTTTACCATGCCGTATCAGGTTCGAGACTTCAGGGTGGCGGTTTGTCATTATCTCTTTAACGCTATTGTACTTGTGGTGACCCTAATCCCCTTACCTTATCAAAAAAAATTATATTTTATAAATTATTTTAATAAAATCTATATTCAATAAATGAGCTAGGTAGATAGAATATTTTTCTTGTTAATTTGCCTACCAAATTTATTAGGGTTGTCCGTACATGGTACAACGGTTAAATTAGTTAAAACTATTAAAGATTAGCTAGTCAGGCTATTAAACAAAATCTAAACAACTTGAATTGTTATCCTTCTTTGGCACGTAAATGCTCAACCATTTGTTTTTTTATTGTTTATTTTGTGTTGTTTATGTTTTATTTTAATGTCTATTCAAATATTCCCTTTTTAGTATATTAATGTCCATCCATTTGTTTTGTTTTTTATTTCATTTTTTCCTTTGCATTTTTTTGTTTTATTTCAATGTCTATTCAAATACTCCCTTTATAATAATAAATACCATAATTTATTTCTTAATATTTTACTAATAGATTCCATAAAAAAAATTAAAAAGGAAGAGACTGATTTAAGAGGATAAAAAAATCTAGCTTTTATTATAATAAATAACAATATATATATATATAAGATACAACATTTTTTAAAGTCTATTTTACATGTAGAACCGAATAATGATTTTACATAATTTTACAACACGTGAACTTGTGTTATAGTATTTAAAGAAAGGATCTTGAATTGCATTTAGTATTAATAAATATAAATATTGAAAATTATTCATCTATATAAATATAAATTAAATATTAATAAAACTATAATTTATGATACAAGTATACACTTAAATGTTTTCTTTTTAAGTTGATTCTTTTTTATGTAGCATGTAAAATTATTCCTATTTTTTTAAAGTATACACTTAAATTGTAATCTCAATTGTAATCTAACTTTTAGACCGTATAAATCACCGAAGCTTTGAAACAATACAAAACCTCCTATACATTAAGAGAGATCAATGACATTGTATACTTTCTTGCCAAATTTGGCAAAAACTCCCGAAGGAAAAAAATACGGAGTATATATGAAATGGTAGATACTTTAAGCATCCCCAATAGCTTCTCTAAAGTTTTCTCTATAATGGAGAATAAAAAACCAAATTCTCAAAAAAAAAACTGCTTCAATTCCAACAGATTCTCTATTTTGCAGAATTTAACATTTATTATTTAATACCAACATTTTATCTATTATGAAGAATTCAACATTTATTACTTTTATTTTTTCCATTTAACTAAGAAAGAAAAAAAAAAATACAATATTATCTTAAAGAATACATCATATTTTATTTAACTTATAAAGAAATAAATTATACAATACTATTACGAATCACCACAAACAGCACATCAGTTTTTTTTAATCGGAAGACAAACAACACATCAATGGTTGACAATAAGATGCAACAAGTTATATATCAATACTTATGAAAAGAGACTTTCAATTAGAGATTATGAATTAATTTGTACCAATTCTCTTTCATTGACTTTAAATTTCCGTCTCGTCAAGAACTCCGACAGCCCTTGGTTTTCAGTTGAGATTTCGGCAGCCCTTGTAGAGGCGATGGGGACTTGGAACGATTGAACCAAACTCTATAAGTCATGAAGAATATTGAATACAAGTGTACTGTTTTATTTTCAAAAATAAAAAAATAATATAAAAAAAAAAAGATAAAATCATTTTGGAAGATGCTCTAAATTTAGGGAATGGGGATGATTTTTCACCCCCCTTTTTTTAAATGGAGAATGTGATAGAAAATTTATTGGGATAAAAAAATGAGCTATAATCCTCCAAATCCCCTATTTTCTCTATAATAGAGAAGTTGTTGGGGATGCTCTTATAACTTGTACATTTAAACTAAAAATAATGAAGATGCATCTCTTGGATTTATTATATGAAATCATGAAATGAAACATGTTACACAACAAGGACAATATAATATTCATAACAATAATTCTTGATGGTGAAGACCCTTGCCTTGGGAAAGAAGGTTCATGAGACTATTATGATGGGGATCTCAAACATAGAGATGGAAGGCCAAAACTTATATCAACCAATACAAAATCTCTCATATCTTTTTCTCTTTAGAAAAAACTATTTAGGCAGTATTGACCTCCGACTCTGATTTCAAAATCTCACAACAAGATCCAATTCATATTAATCTCATCCAAAAGTATAATCTATATCAACTCGTCTCGATCTAACTGATTTATTTCCTTATAAAAAAACATTCAACCATAGTCTATTGTTGGATTTGTGGGTGTTTAGTTGTCCAAGTGGCCCACTGGCCCATGTCTAAATTAGAATATTAAATGATTTTTTTTTCTCCTTTTAAAGATTGTTTGATTTTAAAACTAGAAAGAGTACACGTGGTAGGAGGAGAGTGAAAGACCAAATGAGATTTTGGTCTAGCTGATAACCGGCCTTCCCCCGTTTTTGTTAAATTTATTATTATTTTATTCCTTTTGTAAGCGGTGGCCAAAGTTTGGCTCACCGCGCAGCATACTCTTATACTCCCTCTGTTCCAAAAAGATTGTCCATATTTCCTTTTCGGTCGTCCCATATAGTTTGTCCAACTCTACTTTCTTTCCATTTATATCACTATGCTTTTACAATCTTACCCTCAACTTTATCACTTTTTCCTATAAAATTACAAAACTATCCTCCTTCAATCTTATATATTACTCATTTTTATTACCCTTTTCACCAACTTTATCACTTTTTCCCATCATCTATCAAACTTTTCCACTTTTCATTAATCCGCGTGCAAACGCACTTTATGGACAAATTTTTTGGGACGGAGGGAGTAGATTATCAATGGCAAACAACTCGCATAAGGAATTGATAGTACTGTATTATCTTTAATTTCTGGGACCCACGCTCACCCAAAGCACATCATTCCCGTGTTTGCAAGCTTTTGAGATCTGCACCGTCCATTTGGTGAGCGTACTTGTATGTCGGCACCGTCTGATTCCGCCACGTCTTCTCTACTCAAAGGGGTCCTATTCTACCGTGTTCGTTTTCTGTAGTTTGTTTGTATCGCTCCAAACTTCCAAAACTGACTTTTTTGTATCGTCATGTAACGGTAAAGTGAAAATTTATATGTCGACAGTGGATCTTAGTAGTATAAAATTCTTTCTTACGCACACTATTCATCTTAGACAACGCCAAAGACGGCGGTAATTAATCCCATCGTGTAAGAAGTTAAATACTCCGGTACTAAATATAACATTGATAATGTTGTACACTATTATCTGATCGTTATAAATGTTTAATTCACTCATAGTATATGCAAATATATTCTTTTTTTTTTTGGTAGAAATGCAAATATATTTTTTCATTGATTAATTCATTACAACGTGACATGTCGGTCCAAGTTTCCAAATCTCAATCATCATATATCGTATAAAAAAACACATGAACGTTAGTCCATTAATACCACATACATATGATAACATGCAAATACAACACATATTCGATTTAGACTGTACCCTTAGCTACCACCTTATCATAATATATATCCGGATGAAAATAATTGAAACCTTTAACTTATACAATAAAAAATCCAATCCTATTTAAGCCTAAACGTAAACAATCATTATTTGATTCGCGATCAAGTGAGAACAACTCATACGGTGTAAAATGCGAACACCTTATGGCCGTTAGATCTGGGCAAATCAACGGACTGATTTTAACACGCAGCTCCCCCTTGCTTTTAACTGGGAAGGGCATTTTCGTCTTTTTGCCCTGCTTTACTGTTCATCGATCTCCCCCTTGTTTCTCTACGCTCGCACAGAGCGTTTGTTTTAGCGGATTGTTCATTGATCTCTTCGGCTCTCTTCTCCAACAAAATTCGATTGTTTTTCAACTGTATTTTCGTCCTTTGGCTCTTGTTCAATTGCTTCTATGGATATAGGTAACGATTTATGATTTTTGAAAGTGAGAATTTATGCTTTGCTAGTTTTAGGTTTTCCTTGAGCAAGATAACTGAGAACTTGTGAATTTGACATAAGTTTGGGTGTATGATTGGTGTTTACATGATTTGATTGCATTAGAAAGTGATTTTGAAGTTTTCGATTGACCCTAGAAGCTGATTATGTACGTTTTGCCCGATTGCCTACCATGTGTTCGACAAAATGCCTTAACCAACGTGCTTAAATTTACATGAACCGTTCAATGGATTCCAATGAACCTTTACTTGAAAGTTTATGAACCATACCGATACTCTTTGTGAACCAAAAGAATACCCGTATTTGCCCATTTGTAGTGTGTTTTCATGTTGTTTCACTCATAGCTTTTACGTTTCTTTTGTAGGTTGTTCATCAAGTTCCAGCCATCCTAACATTTCTCATTCGGATGGTGATGCTAGTACCGATGAACTTTCATTGAATGACAATGATGCAAGTACACAAGTTTTTATATTGGATTGAAAAATCACACTTACTAGCTCAATATGTTTAAGTAGCCTTCTCGGTACCAATTGCACAGCTTCTTTTAAGCCTACCATGTAGTCAATTTTTTCCCAAGTGTTTACACACTTTTCGCGTTTTGTCATACATGAACCAAGTGATTCATATTCATGAACCATCGCGTATAACATAATGAACCATCGCGTTTTGAGGATTAAGCTGTCTTATATGCAGTTTCACATTAAATGAACCGAATGACTAAAGTTCATGAACCGACAAGGTGAACCCAATGAACCAAACACCTGTCGTTTATGAACCGCGATTGATATGAACTTCATGAAAAGCTGAACGCACCTTTCGCACGATAATGATAACAATGAGCACGATAACGATGCCTACATTCTTCACTTATCACAAGATTGCTGTTATTTCATTACTACTTGTACGGTTGAATATAAACTTCAAACAATGTTTTGATATGTGTGTTTGAGGATTCAGTTATCTTCTATGCACTTTAACATTAAATGAACTGTATAATTACACGACATGAACCTAAAAGTGGAACACAATGAACCAAATTCTTTTATGTTACACAATTTACGCATTTCATATATGAACCGAGTGATTCAAATTCATGAACCATTACGTCGAATTCAATGAACCAAATAATTATACTTCATGAATTTAAAAACAGTGAACCTACAAGTGGAACACAATGAACCTCTAAGTGGAGTACAATGAACCTTTTTAGTCAAAATCATTTTATTTACAAGTTTGCCACTGTTTTTTCCGTTTTCCTTATATCCTCCTTTAATCTCTACCGTCAGATCCGAAAGATCTAACAGTAGAGACTGTTTCTCATTTTACACTATAAGGATTGTTCTTACCAGAACCAAACTCATCATTATTTAGCATAAAATTACCCAAACCATTTTTCAATGATTCCCTCGCCAAAGGAAAGAAAAAGGAACTTAACTGCTTTGTAATCTTTTCTTTTAACTTGAAAATGGTTCCCTCGCCAAAGGAAAGAAAAAGGAACTTAACTGCTTTGTAATCCTTTCTTTTAAGTTGGAGGTCACTCCCTTTCGACAAAAAAAAGGAAAGAAATCAAAAAGAAAAAGGAAAAAGACAGCTTTGCAAATTATGGAGCGGTGGGCTCCATCTCGGATTGCGTGGCTATCTCGCGTAAAACTGTAAAAGGCAAACGCCAAAAACGCTTCACTCACTCTCTTCTTCCCCCTGAGATATTTTTTATTCCCCATTTCCCCATATCCAAATCCCATCCAATTTCAAAGCTGCTCTTCTTCTTCTTCTTCTGTAGGAATCCGTTACTTTCGCAGCTTTAAATGCTCCCACCAATTCCAACGCCCACAACTCCATTTCCCCACTTCTGAGGCTTCCTCTCAAGAGTCCTCAGTTGTTCCTTTTCCTTGGTGTTGATTGTTGAAGAAGAAGAAGAGATACAGAGCTCAATTAGAAGCAGCAGAAGAAGGAGGATATGGATTTCAGCGCGTTCCTGACGTCTCTGGCGACGTCATGCGTGATATTCGTGGTGCTGATGCTCCTCTTCGCCTGGCTCTCGGCCAAGCCTGGCAACGCCGTCATCTACTACCCCAACCGGATCCTCAAGAACATGGACCCCTGGGAAGGATCCGGATCCGGTCGCCGGACTCGCAACCCCTTCGCTTGGATTAAGGAGGCTCTCACCTCCAAGGAAGCCGAAATCATAGCCATGTCTGGCGTTGACACCGCTGTTTACTTCGTTTACATGACCACTGGTATTCCTAGGGTTTCTATTTCTCTCTCCAACTTCTCCTTTCAAATTAGGTCAATTTCTGCTGATTTTTTGTGTTTTTTTTTTGGCGGTGAGCAGTAATTGGGGTAATGGTTCTGTGTGGTGTGATTCTACTTCCTGTGCTCCTCCCTGTGGCTGCAACTGAAACCCAGGCTCCTAATACCACCTCCAAAGAGGATTTCGATGATCTTGAGAGATTGGCCATTGGACATGTTAGGGTAAGTAATTTCTCCATAGAAGCTATTGGTCTATGTTTCGTCAGCTATTGAACTTATGACAAAGCTCTGTATTAAACTTCAAATTATTAAGTACTTACTGAGAGGGAATCTAGTTGGTTGTAGTAAATAGTTCTGCATTCTTCTTACAGAGACATGTTCTGTGTGTTTTTGTCTGCAGCAAAAGAGTCCAAGACTGTGGGCATTTGCAATTGGTGTTTACTGGGCTTCTTTCTTGACCTATTACCTTCTATGGAGGGCATATAAGCACGTCTCTGAATTGAGAGCATCGGCTCTATCCACTGCCGCTCCACGGGCCGAGCAATTCGCTGTTCTCGTGAGAGACATACCTCATCTCCCAGAAAATCTATCCAGAAAAGAGCAAGTCGATTCGTTCTTCAAATCGATTTACCCCGACACTTTCTACAGGTCAATCATTGTCACAGACAACAAGAAGGTGAACAAAATCTGGGAAGAGCTGGAGGACTCCAAGAAGAAGCTCGAGCGCGCTAAGGCTGTCTATGCAAAGTCCAAAACGGTTGCAGACCCCGAGGGCAAACCCCCGACTAACCGAACGGGCTGCCTTGGCTTACTTGGCAAGAAGGTTGAGACGATTGAATACTTGAATGAGAAGATTGGTGAACTTGTTGCCAAGCTGGAAGCTGAGCAAAAGGTTACCATCAAGGAGAAACAGCTTTCTTCAGCTATTGTTTTCTTCACAAGCCGAGTTTCGGCTGCTTCTGCAGCACAGAGTATACATGCTCGAATGGTTGACACTTGGACAGTTATCGAAGCTCCCGAGCCATGCCAGATCATATGGAGTAATCTCTCCCTTAACTTTTATGGGAGGGAAGTACGAAAGTATCTTGTGTATATCCTTGTTGCCCTTACAATCCTGTTCTACATGATACCAATCGGGTTTATTTCTGCACTGACAACGTTGGATAATCTGGTGAAGCTACTTCCTTTCGTGAAGCCGATTACGAAGATAAAGGTCTTGAGTACGGTGCTGCAGGCTTACCTTCCACAGATTGCTCTGATAGTCTTCTTGGCATTGCTTCCTACGCTGCTTATGTTTCTATCCAAGATGGAAGGTATCCCTTCTGTGAGTCACGTCATCAGGGCTACCTCTGGAAAGTACTTCTACTTCACGGTGTTGAACGTCTTCATTGGAGTGACGCTTGGGGGAACTCTATTTACCAACTTAAAGCAAGTCGAGAAGAGTCCGAACAAGACCGTTCAATTGCTTGCAACAAGCCTTCCTGGCAATGCAACCTTCTTCTTGACTTTCGTAGCTCTAAGGTGAAGTAATTAATTTTTAAAATTAGTATGCTGAGGGAATTAATAATTTAGGATGAGTTGATGGTTTTGACCGGTGTCATGGTTCATTTCTCGATCAGGTTCTTCGTGGGGTACGGGCTTGAGCTATCGAGAATAGTCCCACTTATAATATACGAGTTGAAGGTGAAGTACATGTGCAAGACAGAAGAGGACGTGAAACAAGCATGGGCTCCGGGAGATCTTAAGTACGCTACGAGATTCCCTGCTGATATGCTTATTTTCACAATTGTCATCTGCTACTCTGTCATTGCTCCATTGATCCTCGTCTTTGGTTTGGCCTACTTCGGACTAGGGTGGCTTATTCTCAGGAACCAGGTAGGCTACGTTCAGCTCAGCTCATATGTGTATATGTAACATGTGATATGGAATGTGTAGTATGTTGGTTGCTTATATATATATATATATATATATATATATATATATATATATTATGTACACATATGTGCAGGCACTTAAAGTGTACGTTCCGTCATTTGAAACGTACGGAAGGATGTGGCCACACATGCACCTGCGTGTGGTAGCGGCATTGTTACTATACCAGGTGACAATGGTGGGCTATTTCGGGATCAAGATCTTCTACTACACGCCCATACTGTTTCCTCTCCCCATCATCAGCCTCATCTTCGCGTTCGTCTGCAGAAAGAAGTTTTACGGGGCTTTCGAACACCCCGTGTTGGAGGTTGCGGCAGGGAAGCTGGAGGAGGTCCCTGATATGGACCGAATCTTCAGGAGCTTTATCCCTCCCAGCCTCCAAGTCTCAGATAAGGCAGATGAAGATGAGTTTGAGGATGCTTCGGCCGCCTTTTCCAGAACAAGTTCTTTTGTGTAATATTAGCCAGTCGCCTTTACTTGGTTTGCTTTATGCAGGGCACTGTGTGATCCACTTCTTATCGTCTTTTTTTTTAACAATCTTTTTGGTTATAGTAGTTCTCTAGCATAGTGTCTGAAATCTGAACAGGGGAATGTTTGTGTAGAATTATTGCACAGCACATTTTTTTTCTTCTCTTTTTCTTTTCTGTGTTGTTTTTTACCAAATGTGTGAATCATATTACTGTGAGCTTCGACGATCATACATTCAATGTATTGAGCTCGCTTGTCTTTGGTCCATGAGTTTAATTAAAGTCGTGTTTAGTTACACTTTGGACCTTTAGACAAATGTAGATTATTTCTTGTTTGCCTGTTGATTCATGATTTCTTTCTGGTTTCTGTTGAGAACTCAAGCTTGATTGAGCTATTCTCCACACCCATGTGTTGTTACCTGTTAAGAAGGAAGGTGGTTTCAATTTGCACCGAAGGCACTATGAAGTTACCAAAAACAAATACACATTCCATGAAGCTGAGTACATTGCAACAAAGCTACATATGCCTACCGCCTACATTACATACGCTAACGTATTAGAGCACAAAACAAGTACAAACGTACGCACGCATTATTCGATCAGAACTCAGTAGAGTACATTACATACGTGGGGGGAATATAAAAAAAATCAATCAAGAAGGTTCCACTGAGGAGTCGGGGGCGTAGGAGGCTCAAACGTCTCCCATTTTGTGGTCACAACTACGGCCTTCAACTTGGCATTCGCTATCTTCAGCAAGTCTAGCTTTTCAACGCACCTCTGCACTCTTTTCCCCTGCAAACGCCTGAGATCCGAGATCTCGGCATCAGTAGTAGAAGAAGGAGAATTAACGGCGTCGAGCTTGACGGCCTGCCTCATCAGCATCTCGATCATGGTCGTGATCTGAATCTCCGCCACCTTTTCGCCCCTCCCTACCGATCTCTCCATCGCTGCCACCTGTCAAAATAGTATCAAATCCAGCTGTCAAATTGGCTAAATTATTTTTTTACAAACTGAACCCAGTCCCAGTGGATGGAAATATTCCACTGTACACCGCTGTCACCCATCTCCTTCCCGCTCCAATCAACTCAGATTCCCCCCTTCCCCCAAATTGATCCAATCATCATATATCACTGACTTTACAGTCTTATCAAAAAAAAGTATTTAATTAATTAATTAATGGACTGATCACCTGTTGGGCGAGCTGATCAACCTGGAGGGAGACGTCGGAGAGAGCACGGCGGGAGCGTTGGATCTTACCGCTCCGGCGCATCTCGACCATCCGTTTCTCGCGGCTGCACGGATCCTCGGTGAGGACGACCTTAGAGCGATCCTTCAGCCCTGAAATGTCCAAAAAGTCCTTGTCCGCCCTCTCCTTCCCCCGGAACTCCAGCCTCTGTTCCCAGTGCTGCAGCCCGCATTCCGCCGTCAGCTGCTTCTTCAGCTCCCCTGTTAATTTCCACCCCCAACATTTACAATTTTACCCTTTAATAAAAAAATACATAGCTTAATGAAAACAGCTGCGTGCGTTACGTACCAAAAGAGGCCTGAGAGTTAACGGAGATCTCAAACCGGGCCGACCCGAAGACGACCCGGACCCGGATGAGACGGGTCGGGCTGTCCGCATTGTCGGCCCGTTTCTGGACCAGCATCCCGCCGGGTCGCATCTCCCACTCCGTTTCGTCGTCGACGGCGGCTGTAGACGACGTCGTTGGGGTGGCGGTCTGGTCGCCGCCGGCGGTGGTTGTTTTGGTTCCGCCTCCCAAACTGATGAGTGTTCTTTTAATCATGGTTTCTCCGGCGAAGGCGGAAATGGGGGCTCTCAAATCAAATCAGGATGTATGTGTCGAATGGACGGACACCTATAGCGGAGGAGTATTTTTTTTGTGGGTGTCTGCCGACAATTAGGTGCTTTGAAGTTGGGGTTTTAAATATGCAAGGTTGCACGTAGAGGGCAAGTTCCGAAAAGTTGGAGCAAATAATTCACTCTCTTTTGAAATGATAGTAATACGCGAATTGGAAAGTAAAAATAATCAAATTGCTAAAACAGTTTGCGCACTGTGGTGTGGGGGAAAAGGAGTTCCAACCTAGAAACAAACATAGTTAGCTGAATTAAGATCGTACGATACCCAGACGTCTCCGGTTCGACTCTCATAATTAGGGCTCTCGACTTGAAAAAAACACAGCTAGCTGAGCCCCGATGATACAATAGACTGCAATATCAATCGGGACCGGTGAACCATAGATCTTAGTAAGGGTGGTTCAGTATTATACTTTTATTATTAGAGGCGCCATGATTAGTGAATTACATCGACAACTTATGAAAATTATTGTTCAGCCCATAAGCTTAATTACTAGGGATGGACTATGACATTCCAGTAATAATAATTAAGGGTAGTTCAGTATTATTATTATCATCTAAAGGTCAAACCTATCATGATTCATGAGTGTGGTAGAACTAGAAGGATCGTTTATGATTATTTTGAGCAAAGAATCAACGATCTATATGACATGGACCCCTGGTGTTAATAATGTACTTAGTTCATTGGTTTAGAAACTTAAATTTATTGACTAGATTAGATAGGACATGAACGAGTAATGGAAATATAAGAAATTGATTATAGAGACCGGCCAATATAAAGATAAGATTATAGAAGCAGTTGCATACTTGCATGGGAAGCCCCTATTGTTCTATTCGCACAACTCGCAGCCTTGACAGCTCAATTTCTTTTGCCGACAGCTCAGCTTAGGCATTTACAAATAATTTCTTAGAAAAGATTATCTAGTACTAATATTGATAATTTGATACCCATCTTAATTACATTACTTTTCAGTTAACTAAAAACATGCATCAGGCGATACTTACATACTTACATTAACTTCTTTGGAAGACTACGAAAAGTCTAAGCTTAAAGGTCATTAGTGATTAAATTTCTACATTACTCATCTATAAATCACACAACTTACAATTTGATCACTAGAAGCAAAGATATATGGGCCCTCGTCAGCTGATGTAATCGGCCTTAATTAGTCATCTTGTAACACGTCCTTCCACTACTATAGAGAGAGTCCAGCCGATCAAAATTAGCCACAGAGGCACAAACTTTCTATTAGGAGTTATCTAATCGATTTGTGCTATTAATTGGTAAATGATTTGGCATCACGATCAAAACTGGTCTCAGAAAAGATACAAAAAATTATGTTAATGACCAGTTTAGAGTTTAGTTAGGTAAATCCATACCATCACATTATGTACATATTTTATGGTTCCTTTTGAAAATTGAAGATTTATCATTTTTAGTGATATATCATTTCTTAACCCCAGCTGTAACTTTTAATAAGGGAGGATCTATCATGTTTTGTTTGGTAGCAAAGGGAAGATACATCACGAGGTTATCTTTTTAGATGCTCCTATAAGTTTGTCTTGAACATTCCCATCCTTACCTGCAAGACAATTCATAACCCCTCCCTGACTCTAACAATAAGGCAGCAAGACAAGCTAAAAAAAATTGCACATAAAACATAAACAAAAAACTGCAAGGCACCCAAAACAACTTGTGCCAAACAAATCCATGAAATCTTACATAACAAAATAATAAAAAATACTTCAATTCATTTTTCTTTCTTTTGCTTTTCCCCTCTTCCTCTCAATGAGTCTGCAAGGAACTGCAGTACATTGAACATCACAAATGATGCGAGGGGCGGAATAGGGACATTCAATCACAAGAACGCATCTTTCTCCAAGAGCTTGACCACTTCAGGTTGGTTATTCAGCTTCGCCACGTCTATTGGAGTTTTACCATCCATGTTCTGCAGTGTGCTGTGACACAGTAATTTTCAGCAGTCAGAAACAAGGTTTCAATCCAGAGAACTACAGTAAGATCAAAATAAAATTCTATTCAAAGTTTTGGCTTACACAGCAGCCCCATTCTCTAGGAGAAGAGCCACACAATCTTTCCTGCCATAGCCAGCTGCATAGTGAAGAGCCGTGTTCTTGTTCTTATCTAGCGCGTCCACCTTTGCTCCGGCCTCAAGAAGCATCTGAGCACACTTGATCTGGACGAGATGTAAATGTAAATCAGGGTAAAAGGCCAAAAGAAATGAAAGAGGTGTTGGGACAGTCCATAAAACAAGCATGAGCTAATGATACATCTTCTCAAGAAAATCAACTCATGGTATCATAATAAACCGAAACATAGTGGTTTACAGAAGCAGGATTTCACATCATCTTGCATAATATTTGTCAGTATCTTTTTGGATGTTTTTATAAATTAAGTATACTCAATTTACAGCTTTGGGCCAATGATCTGTAGCAGCAGAAGCAGTATTTAAACATAAGTTGTGATAGTGAAAGAAAGGTATAAACTCAAACATAGAAAGGAGGGTTGATCATTGGAAAAAAACATACCTCACCATACCCACATGAAAAATGCAATGCGGTCCTTCCTTCTGAATCTTCTTCATTGATGTCAGCACCAGAAGCTATAGCAGCCTTCAAACCCTGAGCATATTAACAGCAAAACTTTCATGAAGTTGTGTACCACAACACAAAGGACTCCATCACCTTGAGGAGAGAAAGTATTACATATAAAAAGTTCAAATGCAAATCTTCTCTACATAAAAGAAAACACATTTTTTTATTTTGGACCCTCTACATCATATCACACAGGATAGCCCCTAGATGTTATTTATACCTCCACATCACCCATGCTAGCAGTATGATGTACAATGGACTCCTCTTCATTTCCAGCTTCTTCTGCCTCTTCTACTGCACTCTGATCTAGAGCTCCTTCCCCTGAAGCTGCAAAACCCATTGCTTCACCCAACTTCTTGAGAACCTCTTGATCATTCCAGTACCTTAATAAACAATACACTCGAGTGTTTAAATATATGCAAAACAACCATGACGAATTACAGCTTGCTTAATAAATTAATTATTGTTACCTCATCATGGCAGATGGACCGCCACTCTCAATCTCTTCCAAGATGGGCTTTAGTGAAGGGTCTTCTCTGACCTTTGACATTCGCTCTTCTAACTGCTCTTTTTGCGCTGGGTTAACCAAATTATCAAGCATGCCTGACATTGCCGGTTCCTGCAAGAAATCAAGGCTTGAATTTATGATTTCATAATGCAACAGTTATAGTAGATAGAAAAAACATGGTTTTAAAGTTTTCCAAGAGGAATGTATTACCTGCATTAAAGCATTGCCAAGACGTTCAGCCATGGTCATGAACTGAGGATTTTGCATAACTTGTTGCATTGTGGAGTAATACTGTTGTGGATCGAATTGAGGAATCCCCTCCTCAGCAGGAGCAGCATGGAATGTTTTCTGAAGCTGCTCAGCCATCTGATTGAAAGTAGGATCAGTGGCTATTTGTTCAGCTAATTCCTTAATGCTTGGGTCCTGCACCAATCAAGACATAGGTACTCTATTAAACTTCAGAAGATATGAAAGCATAAGGCAGTTGCTGACGATTGCAGTTCAGAGTTGCAATAGCATGTGCAAAATAAACTCCACCTAATAAAGTTCTATGATTATTAAAAATCCAGTTCAGAATTGCAATAATCATACAGTCAGGGGGAAAGAAATGTACATTAAGTAGGCCAGACATTGCTGAGAAATCAAAAGGGTTTGCACCAAAGGCTTCTGCTGTAGATGATGCCTCTGACTTGGGACTCTTGTTACCTCCAGAAGGACCTGAACCTGGTTTGTCATCTAAGGAGCCAAATGAACATATTTAAAACTAAGTAAGAAACTGACTAAATCAATACATAATGAAAGATAGTATCCAGCAAAAGACACCAAATAGATATGCTAGCAGTACGGATAGCAAATTAGCAATTCCAATCTCAGCAGTGATAAGGTACAGGACATCACTTCAGCGGCAGGGAAAAAACATTTGCAGTTACATACTAACTTGCATGATTGCCTGCAACCTAAATTAATGGACAATAAAGCAATTCCACATGGTACCCTATGGTATCGACTTCTTTATGTGATGCCTAGAGTTTTTCACATTTCAAAGTATTGCCTCCCACTCTATCTTGTATTTATCATCATCTCTTGCTAATTGAAAGGTCAGACATGCTCCTTTTTAGCAACTTTAAGTTGCTCCAAGTTATTAAATAAAACAGAAATTTACATCAATCCTCAAGATTTCAACTGAATACACAATATGGAACTAGAAGTACCTAAAGAACATTTCGGAGCATAATATTGGCTATTGAGTACTTAGATGTTTAAATAACTGTAAGGAAACAGTAGGTACTAAATATTAGACTCGTCAAGCTTTTAAGGAAGAAATACACATCAAAGTACATGATCAGACTAGACAAATCCTAAAGTAGAAGCCCATCACTTAGATCATTGCAAAATTTAGGCCATCATATTGGGAAACACATATATCACACTTAAGTCTAAAGAACATAGAGGACATTGCTTGATTACCTGAACCTCCCGAAACTGGGGCATTGTTGTCTGAGTTGGAAGCCATGTTATAATTTACTGAAAAATACAATTAGGTGACATAAACCTTGCATCAGAATGAAGAAGCTCGATATTAATGGCTTAAGGATAGAATCATATTACAAAAACAGATACATCTAGAATTTTAGTTCAAGGACTGCTGTAACAGCTGGAGAAAGAAAACCGTACAGAAACCCCCCCCCCCCAAAGCGTTTCCCTTAAGGCCACTACATCAACAATTAAACCAGATCTCAGTCTCCGCCATCAAAGCAATTCATGCCACCCAAAAACTGAATCCGTATAGATAAACCACGAGAGAGAATACAATAAAGATACAAAATTGTGATTAATCTAGTCTTTTGGTTATAGGCGTGAATCATCGAGACAACAGAGATTCGGCGAGCAAATCCAGCGGACAATTGAATGGTGGGATTTGAGTAGAAGTATACACAGCAAATTAGCACAGAAAGCAACGCAACGGATAGATTAAAGTGAGTGCGATGGTGCGAAAACTCGAAGATCGCTTACGATTGAGAGGTGGTGAACGGGAATGAAAAGCAGGGTCAAATCCCGTGAGTTCGAGTCGAGAGACGTGTACAGAGGAAGAAGGTCGATTGGGCGATGAAAGGTGTGGCCTTGGCCTATTATATATGTGATGTGACTAATACGAGTGACCCACAGATTTACTCCGTATAAAACTGGAAAAACAAAACCTCAGGGAGTCAGGGGTCGACTCGAGCGATCGAAATCATCAATCGCATGAAAACACGTTCTCTTACACATCTTCTCGATCCTTATTGGTCGAAAATTCAATTTTTAACTTTAAAAAATACAAAAAAAAAAGTATAATTTTAAAATTTTGACTAATGAGGATTAAAGGAACGTGTTTGTAGGACAGAGAATTTGAATCCCGACTCGAGGCCATCATCTCAAATTCTCGTATAGTAGATTTCTTTAAAAAATTTGTACTACTCGATAATAAGTTTGGATTAAGAAGTTTACTTAAAAAAGATGAGGATTTTACCAAATAAATAAATTATGAGGAGTCACTAGAAGCACTAAATATTAGTATAATTAACGATGTAGATATTATTACAATAATGATTTAATAGAAAACTTAGTACATTGATGTAAATATAAGGATCATTGTTGGGTTAATTTTGAAAAAAAATATTCAATTGCTTTAACCGTACAAATTTTAATATATCGCGTTTATTCTTGTTAGTTTGTACATTTAATTGGGAACAAAGAGCAAATTGAGAAGTTCAAGATGGATGAGATAAGTGAAATAATGGACAAATCCTTAGAAGTGAAAATTTGGACATAATACAAATTTTTTTTTTTTGACATATAAATAAAGAGTTGAATGAACAATATGACATCATCAGAAACATTGTTTGACAACTCAGTAGCGTTCCAACATCATTAAACGTCATCAGAAACGCTACCCTTTAAAGATAGGAGGGTACAAAATTGTAGCGGGTGAACAGTGAAATTTCGCTTCCACTCCTCACTACCGCTAATAAGGCCCCGTTCGATAGCTCAACAACGTGCTCCCGATACCCCTTTTAAAGTATTGGGCGCTACCGCTAGTGCCAAATTAGGGCTCCGTTTGGCATTGGTCCACCAGCGGACACCTGCTATAAAAAACGCTCCCTCAATGGGGGTCGAAGAGTGCAAAAAAGTAGCAAAAAATAATGATTTTCAGCCATCTCTTCTCCGTTACGTTAGTAAAAACGCTACTGTCAAGCGGAGCTTAAGCCCTGGGTCTTGTTCACTTTTTAGAAACTATTTTTTCTTCTAAACATTTAATTTTATTTTTTTCTAATATATCATGTAATTAAACGTTTACAAAAAATTTCACCGATAGCAAAAACTATTTTTAACAGTGAAACAAGGCCCTGGTGTGGCCCACAATCGAAATGAAGCAAGCTCAGGCCAAGTCCGAGTCACCCAACGTCCAATCTCAGCCTTCCTCTTCCAGGGTTTTTACAAAACACACTTTCAAGTTCAACGAGGGGTTCAGGCGTAGTAGTAGCACCAAAACCCCAATTCTTCCCACCACCAGCATCCATGGCGAGATCCCACGCCTCTCGCCTCCTCTACGTCCTCACATCATCCCCTTCTCCGCAGTCGCCTCCGTCTCCGCTCAACCTCCACCGCTTCGCTCGCCTCTTCTCCTCCGGCAGCGCCGCCAGGCTCAAGGAGAAGGAGGACAAGGCCTCGATTTGGAAGGAGTCCATGGAGAAGGTTCGCAACATCGGGATCTCTGCTCACATCGATTCCGGCAAGACCACGCTCACCGAGCGCGTTCTGTTCTACACCGGCAAGATTCACGAGATTCACGAGGTCAGAGGGAGAGACGGCGTCGGCGCTAAGATGGATTCCATGGACTTGGAGAGGGAGAAAGGGATCACCATCCAGTCTGCTGCTACTTATTGCACTTGGAAGGACTTTCAGGTTCGTTTACCTTCTCCTATCATGAGATCACTTGATGTTCTTGCTGAATTTGGCTGTGACATTCAGGTCTTGAATGCGATCACTGGCTGTGCTGTTGTAGGTTAATATTATAGACACTCCTGGTCACGTTGATTTCACCATTGAAGTAGAGAGGGCCTTGCGTGTCCTTGATGGTGCCATCCTTGTTCTTTGCAGTGTTGGTGGTGTGCAAAGTCAGTCAATCACTGTTGATAGGCAAATGAGAAGATATGAAGTTCCTAGGGTCGCATTCATCAATAAATTGGATAGAATGGGAGCTGATCCATGGAAAGTTCTCAACCAGGTACACTTTATTTGTTAAATGACTGTATTTGACTTTCATTTTACTGACAATTTGGTATTTCAGTTGTTTCCTTCTTCCCTGTATTTAACTCACTGAGCATTCTGTTGGTAGCATAATATAAGCCTGAAGCATTTTCATTACAATTCCTTTCGTTTGGTGCCCTGCATATGGAAGCTTATTTGATACTTGTAGGAATGAGGCCCAAGTTTTCCTTGGCATCAGTGCTGACTTTACTTGATACTCTGTGATCGTGCAGGCTAGGTCTAAACTACGACACCATAGTGCTGCAATTCAAGTCCCTATTGGATTGGAAGATGATTTTAAGGGCCTTATTGACCTTGTAGAGATGAAAGCTTTATACTTCCATGGTTTAAGTGGGTAAGTACTTGATATTCAGGCAACCTTTGTTCTTGTTTTGCTGCTGTACTATGCTTGAACCTTTGTGTTGTAATTTTGTGCAGTGAAAAAATTGTGAGTGCTGAAATCCCAGCTGATATGGAGGCTTTAGTTGCAGAGAAGCGACATGAGCTAGTAGAGATGGTTTCTGAGGTTGACGACAAATTAGCTGAAGCTTTCCTAGCAGATGAAGAAATTACTCCTTCTGATCTTGAGGTATATGTTCTGAGAACTCTCTTGTTCTGCTGAAGGAGCTTTGCTAATTGGAGTGATTCACTTGACAATTTTTGTCAAAAAAGAATTTGTAGAACACTTTTTCTAGGAACATTTCTGTTATGATATGTGTTGTACTAGTGGTGAACCTGTGTTTGGTTTCTATTTGAAAGAAAATGTCTTTGACAAGTTTGGTTTTAAACTTTTAGTTAGTTTATTGTGATAGGATTTATGTGACCACTCTTTAATGCAAAATCTTTTCAGTATTTGTTGGTTACGATCAGTGATTAAAATAGCATGGATTTGTTTGTTTTGTTCTAAATGAAGAATAACATGCTTATGTGGAATGGTGGGAGAATATACTGGTCATGCACTCATGCTAAACAATTTGAGCTGTAGTCTAAACAATTCCCTTTCTGGCACATTTAAGATCATTTACTGGAATAAGAATGATACTCCCTCTGTTTCACAATAAGTGTCGTTTTAGCATTTAAAATTTGTTTCATATTATGTGTCGTTTTATGTTTTCAAAGTGATTTATTAGGGGTGAGTAATGATAATTTTTATTGGAATGTGTATTTGTTGACTAAAGTTGTTCATTCATTGGCCAAAAAAATGTAATGAGTGGTAAGATTAAGAAAAAGTTGTAAGTTTTAAAGTGAATGATTGCTTTTCTTAAAAACTGTGTTAAGAGCTAAAACGACACTTATTGTGAAACGGAGGGAGTATTATTTTTGTTTTTATGGTTTTTTAGAAGGGAATGAGCCTACATGTCTTTATATATTATTTTTATATAAAATTGGGGTTGAATGTAAAACGTGTGTTCTGAATGGGTATATGTAAACAATTTTCCTGTATAAATATTTTGTATGTTTAATTCTAGATTGTCTGAACTTATTGTATCATGTCCTCTTACCTTGTTACACGTCCACTTGACTACATGAGTAGGAAGCTGTCCGGAGGGCCACTGTATCTCGGAAATTTGTCCCTGTATTTATGGGCAGTGCATTTAAAAACAAGGTATCTCTAATATTCTGTTCTTTTCTGAACCTGATCTTGATATGACTTGCCAAAGTTTGATTGATGCCTTCGCTTAAATAATGACGATACTTTAGGTTGCTAGTTTTATTCCTTATGTGTTCTGAATGACAGGGAGTGCAACCACTTCTTGATGCTGTCTTAACATATTTGCCCTGTCCAACTGAAGTTAGTAACTATGCTCTTGACCAAAACAATAACGAAGAGAAGGTACGTTTGTCATGTTAATATGTCTTCCATTTTGGTGTATTTTATTTGTAGTTTTATTGCTTCTAACTGGAAGTTCCACTATCAGATATTGCTTACTGGGTCACCCACAGGTCCTCTTGTGGCATTGGCTTTCAAATTGGAAGAAGGGCGCTTTGGGCAATTAACCTATCTGAGGTGCTAATTATATACTGCCAGCTATAGTGGCTATATTATCATTTGTATTTCGTTGATGTACAATGCTGTTTGGCAATGTTTTTTATATTGACGGATGGTATATACATGCAGAATCTATGAGGGGGTCATAAAGAAGGGGGATTTTATAATCAATGTGAACACTGGCAAGAAATTGAAGGTGACTCATTTTATTTGTTGGTATTAGATTAATTATCTTTTGCCTTGACATTCATATTGCAATATTGCTGAATAGTTGCTTACATAATAATGCAAAGAAATATTATAAAAATATTTGTAAATTTTTTTGAGTCTTTGATGGAAAGAAATTACTTGGATATGTTGGTGAAAACCACATTTCAGTGTGAATGACTTCTACAAATATCTATCATGCTGCTACATACATGTCGATGTCCTGATTTTCTGTCTGGGTCTCTGTATTATGTTTTATATGTTAATGCGCAAAATCACTTTTGAATATATAATTTGCTTCAATCTTTTATGATAAATGTTTTTTGACTAGCAATACTGGAGAACTTATCAAATGTAGTAGCTCACTAGTCTCTATAATGTTAATGATTTCTTTCATCCATTTGCATGTTTTGCATCTGTAGGAATTTGCATGTAGGGTTCACTGTATTACCTATTTCTTCTTTATTTAATTTTTTTTTTTGGCTTTGGTTGGCCCAAACTCCTCATACATTATATATTTATAAGGAGCCTATAAGTTCTTTTCAGTATTTGTTGGTTAGCTCACTAGTCACTATAATGTTGGTGATTGCCTGGTGTTTCTCAATTCTCATTTCCTAAGATTCTGGTTCTGATATTGGCACAGGTTCCTCGTCTAGTCCGGATGCATTCTGATGAAATGGAGGTAAGTTCTTGGTTGGTTGAAATATTTCTAGCTTTTTGTTTCGGTGTTTTTCTAGTGATTGTCATGTTGTGGGGTTTGTTCTACAAAACAATAATAAAATATTTAAACTTACAGTCATGTCAAAATATTTAGAATGTGCCCGGATTTTTGGATTGCATTAGAAAACTTTCCCTTTTGCTTCCATGATAAACATGGTCTAATTAATCTATTTTTTTTGGCATCATAAACTCTGTCTAATTGAATAATTTGGAATACTTGTTTCCATATAGGACATCCAAGAGGCACATGCTGGGCAGATAGTTGCAGTGTTTGGTGTTGATTGTGCTTCAGGTTCATTGCCTTTACTTAGCCCCTATGTTTCCCAGCTAGCCTTTTTTCTTTGGGGGTTCTATCTTAATTATGTGAAGAATAATATAATATTCATACATCTGCTTCTATCTTTTTATCATTTGCAACTTAAATTTAAATCGACACTTACTATGCCCATGAAATCTCAGGGGATACTTTTACTGATGGATCAGTTAAGTACACCATGACATCAATGAATGTCCCTGAGCCAGTGATGTCACTGGCTGTATCACCGGTGTCTAAGGATTCTGGAGGTCAAGTGAGTGTTTGATATATACTACTTCATTTTTGCTCCTGTCTGATGCCATCCCTTTTTTCCTCTGAAGTTTATAACAAGATTTTTTCTGTTTCTGTGTTAGTTTTCAAAAGCCTTGAATCGTTTCCAGAGGGAAGATCCAACCTTCCGTGTTGGATTAGATGCAGAAAGTGGGCAGACAATTATATCTGGAATGGGTGAATTGCATTTGGACATTTATGTTGAGCGTATTCGAAGAGAGTACAAGGTTCTTTATCTTGTCAGCTATGCTTTGCTTCTATACAGAATGGCTGTAAAATAACTTCTTGTCATTTCTATAGGTTGAAGCAACTGTTGGAAAGCCACGTGTTAATTTCAGAGAAACTATCACTCAGCGTGCTGATTTTGATTATTTACACAAGAAGCAAAGTGGTGGACAGGGCCAGTATGGACGAGTTACTGGGTAAGGAATACTAGTATTAGTTAGTGTCCAGTAGTGACTGTGTGTTAGACAACTTAGGCACTTAGCACCCTCCTTTGAGAGTGGGTGAGTTCAATTTGTTTTTGTTTTTTTTCCATAGAGGTAAGTTATAAATAGTTCCAGTAAGCCCTTTCTGTTTTAGCTTTGGGAGATTTTACCTGGATTCTACCTGGTTAGGTGAATTAAGCTGGATCTGATTTAAACTGAAGCATGTCACCGACCCCTTTTCAAAAAAATCAGAGTTTTAAGTATTTCTATTGCTTTTGTGATTCAAATTGTATTGTATAATGAGTTCTGAATTTCTTTTTTCAGATTTATGAAGTTTGCTTTCTTTTTATGTTGAACTGACAGGTATATTGAACCTCTTCCACTTGGATCAGCAACCAAGTTTGAGTTCGAAAATGAGATTGTAGGACAAGCTATACCTTCAAATTTCATACCTGCTATTGAAAAGGGATTTAGAGAAGCAGCAAACTCGTAAGCTTGCTGTATTTGTTTTATGAGTTTTATCCACCAATTCTATCTTCAGTGTGGATGATTCTGATGATCTCTACAGCAGAGAATATAAATTATAACTGTTTTACTCTTTTGAATGCTGAATAACAATGCCTTGTATGCCTTTCACAGGGGTTCTTTAATTGGTCATCCCGTTGAATATGCACGTGTTGTATTGACAGATGGTGCATCCCATGCAGTGGATTCTAGTGAACTTGCATTTAAGTTGGCTTCTATTTATGCTTTTAGACAGGTCTGTTTTTCCCCACTGGTTTGTCGCCCATAAAAATTCTTGCATAAATGATCTTAGTAATCAACCAGAAATAATTGTTGATGGTTAGAGTAATTACTAACTGTTGTAGAATTGGTACTCCTTGCTAATGTGTATTTTGTATTTCTAGTAGGTGTCTAAAAACAATAGTAGGATTAGGGTTTTTAGTCTTAATTAGATAGTTTCTTTCGTAGTTAAACTTGGATGTCTCTAAAGAGAGACTTTTCTTTCACTTAGATGCTATGAAAAGTTAAATACTATAATTTTTATTATTAAGCAATTATCTTGCTGTCATTTAGTTGCGACCTTTGCTTTCTAGCCGTGCAAAGATAAGGAATCGATGCATGGATATTGATTCCTTGAAACAATGGCAGGTTTATTTCTTTGTTTATAAGCTATAAATTGTACTTAATATGGTTGTCTTTCTTTTTGAAACAGTGTTATACCGCTGCAAAACCTGTTATATTAGAACCAGTTATGCTCGTAGAAGTGAAAGTTCCGTCTGAATTCCAGGGCCCAGTTACTGGTGATATCAACAAGTAAGCAGTTTGCATGCCTAAAATTATACCTGCTTTTGTTATCTGCTTCTAACATGCATCTATCATGTGGTACAGGAGAAAAGGTGTTATTGTTGGAAATGACCAGGACGCTGACGATTCCGTTATCACAGCACTTGTAAGTGAAACTAAATATATAGAAATCTCTGAGCACCCAATATTGGGTAAATATACACATGCTTTGGTCCACTATTAGTTGTCTCTTTGTTCTATGAATTTTCAACTATAGCAAATAAAGAAATGTACATTTATGTTTCTCATTATTTGAAATATGTCATGAGGTATGCTTGATGCATGCTCAAAATCTCTCTGTTTAAACCTACTGGCTCATTTCTTGCTTCCAGGTTCCTTTGAATAGGATGTTTGGCTACTCCACGGATCTGCGTTCAATGACACAGGTAACAAGATAAAAAAGAACTAAATAAGTTCTGCAATTTTAAAGCCAAGAACCATAAACTTATTTTGCGTCCTGTTTCTATAACACAGGGAAAAGGCGAGTTCACAATGGAATACAAAGAACACTCGCCCGTTTCACACGATGTGCAGATGGAATTGGTCAATTCTTACAAGGCCACCAAAGCAGCTGAAGTATGAGTTTTCTAATTTGTAGGGGAAGAAGAAAGAGAGCAGGTGGATTTGAAGGGTTCACTTTGGCCTACCGAAGCAAAAAACACACTCAAAACTAGTATTGAATATGATTCATGAATGCCCATAGAAGTTATAGCATTAGCATGGCCGGAGTTCAACTGCTTCGGCCCTACATTTTTTGCCTCGTCTCCCATAAATTTTGCTGTAATAGTTGAAATTTTATACGCGGGTATGCAACTTCATATTAACAGCTCTTTATCCGCTTCACAAGAAGAATAATGTATCAGCAAATTGAGCTGTCCTAGTAAAAACTTGCGTGAATTTTCTTGGGTTTTAGTTCATTTAGATCTTGTTGTGGGTCCAGGCAACGTTTGCAATTAACTCGTAAGTTGGTTAATTTGCATGTCTATACGTTAGGTTCTTCCCTGCTTAATGTTTTAGTTAAGCTCATGGCTTGAATCTAATAGTTATCTGATCTGAACAATTGGCAAAATGGAGAATGTTCATGCAAGAACGTGTGAATACCTGTACTACTAGTTTAGGTTGCATCTGGAAACTCCCTTCCCTTTACTCCATTGAGGGGCAAGGAACCACATGGCCCACATCCAATCAAATATTCAATGCAACACAATACTATAAAGTAAAAAAAAAAAAAACAATAATAAAGGAGTTAGTTTTGAGCTAGAAGAAACATCTGATTCTTCAACTACTAGCTAAGCCACTTCCTCTTTATATATGATGCTAGAGACAGAATCTCTTATTTTCTTCTACACTGAGAGACTAGCACATACACTGCCCATGCACAAACTTCTTCTTGTACTTGCTGATAGCAAAAGTGGGCATGAAACACACTAGGTGGGTATCGCTTTGCCTGCTTTCGTTCACAATCCACTCTCATTCAGGTATATGCATATTACTTGTATTATGTTTTCACGTTTCCATGGCTTCTCTCTTTTCGTAATCACCCACGTCGAAATAAGGTTGCGCAGCCGGAGGCGTGGTGGAAGAGAAGACGGAGGTGATGATGCCGGGCGCGACGACCGCCTTTTCGCCACCGGAGGGCAACACCACCTTCCTAAACGGGACGACGTGGTGCATCGCGGTGGTGGGGGTGTCCCATGCAGACCTGCAAAACGCACTGGATTGGGCCTGTGGAATGGGCCTTGCGGATTGCAAGCCCATACAGAACGGAGGCCCATGTTATCAGCCCGATAACATCGTGGCCCACGCATCTTACGCCTTCAACAGCTACTACCAACAGAATGGCAACTCTGATGTGGCTTGCAACTTTGGAGGAACTGCCACTGTTACCAAGCATGATCCCAGTAAGAATCATCATATCATCATCTAAAATATGTAAACATTTAGAGCATGCTGTAATCAAAAGTTGCAATTGACATAAAAAAAATTTGTAAAATTACTAGATAGCATGTAGATTGACATTAGAGGTGTTAAAAAGAAGAGGAAAATGCAAATTAAGGTGATTTTGAGAGAAAAATCTTGCTATGGATGTTTAATGTAATTACTCCTATCCTAACATGTTACATTGTTACTGTGTACAATGATTTTAAATATGGAAACTGATCAATGTAAATGATGCTAATTTGTTTGCAGGTTATGAAAAGTGCTCATTTGCTACATCTGGGTATGTTCAACTAATTCACTCGCCCTTATGCTCAGAAATACAACAACCAACACTTACATAGCTTGTTTTGTTTTTAATTAAACTTTGTTTGTGTTTGTTTCAGGCCTATAAGTTCAGGAATAGCAAAATTGCTCTCGTGCATATGGTGGAAATTCACCACTATCTTACTCCTTTTCTACCTGGGAAGATGACCGTTGCTTTTGCATTCCACAACTTCTGAAATTATGTATACCATACACACCACAAGATCATAATATATGTTTTAGGATACACTTGATAGTGATCAACTGATTTTGATGTTTGTATTGACATCCCTCTTTTTGTTAAGCATATGTATGTACCTCATGCATAAGAAACTTATAAGATGCTTGTGCCTTTTTTTTTAACATTCCCTTTTTTTGGGTCATTGTTTACATTTATGTTGTTACAGAGGTCTCAAATTGCAAATTCCACATAAGATACAATACAATCACCCAAGCTATCACAATGTGCACCTTATCCACCAAAACATCCACTAAAAACATGCCACGTAAGCATCAAGCATCACCCCCTTCTCAGTGTATCCAATTCTAAGCATCTAGCGACCACAAAGTTGATTGAGTGGCTGTGGTTCTCTTTAAAAACAAAAAAACACAAAATAGCACCATTCAAAGATCATAAAATAAAAAAAATCGCCAACAGATCAAGGAAGCTTGAGCTCAGTGAGAAACACAATCAATGGCAACCGCAATGATGACTTCTCTTCCCCAATTCAATGGGCTCAGAGCTCAACCCTCCTTCAACTCCAATGTCAAGAGCCCGGTAATTGAATTATTTTTTATTTCACTCCAAAGTTCCAATTTTGCTATTTTTTTTTTTTTTTGATGAAACAATTTTGCAGTTTTGACTATAATAAAGATGATCTTACAAATTGATGTTCTTTTTCCAGGTTATGGCTGCCCCTTTGAAGCCCAAGAGCAACCAACGCTTGGGCGTTCGCTGCGACTTCATCGGCTCCCCTACAAATTTGGTAATATTTTCTCGGTCTTTCTAACCTATGTCCTATAGTTTAGGAATTCGACTTTAAAAATGATATGCTAGATAATTTTGCTAAGGTTCTTAAGTATTTTTATAGCATTATTTTTTTTAATTAGGGTAATTGTTTGTCCAATTGAAACTACTTTCTTCTCTAGTAACACTAGAAAACATTATAACGTCTGTAGATATACTTAAGGCCCGTTTGGTATCCAACGCCGGAAACGGAAACGGAATGGAATGGAATGGAAATGAACCTAGTCCAATTATAGGTCACTATACATTAATTGAAAAAAATATTTTAATTTCAAACTTTGAAATTTGTATGTCTAGAGAAGGGATGAAGGGAATGATTGAGGTGTTTTGTTACCCCACCCTTAGATTAGGGAATGATTGAGGTGCCACAAGGGTACCGCAAGACCTCCTTGCGGTAGTTTTTGAATGAAAATTGAGGTGACTCATCATGTATCATGATGCTAATGTGGACTAGATTCGTTTCCATTCCATTCCATTCCGTTTCCGTTTCCGCCGTTGGATACCAAACGGGCCCTTATTGTTAATGGTGCAACTCAAATGGGCAGATAATGGTGACATCCACAACCCTCATGTTGTTTGCGGGGCGATTCGGTTTGGCTCCGTCAGCAAACCGAAAGGCGACAGCTGGCTTGAAGCTTGAGGTGAGGGACTCGGGCCTACAGACGGGCGACCCGGCTGGGTTCACCCTTGCCGACACCTTGGCTTGTGGCTCAGTAGGCCACATTATCGGAGTTGGAGTTGTTCTTGGCCTTAAGAATATGGGTGCCCTTTAAATTAAATGCCTACAAAAATGTTTTTTAGTTGTCAAAATGTAACTCTGTTTGAGACACTGTAACTACATTGTGTTTAATCAAGTGCCTCTCTCAATCTTTTGCATTTTTGTTATTGTGTTTAGTACAAAAAACAAACTATATATATGTCTCACATAACGCACACTATTGAGTATTGAGGATATGGAACCAGTGAGACATTAAATGTTGTTATTTTACATAAAATATATGAACAACGGATTTAATTGTGGATGCTCAACTATTTGGCGCCAAGTCGCTTTCAAACTCAACCCTATTGAAGTAATTGAACTAAAACTGATACATTTTCTTCCAAATACTCTATGTCATTATGTCAAGGTATGCTCAAGGCTAATCTAATTGCTTTCCTTGGAATAGGCTAGAGCCATAGAAACGAGGTTGTCTTCGAGGGGTGCGACTGTGCGAGTCGAAAGTTGCTAAAAGCGTGGAGCAGATCGATAGTGCACCAATGCAAGTTGAGGATAGGTGCTCTAGTAAATTTTCGTTCAATCCCAAAGGGAGTAAATCATGATTCTTTGGTGTCCCTATTCGTTCATTCCGATTGTCCAACAATCATTGGAAGTATCATGAATTGGGTATGGTCTTGCTAAGCTATTGGCTCAAGTCAATCCCACCTTACTTATTGACAATACCACATAATCTAATGTAAGGTACATTTTATTGATTTTCTAGCAAAAAATGGTTGATTTTGATTGTCTTTGATATTGAACTCATTTAGATTGGAAAAAAGTTCCCTAGTTGTGGTCTTTAATGGATTTAGTTACTAACTAACACTATTTTAACTAAAATATCGAGACACTCAACAACCAGACAAACTGACAACGAGAAAACTTTAGCACATACAAAAACTCCTAAGGCCTACACTTTAGCCAAAAAGTACTTTATTTTGTAAAAAAGATATTTTTTGTTACCTCAAAATCCGCAAAAAAATAACTAAAATACACATATTTCGACGTAAAAAATACTATACTTTTCACGTAAAATACTGTACTTTTTTTCGTTAGAAGTACAGCGAGACCTAAGTGGGCGAAAAATGGTGGGATAAATGGGCCTTGGTGAGGTCGGATGGGCCGGTTGGCAGATACTAATCCTTCTCTATAAAGTACGGAGAATCTTACTGATATTTGGATACTCTGAATCTTAAAGATACTAAAAATCGATTCTTTTCAAGTTTTTACCCTTCCAAACCATCTTGTACAATACGGAGTATAAGCCTTCCTTTGTCTACGGAGATGGTTGTTTACAGCATGCAGTTTTCTACGGAGTATTATTATTAACTCAGTCTCTTCCTCATTCTCCAATCTGCTGTGTTTCATATATCTTCAGGTTCGTGTAATTCCTCTCTTAGCTGCTCAGAAAGTCAGAAGAACTTGATTTTCTTCCCATTCGCACGATAACGATATTTCCCTTTTCCCCTTTAACTTGGTCGACTGTAAATTTCCGCTGAGACTGTTGGATTTGCCGATTTGGGTCGGAAATTAGGCTAAAAGCATTAATATTGCGTTGTTTGATATGTGATTACTGACATTGCCTTTTCTTCTTCCGAGTTTTTCTCTTTCAATTGCATGTTGTCGCCATTAAAGCAATTTCAGGCCAGTTTTGATATTCTTGCATGCCTCTGTCGATCGTTGCGAAATCCGTTCCTGCAAAGATAATAAGCAACTCGACAGTAATTGGGATTTTTCTATTATGGAAATCTGGAATAAAAATGAAACCTTTTGGCATCGAAACAGATCTTAGTCCAATGAAATACCCACTGCTGTTGTGTACAGATGCAATTTATGGCATTGGTACAAAGTTCAAATTTATACTGGTGCATAATTCCCTTATTTATCAACGAATTTGAGACATTATATGGCAATTTTCAAGGCATTACAAATCTGCAAACACAGGATTCATTTTGCTATTCCCATATACAGCAAGCAATTTTTCAAGCATGGAGCTTATTTCTTGCATGCATGTCATGACTACAAACCCTTTCTTTTGAGCACTATTGTTCTCATTCACTTTGCAGGAGCAGGAAACTATGACCAGAACTTCTCCACCCCCAAATCATACTAGTAATAGCGCCTGCTGTGCGCTATGGACAAAGAAGGACTTCATACCAGAAGAGTCCTTCCAAAGCTGGGAAAAGTACCTCGAAGCGCTCTGCAACATCGGCCCAAGGCTCAAAGACCGTCTCCTTTCTCGGTCCCTTGACAGCCTGGAGCTCAATGAAATCCGGGCCTGCAGCCAGAACGAAATGAAGAAGAATCTAACCTGGTGGGACATCATCTGGTTCGGCGTCGGTGCAGTCATGGGAGCCGGTGTCTTTGTCCTCACCGGCGAGGCCATGAGGGACTACGCGGGCCCTGCTGTCATGATTTCGTACCTCATTTCCGGTTTTGCAGCGCTTTTGTCGGTTCTATGCTACACTGAGTTTTCCATCGAGCTTCCTGTTGCCGGTGGCTCGTTTGCGTACCTTAGAGTCGAGCTTGGTGACTTCATTGCTTATATTGCAGCTGGCAACATTATATTCGAGTACGTTGTGGCGGGTGCTGGTGTGGCTAGATCATGGACCTCTTACTTTGCTACTTTATGTAACCATAGTCCGGACGACTTTCGTATCCATGTCCCCAAGCTAGCAAATGATTTCAACTACTTGGATCCAATCGCTGTTGTGATTTCTGTTGTGATTGGCATTGCGGCGTCGCTCAGCACAAAGGGTTCGTCCGTGTTCAACTCTGTGGCAACAATAGTTAATATCGTGGTTATGCTTTTTATCATTGTTGTAGGCTTCACAAAGGCAAACCCCACAATCATTGATACTTTTGCGCCTTTTGGGATGAAGGGCATTCTCAAGGCGTCTTCCATGTTGTTTTTCGCCTATGTGGGGTTTGATGGAGTAGCAACTCTAGCTGAGGAGATAAAGAACCCGGCACGCGACATTCCTATCGGTTTGATTGGCTCTATGCTTATAATCATCACTATTTACTGTCTCATGTCAACTGTTCTAGCCCTCATGGTACCTTATACTCAGGTTGATACGAATGCCCCTTTCACACTGGCGTTTGAAGCCGTGAACCTTCCTTGGGCTAAGTATGTGGTTGCTTTTGGGGCGTTGAAAGGCATGACCACAGTTTTGCTGGCTAATCTCATCGGGCAGTCGCGATATTTCACTCATATTGGGCGGACTCACCTAGCTCCTCCGATGCTTGCAGTGATTAACGAGAGAACAGGGACTCCAATAAATGCCACAGTTGTCATGACACTTCTCAACTGTATTGTTGCTTTGTTCACAAGCCTTGATGTGCTGTCTAACCTTCTATCAATCTCGACGCTATTCATCTTCTCCCTCGTTTCTGTTGCTCTCATTGTTAGGCGATACTACGTGCCAGGCCAGACTTCCAATTCAGACAGAAAGAAGCTCATCATATTCCTGTTTCTGATCATAGCCTCTTCTATGGGTTCAGCAGTTTATTGGGCGTTGGACAAGAGTGACTGGATTGGGTATGCAGTCACAGTGCCTATTTGGTTTTTGTCGACATTAGGGCTTCAGGTGATGGTGAAACAGGCAAGAAAGCCGAAGCTATGGGGTGTCCCATTTGTGCCCTGGGTGCCATCTTTGAGTGTTGCAATCAATGTTTTCATAATGGGATCTATAGACGGTCCTTCCTTCATAAGGTTCTCCGCCTGGTCGGGTCTTTTGCTCCTCTACTATGTCTTCGTGGGGTTGCATGCATCTTATGATGCTGCTAAGGCTGCTGCTGACGGAAGAGGAAACATTGGGACTACTACTACAGAAACTAGTCTTGAAACCGGAAACTGCTAGGCGATAGCTGAACGATTTGCAGGTTGCTTTCTCTTACGTTAGATTTGTAGTTTGGGTTTTGGAGGATTAGTAGATTCAGAGTTGATTGTTTAGCATTCATTGACTGTCAAATGCAATGTACAATTGTACATAGCAGAAACCGAAAACAAGCCAAAAACAGTGCTACATCTACATATTAATAGTTTATGTTTGGTTAATCTTTGGAATCATCATTCAAACGCCCATTCCAACCCAAAGTCCTTAAACCAAACAATTGTAATCGGATTTGCCAATCCCAAACCGATACCTAAGCACCCATAGTAGTCAAGACCAATCAAAAACTGAAGAGGGTCATGGGTTGTGAATTGTAGGAGAGTAAGGTGATCAAACATCAATCAACTGCCATTTGAAATCCACTAGTCAAATTTACAAGATGCAGGGAATATGCAAAGTGAAATTTCTCTATCTTTTTGTCATATGCAAACCAACAAACGGATCAAACTAACAAGATTAACAAGGAAGGACAAACGTTTCAATATTAAGTGAAAAGAACAAAATAAATAAGAGAAGACACAGCAAAGACAGCCACAACCTTTGTACAAACATTGGAGTCTTCTTTTTCCGTGCTCTATAGATTGTCATGTCTCAATCTTAAGCAATGAATTTAGAGAGGTACTGTTGGACCGTTGAGCTAGCCCTCTTAGGACAAGGACAATGACGTCTCGTAGGTGACGTGTATGCACCATCATATCAACTTCGCTATAACTATCAACCACAATCTTGAAACGATGTTGGTCATTTCGGGATGTCTCCACCTGTATCATATTATCCGTTACTAGGCAGATCCAAAATGAGGTGTATTACTGAAGGCAAATGGTATTTGTTGAACAAGCAACTAACAGCTATCTAGAAATAAAGTATGCATCCCTAATCCTACATTTGGGTTCAAGCCAGTGAAGTTGGATTTGAAGTCAGTGGCCGGGAATGGGCATTCTAGACAAAAACATACTCCGAATATATGTTTATTCTTTTTCCTTTTTCTCAAACCTCAAGAAAAATAATAACATCTGATCACTAATAAGATGTAAGAGTCTAAGAGATAGTTACTTACATGAAATGGTGGGGCATAAGTTCCGCGAACTTCAGTAGCAGCAAAGGAGGTCTTGGAACCAGGTTTGATGACTTTAACTCGCTTTCGGTTAACTTCAAGGATTCTTCTTTCAAGACACCCAAGTCCAAGAGACTGAAAATGTGATCGGAAAAGTACGTGGAAAAAATCAGTAGTTACTAAGATATGCAATCAATTTGTGTATACAAGAAGCCGAGGCAAATCTCCAACCTTTTTGGAAGATTGTTCCTTGTCGCATAAAACCTGTCAGACCAAATTATACACCATTAATATTGTTAAAAAAGTGATGTATAGTAACAAGCAAGCTGGTATCCTCCTCCTGAAGATTATACGGATTTAAATGTGTAATGAGTGAAAGCTACCTCAAATTTCACAGACCCAAGATCAAGCTTTTTCTTCACCTCTTCAAGAATATCTGGCTCTACAGTTCAGTAAGCATAAATCAAGTTAATACAAATCTTCTTCTTAGGCAGCAAAATAACTGCCACCAAATCATACATCATGAAGCAAGAAAATGGAGATGCATTTTCTTGAGTAAAAACAAGATGTCTTATATCAAAAAGTTTCAGCCAAAACAGTTATTTCTATCTTTCAAGAAAAACCTCATGATGAATAAAAAATCGAAATTAAGATGTCATGACTTACAGACATGAAATATATGAATCCAACTAGCATAAGCTTAAGCTAACATGCTAGCTGCAATAATGAAGCATGTACCAACAGAACTTGACACCCATCATTCCACAAGAACCAGCGAAGATGAAAAACAACACAGCAAGGCAGTAGAGAAAAGAGCAGGAAATATTTCACAGGGAAAAAACTGATGAGCGAAATTGATGCAGAATGACACGGCAAGGACAGTTTGCTGTTCCAAAGAAATAACAGAAAGAAATTTTACCAACTGTAATTGGCTCTGTTGATGCAGAAACTGACACCCCTTCAACTCCATCATCTCTGACAGGAGTATAGATCACAACCAATCTGTAGCCTACATCATCGACATTAGATTCGTACATTCTCCCCGTTTCACCTAGAAAATAAAACAGCTGTGAGACTGTTGACTAGAACGTACAACTGGATATCAACGAGAAGAATCATAATAGACATCACATGCATCAATTTGATTGCCAATAACCATAATGCTATATGCTCAAGTTTGTAAAAGTTAGTTTAAAAGAGTTGGCATTCAATTATTGTAGCATCCAGTTCAATTCAAACATATAAGATGAAGAAAGCTCGTCTTCCTTGTATAACTGTTAAGACTTCTGCTCTTGATCATTTCTTTCACCATATGTTATCGCTTTAAAAACCCATATTACCAGAATCTTTTATTAGGTGAAAGCAGAAAAAAATAGTCAGCACTGATTAATTGTTGTATATCTGTCATCTATTCAATTTGAGAAAAGATCATACCAGAGATGGAGATCAGATCAGGACTTCCGACCATAGATCGGAGCCACTGTATTCTACTTTTGCCTTCTTTACCTCCACTGTACGTTCCCTTGATAGCATACAAGTTGGTGTGAAAGCCCCTTCCCTCAATCTCCAATTTATCTATTCTAGGAACCCCTGGAAATAGAAGAGAAAATGCTCAATACAAAAAAAAAAAGGATACATGAAGGGAAAAATTGCCAAAGAGTGACACAAGAATGGCAGCAGGCTCCAAGGATGCATTTTTATGTTCTAGCAACAAGCACTGAGTTCAAAATCTCAGCCAGCTCAGCACTTTCTAAGCATTTGGATAGTCCCAGGCTTCCAGATACAACATATAGATACCAAAGACTGCCATATGAATTTTCTGCTTACAGCAATTGACAAGGATACAGTTGAACTACTAAGGATACCATTTCTTTGTCTGGTAAGATCGATGTATAAAAAGAATAAAAGGGAGCAGTAACAGCACAGCACAGGAGCACTTACCCGGTAATATTTGGCTGGTTTCAGAATATGCAGGCTCACTTGACCTCCCAAATACATCACTGACAGTGCACTCACATTTTAGGCAATGACCAATGTCCTCAAAACTTAATCTGTATGAACAAGAGCGCTGTGATGGCAAAGCTTCAAAGGATTTGGTATCCCCAGCCTCTGACGAATGAAACCTGCACCATATATGAGGCTGCTGATCATTGTTATTCTTTTTAAACAACAACCTGCTATTGTGACTATCTGACAGTGAGTAAGCCACTTATACAGAATGCATCTTTTACCAAAAAAATGGTACATTATGCTTCTTTTACCGGAAGATATTGATACGGATTGCATCGTCTTCAAGTCATCTCTTGATACATATAGAGTATAATGTAAACAAGATAACTCCAAAATGTAGCACATAAAATCGTACCATTGATAACTGACATCTTTTCTGTACTTTCCCCATACATGCTGCTGACTCTCACTTTCTGGAATTACTTCTACAGCAGTGAGTACCTCTCCTTCAAATGCCTTCCCATTAAGAGCAACAAACTCGATTTGTGGAAGTTCTAAACAAAGGGAGACAATAGTGCCACATTTATTATACTTTTAAAGAGTATAGAAAGGCAGAAGGCTCATGATTTCTGGACGATGTATACAATTCAATAGGTGAATATCAATTATTTGTTATGCTTTCTGAAGACCCAAGCTTTTTGTTTTTGGGCACTGTCCATGAGAGTTGAATTGGAGACCATTGGTACTACTCTTAGAATGAGAGTCATTAATCTAAACCAAGGAGAAGAGCAGACAAAGATACATGGGAATTCTTCAAATGAAACAGATTCTAAAGAAACCTAGTTGTAAAAAATGTGCATCTGAAATAAAAGGACTATAAAAGCCAGATGCAACAATCCCCCGTGTCATTTACAAATTGTTTATGCTGAATAAACAGACAGGCATACAGATGAGACTAAAGCTTCTCAGGCGTTTACTTAACTATAATAATTTGCACATAGCACATGAACAGTCTCATAAGTAACCTGGATAATAAAAAATTAATAATCAAAGCAAGTATTTGCACTGAGACAACAGATTAACACATTTGATTTTTAAATGAAATCCCGGAGAGCAGTCTTTTCAACAAGGCACCAATATAAAGAACAAACAACTACCTGGGAGAATGATATCTGTTGGCTCTGATAGTCTGAGGTCTCCTACAACTGAATCTGAACGAACAGGTGTATACCTATTGATTAAAACATATGTAAGGGAAATAAGATAAATGCTGTACAAACGTTGGGTGCATTAAAAAAAAAAAAACAAGTTCAAAGGAATGGAATAACGCTAAAGCAACATTGTTCTAATAAAAATAGAATTTCTAGTATCTGTAAGGATACCAAATTAAGTAGTGAGGCAAGATTGTAGTGGTTACCCAAACAACAAACGACAATTGTAATCTGAATCTGTGATCTTGTAGCTCTGAGAGTTGGCATCATTTATCAAAGCAATAGTACCCTCTGCAGTTTCTCTGTACCAGCTGAATAAACTCACTCCTTCATGGCCACCAAAATATTGACCTTCACCAACATACATATTTTCACTCATCTCCTTCAAATGGACATCAGTAACCACAGGAAAAGCTGCCATAAGCAAAGAACATGTCAAAATAGTGTATAAATTATTAGAATTTGATAGACTAGACAGATAAAGATAAGGACAGTGCACTGCAGGATACAATTGTACAATCATTTATGAGCTCACAACCACCGCAACAGCTGCCTCTATAAGGGTTTTGAGATATTACAATTAAGTATCAGCAGTAACTGCTGTACATACTCAAGATAAAACTTTAAGAAGTAGCCAGTTTTCAGGGGAAGGCTGGGCATCAGAGACTGACCAATCATCAACACAATCTTTTTTCCCCTTCAAAGAGCTTTCAAGGACGAGATGGGTACCGCATTACTACTGGTTGATGTTATATGACACTTTCTGTTTAAGGAGTAAATCTGTGATTTTCTGGAAGATACTATTCCCGGTCAACGAAGTTTGTTCAATAACAATATATTGAGAAATTTTGAAGTTCACTAAAGAGTCTGCCTTCAAGCATGACGTCTTCTCTGGAGACAGCTTGCTCTTAAGGTGTAGATGTATACATCTTGATTGTTACTTGCAACCTCTTATCAAGGTATGAAGCAGGAAAATAGAAAATTAAAAATAGGGGCAAATACCTGGGGCGACTGGATTGGTGCAAATTGCACTCAGTGGTTGTCCATGTAAACCATCTTCACGAGTCGGCACCCAATACAAAGCCAGGTAGCATCCCACGTCCTCGAGAGATGGAGTGTAAGTACTGATACCATTTATCCAAAAACAGCTCAGTACTAATCACTATGGGTAAAGATACATAATTGAAAACTAATTTTACTGAGAAAGAACTTACAATTCATGTCCGCAAATAGAAACTCCGTCTTGAGATGCAGAAACTGAAGTCAAAGCAGATCCATGAAGCTTATCCTTCATTCTATACCAAACATACTCTCCCACACCTTCAACTCCGCCAAAGTACTTCTTTTCTGGAATCACCTCCTTGTTCTCACAGCAATCAGGAACTGTGAGTTCTAGACCCATAGGATCAGCTGCATCAATTTGGTTTTGAGGATTTATTATTCTCAGGAACAGACATACTAGAAATGAAGATTCCAACTCACTCAGTGGTAGACTACTTTAAATTTCATAAAAACAAGACAAGACATAGATATTATACTCTGAGGAGGCCCTGTCTGTTGTTTATCAACTAGATATTGAATTATGTAAATATGCAGTATTCAGCCAGAGATCATTTACCAGGTGCAATTACACTCGATATTATACTCTGAGTAGGCCCTGTTTCCCCGTCACTCCGCACAGGTGTAAATATAATTTCAATGCAACTTCCAATATCCTCAAGAGACAAATCCAAAAACTCTGTGAATGTACAGCAACAAAAAATCCCATTTAGTTCTCCAGTGCGCTTTAATTCAATTGCATCAAGGGACAGTAGTACTCACCATCAACACATAGCTTCTCCTTCATATCACCGCTTTTTAATCTAAACCACTCGTGAAAGCAGTTTCCCCTTATCCTGAAGCATCAGATCTAATGTCAACTTCCATGTATGAAGGGTTAGTAACAAAATTGGCTAATTTAAGAAAGATTATCAGTTAGCCCAGCAACACACCATGCTAAACATGTTGAATAGTTACAAAAGAAGCAGCTGCAATAAGCTAATAATGCCATACCCTCCACTGTATGAGGTAATAAAACCTATACGCTGTCCTTCAACCATTGACCCTGTGAATTGAAGAGATTTACAAATCGGCGGACCTGCATATGCAAATGGGAGATTGAGCGGGATCAACTTCTATCAAAAGGACATGTTTTCAATTCCATCAATATATTTAAGCACAAAATTGCATAGCAAAAGGACTTGGTGAAGTCCTCCTAGAATGTAGACATTAGACAAAGGACATATTTAGTTTTAAAGAAGAGCTCACCCGGTAATATAGGTCCGATTTGTTCAGAAAGAACTGTTGGGCCACGTGCCCAATCACTCCTGACCGGTTCACATGATACAGAGATTAACTTCCCAATATCACCAACTGAGAGAGTATATGTTTCATTGCTGACGCCATTTATTTCGACCTGTGGGCCATCTAAGCTAGTCTGCAAAACATGTATTCTGGTTATAGAGAGCAGAATATTTCAGCAAGTAGCAGACTGCAATTGGTAAATTAGAGCGAAAAATAATAAAGAAGCTCAAAAGCTTAGTTTCATAAGCAAATACAAAAGATAGGTCCAAATGGTTTCCCATTTCCTTGAGTATGAGCTATGCAAAAGTAAGATGATAATGGAAAAATGGAGTTAGTCTAGCCAGATGAAGATAGAATTACATAAGAAGTTATAAAAGCAAATTTCAGAGTATCTAGAAAGATAGGCTATCTGTAGTACCCTAAACCAGCGAAAAATGGAATGTCCTTCTTCACCACCCCAATATGTCTTCTCCACGTGCAATGTTGTTTCTTCAACACATTTCCCAACAATTTTTAGTGAAAGCAGCCTTGGATTTCCTGCGAAGATATATCAGCAGTTTGTTAATGGAGACAAAAAGGTGGGAAGTTACACAAAAATTAAAAAGAGTGAAGCTAGTTTAAATAGCCTTGCATGAGGAAGGGGGGATGATCACAACTAAATGAAAGGAAAATGTGCATGCAGACAGGAAACAGATTTGAGTAGCTGCTTTTAAGCAGAGACACGAAAGACAGAAAGAGGACCACTAAAGAGGCATATTGACCTGCACAAATACGTTCTTCACCCATGCAACTTCTTGGTTCACCCACAAGACCATCATCACGCACAGGAGTGCATTCAAAGGACACAAATTTACCAATTGCATCTTTTGACACACGGTATTGAAGAAGACCTGACACTTCATGAATTATAGAACGGGATTCTGCTTCATCCTGCACCGCAAAGATATATCAGATATAAAAATCACTTTTCAAGATGCTTACATAAATGAGTAACCATTTTTATAATTTCCACAGATTAAGAAAAATAGCACATCATTTTTCAAAAACTACAAAGTAGGCTGCTTAATAAATTTATTATGTTCACTAGGTAAAGCTGAAGAATATTAAAAAAAATTATCTAACCATAAAAATCCAGTAATCACCTAGTACACATCCACATTTGTTATCCCAGTCTGTATGTGTGATTGTGTGAGAGTTTAGAATTACAAAAAAATCACATAGAGAAATGAATAAGGAAAAGCAAATGACCTCATGAATGTACCAATTGTAGATGCTTTTACCCTCATGGCCGCCTATATACCCGTAGGACACAGTTAATGTCTCCCCTTCCGCATATTCACCAGTAATAGATAAGAAATTTAAGCTTGGTGGTAGAGCTGCAGCAAAAAGTAAAGATAATTACGTTCACAAAACACTGAAAAAAACATGGCTACATTTAAACTACAGCATTATGAAAATAATTCAACTTGTAAAACTCGTACTTACTCTCAACTGTTTTGTCAGAGATTGCATAAGTTGGTTGACCAGCTTCACCATCTGGGGTCATAGGAATGAACTTTGCAACTATATATTGTCCAACTGCCCCTAAAGGAATACGGAATGCCTAGAGACAAGTAAAATCATCAAATATGTCTTCTGACGTGAAAAGTCATTATAAGACTAGGCAATTAACAAACTGGTAATCACTTAATATACTTTTCTTAATCATAGACCACCTTCGTAATTTTCAATGCGCTCAATGCTTCAAGATCATCCTCCCTATCAACAGTAGTGCAACTTGATTTGAACCACTGAACTCTGCTAGCACCTTCTGTTCCTCCAGTGACAGTACCAGTCACAGTAACTTTACTTCCCTCCCTTATATCACCAATGATTTTCAGATTCGTCACTTTTGGAGGTGCTGTTGTTTAAACAGGTCAAAATCAAATGTTTATACAAGGAATAGATGGAAGCCTTTAAAAAATGCACAAAAGCAATATATAAGCTTATATGCGTACAGAATTTCCAGCAAGAGCTGCCTCTAGATGAATGTAACTCTTGCAGTACGTTTAAACTCATCTTTTGCATATTAATAATACATTTAAGTCTTCTACCAAAACAAAATAATACAAGTCCTACAATAAATGAAAGTGAATGTATTATCTAATGAAACCCACAGAGAGACAGAATTTCATAAAACATAACCGACAAAAAGTGATCAAGCTAGCACGACTTTATATGATTAGGCTTTTGCCAAAATCATCAGGTTGGACAAAACCCTAAGAAAGTCAGCAGGCCACCCGAGGGTTAAACCATTGGATTCCCCAGGTAGTTTTCCATGAATAAGAGTATGCACCAGACACAAAAAATCTTAATTTTCTCAGTTCCCCGTGACTTGTAAACAAACAGTGGGCCACAAAAAACTTTTCTGAGAGTTACCTTGCTTTACAATATCAGAGATGACTGATGCAGAATTTCCTTCTTTCCCTGTAAAAGAGGACATTGAACTCTTTGGGTCTCTTCAGCATAAGCATGTCTTGAAAGCTATTAGCAATGAGCAAACATACCCTCAAAATTGGTAGGCACATATTCAAACGCCATGCGACCACCCACATCTTCTCTGGTTAAAGTATACTCCGTAGCACCAGCAAGAACCAGTAAAAACTCTCTGCCATTATAAAGCCAAATGCATACTGTTATTTTTGGAACATAACGGTGTGCTGCCTCAGGGTCTTAGATAGGTCGTAAACTGTCAAGGTTTCTGAAAGTTGGTGCAAAATTGTTCACAGGCTCACATATTATATATAGATTTAGGACATATAATCAATATTGTGTGAAACATTCCATGTAGTTTTAAAATGATAATGAACGCACTTACCCCGTGTCCTTGTTTTCCCGTAGCCACTCAAACTTGCTGGGGCCTTCTCTACCTCCAAAGTAAGCTCCAGTTCCTTTTATTATGTTGCCTTCAACAAGGTCTCCAATGATCTGCACATTGGATACCGATGGAGGAGCTGCACAAGAGAACATACCACAAAGATAAGTATTACAACCATAAACAAACATAAAATAATTATAGCCACCATAGAGTACTTAATTTCTGACTGACGACATATCTCATGAACTTAATTGGGGGGAGGAAAATTAGAATAGCAGGGCAGGAAAGAAAGCGTACATTGGTATTTTGGCTGTACAACTCCATTAAAACTGCTAATAATCATATATCAGCAACTAAATCTTATTTGCATGTCCATTTTTAGAAAGAATTTAAGAGACAGTAAGCAATTGATCATTGTGGTCATAAGCCAGGTTCAGCTGCAATCCATCTCCATCTGCCTAGAGATGCTTCTAGGTAATTTATATGAAGCTGGAAGAATATTTTCCCAGAAACTGATAACTTTGATTGATAAGGCAGTTTCCATGAAGCAATTTATTATGTCTGGTAATATGAGATTTTCTTGTTTAAGTTTTCTACTCCATACACCGTAAGACAACAGAAACAAAAAAAAACTAGATAAATTATGTCTACCAGACATGAGTGGGTGCGAGAGGGGAAGAAAATACTACTAGCAATAGTTAAACCCATAAGTTGCAAAAGCAATCCTCATGGCAACCATGAAAACATCAGAGGATGATCAAACAAAGAATAGATGAAGTTTTTAAAATTCAACCACCTGCTTTTATAAAATCTGTAATTGCATACTGAGGTTCTCCCTTGCTACCTTCTTCTGTTACAGGGGTATACATAAAAACCAAACTCGAATCTACATCATCTAAGGTTAACAAGTACTCCTCATTTTCAGCCCCTGCAATGACTACAGGACTACTATTCCATCTTCTTCTTAACCAACTGCAAAACAAGTAGGAACCAAATGCACTTGGGTTAATCAAAATATACAGACTTGTCATTAGTCATATATGGCCTTAAAAGAGGAACTGATATGCAGTTTTCCCAATGAGTGACAGAAAAGATTTTGGGACAAAAAAGTTATAATTTTTACAAAATGAGAAGGATAGATTATTCACATAAAATTATCTTTCTTTTCGTATCCAGAGAAAGAGTTGCTAAAAAGTCCATCAAGGCCACAAAATTTAGCAGAACACTGAAACACGCATAACTGCATCACCTGCAAACACCTTTTCCTGGAGATCCTCCACACCATGCAACCTCAGCATAGCCCTTAATGACATTTCCTTCAACAAGGTCTCCTCTGACCTCAAGGTTCAAAACCTTCGGACAGCCAGTTCCTTCAAACAGTAGGCAACAATCAGAACAAAAAAAGCATTCCATTCCCAGCGTGTTTTAATCAAAAGAGACAGATTCTACCAAGGACATATGAGAAACCAAACAGAGAGGTAAATGGGAGAATATAAGAATAGTGTTGAGTATGCTTCTAGTTGTAATCAATGGATTAACTATGCTGCACCTAACTAATTTTCTTAACAAATGAAAAAACGTATTGGTTTTGGAATCAACCTTGGTCCCAGTACTCGATTCTATTTGTATAACTATGTATAAAGTTCACCCGGGTAGGTTTTAAAATCTAGCACTTAAGTGGGAGAACATTTCCTCTGCTTTTTAAAACATCAAAGATACAAAATATTAATGCAACTTAGTGCAGCACCAAAAAAGATTTACTAATGGTATTAATTACAGCTGAGGAACAGATGTGAAATGTAGATTTGATAATCACAGCAAAAGTGCAAAGCTGAAAATCAATCACATCACAGAAAGTACAGAACAATCTTAACAAGATAATGTGTAGATAATTAAGTGTCCCTTGATGAAGACTCAAGTACAGATATATCAAAGTGCGAGCATTAGCTAAGAAAAAAGGCCCAAGTTTTAAATCTCTAGAATTTATTAAGAACTTAATTCTTTGCTCAAACTTTGTTGGGACTTACCTAGATCAAAATCAAGGAATGTAACATGTCACATTTGTTAAAATGGAAAACAGAAGAGCAATGCAATACTGACTCTTTTTTTTGTTCAGAGATACTGACTTTTTTTTATGCTAGTATATACAGTCACAATACTATTATCTTTTAAATTTACAGCAGTATTTTAATATAGTAACTCATTTATCACCTTGCATCTTGCTGATAGCAAACCATCAAATTTTAATTTTATATACACGCACTAATATAATGATAAACGTTAATTTATCATTGCTAGAGAGGGAAGCATGTTGCCACCACAAGTTGCACTATACTAATAAGAATTAAAGATATAGATACAAACCATAGAGCTCTTAAAGAAAAGACACCCATCAAACACCATGCCTAAAATAAACTAAGATCAGGCATACCTGGGGACACAGGGGAAGAAATGGCAAATATGGGTGGAAACTTCATCTCATCTAATACTGGGATGCATTCAACTTTCAATCGCTTATTAACATCATTGCTCTTCGGACAATAAACCTGACACATGCATTCCTACTTCAGCAAATTTCAATTTTAAAAAGACGAATAGAGAACTAAGTGGTTGATGCAAGAAAGCAATTTGCCCAGCTTATTACCTCACTTGTAGCATCAGGAATGGCCACGAAATCAGCCAATGGCTTATCGCCCAGATACCACTGGTATTGTAAGCCTAGTTTGGCATCAGATCCATGATCCTGTGCAAAAATAAAATGACAGCGACATGCATCTTCCACGAATGGTGGATCAATAGAAGCTTCTTTCAACTGGAAGCCCGGAGGTAGTTGGTCCGCCCAATGTTCAACAAGGAAGTCAAAAGTTGAATCTGCTCAAATATATAGATTTAAATTACCAACTAAAAGTGAACAAAATTTTATTTGTAGAACTGAACAAGCAACAAGTCAACATTCAGTTACTTCATATGAAATATTCATGAAGTTTATCCTTTAAGGTCAAACACCTTTCTGAAATATCAGTATGATGTCTCTTGACAATCCTAAATACCTCATTAAGATATACTAAAATAAGCTACACGGAATTTTTTTCTATAGCTCCATTTTACCATATAGATTCATCAAGGACTTGACTCACACCAATTGATTCTAGTTATCAATGGAAACATAGCGCACATAATTATACACAAAACCATAATAAAGACTTCACTTTCTTATAGGTCATATCCCTTCACAATGTTATCAATCTATGATTGTATAATTCATTTTTTCACAAGTAAGAACATAACATAAGTCTTGATTCAAAGAAAAAAAAGAAAGTATATTATCCATATGCTTCAAACCCATTTTTAGAATAGCCACAAACTACCAATCATTTTGCATCACACAATAGTTGACTGATATAACAAAATTTTGAGCTAATGACAAAACAAGTTGGTACTTGCAAGAATAACCTGCTGCGTGCTCTGGGGAGCAGAACTCCCACCCATCTCGGATGCACAGAGGAGTATGTGCAGGATACTGCTTTGCTATTGCGACTTCTTCTTTAGATAGATCTGCATGATCAAATAGGAACAATGTTATGCATTGGATATAAACCAGTTAAACAGCAACACGGAGCAGGAGGGAGTCCCTGCCAAAAGAAGGGGAAAAAAACTAACCTTTGTCATTAAACTTCTTTAGAGTAGTACCAACAAGCAAAATGGAAGCTGCTTGCAGATGAGGCATTCGTAATATGGGATTTTCTTCCAATCTTAGATGCTGTGCCATGAATGATAAATGAAAGATTATCATAGTATCTTCTTGTAATGCAGCAGTCGTCATTTTTTGAATTACATTTTTATATTCATCTTTGAGTGTGATAATGTAGTTATGTAAATACAAGTATTATAAAGTATGCATAAATGACTAAGGAAAATCATATGACACTTGTGGCTTCTCATAGACTGTTCGCCCCACATGATCATACAAGAATATATAACATAAGGAAGATGTATATATATCAGGCTAACTATCTCTTTAAGAATTTTCAGCAGCATAATCCTAGAATACAGCCTTAGCAAATGTCGAGATTTATAAATAAATCTGCAAGGCTTTGAATCCACTCAGGCAAGGTGAAAGTTAATCAGTGTTCCAGTGCCTCAGTGAAAAGGCAAGGTCAAAATGCAAACCTCAAGAACAGGCAAGTATGGAAATCCTCCAAGAGTGGATATTTTATTTTTGCTTGCAGCCAACACCTGTTCATGGATTTTGAAACGTCTTAAGCGAGAACTGAAGGTGGGAGGGGATAATGGACCAAGAGTAATCATAGTGATAATGTACCTGTAGACGAGGTTGACTTGCCATAGAAAGAGACTTTAACTTATTCTGGGCCACGGATAAAAACTAAACAGAGGGGAAATGCAATTAACTAACAAGTCACATGTAGCCATGGGTAGTAAAGTCTAGCAACTATTTCTATGAACATACCTCCAAATTAGGAAGCTCAGGAAGACTCGAAAGTGATGTGATCTGGTTACCTGCAAGATAAAGTTGCTGTAAACAAACAAGAATAAATAAATTAGAGAGCATCAAATCATTAACAAATTAGCCATACACACACAAAAAAAAAATATCAGACCTGCAGAACTTGGCAGTTCCCAAGTGGTTCAAATCCAGGTCCTTTAAAATCATTGAAACTCAAATCAAGAACCTGCAACAACCAATCATATACACAGCTTATCATGTGAAGAACGTGTAAAACAAAATTGTCTCACATTAGATGACCCCATGGTTGTCTTGTACAGAAACTGTGGTGATCAAATAAAGTAATATTCACAAGCATAGGACAAACCTTGACACGGGTCAATATTTCAATCCCCTCCAGTGAAGCAAGCATATTGTCTCTGAGATAAACAAACTACCAAGGGAGAATAACAAGAAGAAAGCTCGATTCACTAGATATTGAGTTGCTCTCATTATAGATGGAATAGGAAGGAGAGAAATATTAAAAAAATACAGAGAAATACTGACAAGGGTACCTCTAAGTTTGGTGACAAACTCATCCCACCAGCATTTAAGTTGCGAATTCTGTGACCCCTAAGATCCAGTCTCTGAAACATATCAAATAATTATCAAACAGGTGAAACGTCACCCCAGCTGAGAAGATTGTCAAGCATCCATTGTAGAGGACAGGGTGGCAATAATCAATATGTGAGAACAATTGAGCTAGAATATATAACTTTTCCCCTAATCTTTAGGCTGCTGATGATTACAGAAGTCTTCCGATTGTTTATAGCCATGGTATAGTATTCTACCAGCTTCATGTCACCATAGGAAGCGCATGGAAATTTTACTTTGCCAGCAAAATGAATACAGCATGAAAGAAACTCTCATATCTACTGAGCTTCTTAAATGTTGAAATCTACAAATGAAACTATCTCCTCTATTTTTATATGTTCACGGTTTCTTTCCCTTTTTCGACAGAAGTACGCAAGAGCAGTAAAGCATGAATAAATTGGCAAACATTGATCGTAGTAGATTACCAGATCATCCCCAGCTTTGGTTTCTACTTGTGGCAGAATGACGAAGTGAGAGTCCTTTCGTTCTGAGGCAGATGTCTTTCTCCCACCAGATATGTTCGAGGTCCTTTGTTGGGGCGATGTCAATGATCCATTCTTTGATCCACTAGACAACAATGGTGATTCTGTTGATGATGGAGAAAACTTACTCACACCCTTCATGCTACTTGTAACCAAAGGAGACTGAATCAAAGATGTAGAAAGCCTTGAGGCAGACTTTCTAACAATGCTGTTGCTGCCAGTGCTCTCCATTGATGGAGACCCAGTCTTCCTTGATGAAGAAAGTGTTGACTGTGTGAATGAAGGTTTTCTAACCAGACGTGCATCACTTGTACTGCTGCTTGTAGCAGTCCTTGAAGTTATAGCACCAGGAGAAGCTGGATTTGACTTTTTGGTCTTCATAGTGCCTGCTTGTTCTGAATCCTTGGTAGCTCCTGAAAATGACGAACTCTTCATTTCTGGTAAAGACCGTCGTTTTGGATCTGAGGCAGATGTTATAGTCTTCTTGCTCCCAGTAGAAGCAACACCAGTGGACCGAGCTGTTGCAACCGACTGCTTCTCAGCCAACCCACCTGTGCTATTCCTCCTGATAGTAGGAGCCACGACACTCTTTTTAGACCCATTTAAACCAGATTTTGCCACACCAACCTTCAAACCGGGTCCAGTTTTGGCTTCCAATCTCTTTTTGACTGGCCCATCAGGCTTAGAAACTTTGGGCGCCTTTACGGCACTTACTTCCTCAGTTTTCGTATCTTTCTTAGCATCAGCAATAGAATCAATGTGTCCAACTGATTCCACCTGTTCTGTATCAGGCACCACATCTACAGTAGCTTCTTTTTCTGGATCCTCCATAATTGTTCGAATTCCTACGGGAACCTAACAACAGCGTGATAGTTTCACATGAATACTTCAGCTAATGCACTATTACTTATTTGAAACACAAATAGGGAAGAAAAAAGTAGAAATCACTCCTAATTGGGAGAACCTCACTTTTGCCGGATTGAAAGAGAGAAGTCAGTTTACACAATGAAGACTCAAATTAAGCTATTCTTCCCAACCTCCACCCCTGTGTTTTCCATCCATAAGTCACACCAAACACAGCAATTAAACTTAAACAAACCAAATTACACCATTCTCTTTCCCTATTTTAAGTTTATTCCCACTATGAGACACTGGAAAACAGACTGGAAAAACTAACATCATGCATAATTCACAACCACCGCGAACAATAACCAAAAGAAGTCCAACAAATCGGTAAAAGCAGAACAGGCAGATAAAAAACACGCAAAACACAACTTAATCCATAAAAACCCTAGCTAAATTTTGCATAAACCCTAGCTCGCAACCGAAACCGCGAGCGTGACGACAACTTGGAAGAAAGTCCGGAATGCCGCTCAAAACACACAATTCGTAACTTACCGTAGCAACGGCGGGAAAGCAGATCTAGCGAGGTACAAGAACAGGAGAAAATTGGATGGTCGTTCCTAGGGTTCCATGAACATGCTCCCGGAAAAGAAAGAGAGTATCGCAGCAAAAGAGCCCAAGAGAGCGTTGGACACTGTGCTTCCAACAAGAGCACCGGCTCTCGGTATATTGGAGATTTTAATATTTTATTAGGGAACAACAAAAAGAAGCGGGGCCCAGGTTGAAAGTCGGTGTGAACTGTGAAGCCAAATAATTTGGCGGAAATAATCCCGTTCATGAGCTGTTTTGAACTTGAAAAACCCGGGAATTAAAATAAGGGGTCAAGTTGACCGTTTCATAGACCTTGCTCTCTCGGGAATCGGATGAGTCGACCCGGAAACTCGGGCGAGTTTATAGCGTGGTGACTCGGTGATGTGTCGGTAGCTGTGGCCAGGTCATCGAGTTCGTTGGGGTTGGTTGGCTGGTTCACGTCTGCCTGCGTTTGCACTCTGGGCGAAATTGTATCGTTTTGCATCTCTAATTGGTATTTTAAGAATCTAATTAGTGTATTTCTTTTAAAGAAAGTGAGTCGTTAATTATGGCTTTATTGGGAATTGGGGTACTTGCCAAATCATAAATTTGGACAACAAATCAGGGTTAATTATCAAACTTTCTTCCAGCTCAACACTGGCGGGTCCCACCTATTTGATGTTAAACAGTTGGAGAAACGGTCAAACAGCAACTTTCGTCTGTTATTTGAGTTTTGGGCCTTGCCTGGTCCCACCGTGTCCACATACTCAAATTCTTTGGCTTTCCTAAATCAAGGTGTTTAGTTTCCTTAAAAAACCATGCGAAACCAACTTTTTGGGTATTTTACTAAGTACTGTAGAATTTATAATTATGGCTTCTTCCAACAATATGACCTTAACTTCTTACTATTCTAGTTCGTTTGGTTTTTAGCTACAACTAAGAAACAGTTCTATATGTAGTTGTGGGTTTGTTTCGCAATCGTCGGTTCGATTCCCTGAATTGGAACCAAAATCAAGCCTAGAGCGATTCATCCTATTCAATCTCAATTCTAGCTCGAATCAATTTTTTTAACGATTCAAGGCAAATATAGTGGTTTGGGTGAACCACGATCGCGCTTTGCCTCATGAGGGCAAATGCGACCGCGGCTCACCTGAATTGCCATTGCGAATCAAACCAATCATTGGACTTCAATTATTACGTAGATTGTTGGATTTTTTCTGTTCTTTGAAATAGCGAACCGAAACTGGAAAAGGATCGGAACCTTGGGTTCAAATGTACAATTCCCAAAACCAATCTTTTTCCCGGTTTAGTTTTTCGATTCAAATAGAACCGGTCGCATGACTACATTTATGTCCACATGAGTACATTGACACATCACACATGTACCATGTATCTCTTACTATTTTTTTTTTGGTCGAATGTACTCCATCCGTTTCACAATAAGTGTCATTTTAGCACTTAAAATTTGTTTCATAATATGTGTCGTTTTAGGTTTTTAAAGTGATTTATTAGGCGTTAATAATGATATTTTTTATTGGAATGTGTATTTGTTGACTAAAGTTGTTCATTCATTGGCCAAAAAAATGTAATGAGTGGTAAAATTAAGAAAAAGTTGTAAGTTTTAAAGTGAATGATTGCTTTTCTTAAAAATTGTGTTAAGAGCTAAAACGACACTTATTGTGAAACGGAGGGAGTATCTCTTAGTCTCTTACTATGTCATATATGTAGCAGTTGGGTAAAGGCCCAACACAAATTTGGGCCTCACGCCAAAGTGGGCCAACCTATCTAATTCCAAGTTTTCTTTGGAAAATTGGATAACCTATATGAACCGAGTAACAAGTGACAAGTCATATAAGAAATGGATGTCAATTTCTAATTGTATGATCTCCATGTTTTCCTTCGGTTCTCTATGCAACTAATTTCATTTCATTGGATATCACATCCATATGTTTGCACAATTTTCTTTATGGAGAGAGGCCTTGATGAATGGCCGTCAATGTTGGTTGAGCAACTTTGGCATCACCCACTAATCCAATGCTTTTTGTCTTTAATTGAAACTCATCATTGTCGTTATCATTGGGTAGATTCTTGTTACTTGTATTAATTTGTTCTGAAATCGCTTTGCTATTATCACTATTAATCAGTGGTATATGATTTGGACTTTTATCACATTACAGTGCTAAGTTTTATATTTTATGTATGTCTTTTTATTAATGTCCGAACTTATGAAAATCATATCATGTGATTAAATATTATAATTTAGAGTTAATTGAAATGTATTGTGAAATGCCATAATTAAACTTATAATAAAAAACAAAACAAATCAAATGTCAAACGTTATACCGCAATCTAACTTATCCGGTTATTTAATCGGTATATATCAATCTTAAATATAAAAATTCTTATCCATCTTGTGCAGGAACGGATTGATCAACGAGTCAATAATATCATTTTCTAAATGTTACTATTTTTAATGTTAAATTATTTTTAAAAACTATTAAATAATAGCATAAATACAAAAACTAAAGAAAAATATTGATTTGAAATTAAAATTCTACATTAATATTTTAAAAATATATTTATAGATCAATAAATTTGTGCTCAAAATTATGGAGCGTTGGTCATATATTTTCGGGGAGTCAAAATGAATTCATCCTCGTTTGCACTTCCCTGGTTGAATTCGGAGTAAAAGGAGGACCCACGTATTAATTCAGTGTAACAAACAAAACATGCATGCATTCATTACCAAATCTTGACAAATAAACGGCCCGACTATTTACACACTCTTTTTTTTACTTTTTACACCACGCAATTTGAAGGCGTCCGATTATTATATTAATTAAATTGTGGGAAAACAAATATGCGAAAAATTCATCGCGTCACCGTCGTCGGGTGCCGGTGGAAGGCGTCACCGGACGCCGACAGAAGTCGTCGCCCGGCGCCTGTGGAAGGCGCTCCCACTTAATAATATATTTTTAATATAACCTTAATATTTCAATGAGTTCAATTAGTCTAATTGGCAATTACTCACTTGGGTTTTTAAATGTGTCCGGAGTTCAAATCCTGTCAATATTATTTGCACGTATTATTTGAATCTCAAGTATACACAAGGTATTTATCAAAAAAAAAAAAAGTATACACAAGGTAAAGTACTTACCAATTGTGCTAATGGGGTTTTGTGATATTTAATGTCCTATTAAATTTATATACATAGAAAGACTAAAATGCCGTTAATGGGGACGTCGTTGGGAGGCATCCGGCGACGCCTTTGGGTGGCGTTGGGAGACAATCATTTATAGAATTGGAATTTTTTCTTATTTTATAATAAAACGCTAATAAGCGACGTCACCTTTAATTGACGTGGTGCAAAAAGTCAATTTATTTGTGTGCAAAAAGTTATTGCCCAAATAAAGCATGTGGCTATCAATCGCCATTTTCAAAATTCTCAATTTACCCACCTCTCCTAAGTAATTAAATTCCTATAAAATGGAATTTTTCAAACAAAAAAAATCTATGGAATTTGAAAATCATGGGATTTTCAATACCAAAATTTCAACCAAAAACATAATTTGTCAATTTTCTATGGTTTTCTAAATTCATGTGAATTCATTTAACAAACACTAAAAGCTGTCACTTATTTTATGTCGAAATTTAACTCGATCCAAAAAAAACGGCCCAAACTAACTGAAAATTTTATACCCGACTCGAAATTTATTGAGTAAAGGGAAATTATCGGACAAAGGAAAAAATCCAACTCGATTGACCGAGGCCCGTTGGGTTGACATAATTTATTATATATGTAGAGAATAAATAACTTTTACTCACATTGTCACACTTTTCTATCTCCTAATGCTGCTTATATACATTTTCTTGATATGCACAAATCTTGTTCTTTCGAACAATATTTTGGGACGATGGAAGAAAGTACCCATCACAAGAAAATCATAACCCTTTTTCCTGTAAACTTGAACACCCATCGTTGATGCAATCGACCCGCATCATGTTGCATGTTTTTCCTAGCCACCACATTGGCGATGGAGAATGATATTGTCACCGACGACCCATTCAGTTCCTCACACATTGGTTTTACTCTTGCTATGCGTGTCATCTCAACTATATATATTCACTTAATATGTCATTGGGGGCGGAGCCAGGATACAAGTATTGAGGGGGCCAACTTTCTTAGTTAAACCTAGTAAATTTACACCTTATAATATAATCATTAAAATTAGTTTAATTTATCATATTATAGGACAAATTTAATACCCTAATTAACTCTATTAATCTCTAAATAGTTTTCTAAAACCTATTATATTGTAAATAAAATAGATTTTTTTTTTGTCAGTTAGGACTTAGGACTACACTTATTATCATATCTGATGTGAAAGCTTAAAATATACCACCACCTATATATTTATCATTTGTATGTAGAATCTTTAAGATAACACATTATTGAAAAGACAAAAGACACCAAAAAATTTAAGAATACAATTAGGTTAAAAAATGAGACACCTTATAATATAATCATAAAAATTAGTTTATCATATTATAGTGAAAGTCTAATACCCTTAACTCTATTAATGTCCAAATAGTTCTCTAAAACCTATTATATTGTAAATAAAAAAGATTTTTTTATGTTAGTTGGAACCTAGGACTATAGTTATTATCATATCTTATGTGAAACCCTAACATATACCACCACCCATTTATCATCTATATATAACGTCTTTAAGATAACACATTACTGAAAAGACAAAAGACATCAAAATATTTTTGGATACAATTAGGTTAAAAAATGAGATTTATAAAGACTCCTCATAAATCTTAAACATACTAAATTCATTATTATTAAATCTTTATAACTAAAAATTAAATGTCAAACCAAAGTTCTCAATCTAATAAATGATATATATATAGGTTTTGGTTCAAGCGGGGACTACTCTTATGGTAAGGACTACTCCTTATGATAAGGAGTGATCTCATTCATTAGATTTACCTCCTTATTATATAATGAACGGTCAAGATTTTTTTTTTTTAAAAATATTTCCAGTATAGATTTTTTTTTTACGAAAACGATATTTTTTTTAAACTATTAGTTCAATTTTTTGTTCTATGAGTTCAACTTTTATATCTTTTGAGTTCATTTTTTGTATAATTCGATTTTCACAAAAATAAATTTGTTTTAGTTTAATAATTTATTAATTCAACAATATTTTTTCTTTAATACATAAATAAAAACTAAAAAAATAAAAAAATACCTTTCTTCACAAATACAATGATAATAACCCTGAAATGTGGTAGTTCATTTTTTACAACAAAAGTGTTCAATTTATTATGTTAAAAGTTCAATTACGTGTACTAGAAGTTCAATTTTGTAATTTGTAGTTTTTGTACGGGTTCAATGTTTTGTACAATAAGTTCAATTTTTTCTTAGTGTTAGTTCAATTTGTATTAAAGTAAGTTCAATTTTTATATATTTGATTTTTTCGAAAATAAAAATTGATTGACAATTTAATTTTTTTTTTGATTTTTTGAAAAATACAAAATTAAAATAATATGGACCAATCATTATAAGGTAAGGAGGTAAATCCAATGGATGAGGTTACTCCTTACCGTAAGGGGTTGTCCTTACCATAAGAGTAGTCCTCACCGGAACCTAACTCTATATATATCAACAATAACATATTGACTTGAAACTCTTGAGTTATAGTATGAATGTATAAAATTTAAACAAAAATATTAAATGTATCTAGACTAAATAAATGACTTGAAATTTGTTTACATATGTCTAATTTTCAAATATTCATAACTTTTTGTTTAGATATCGGATTAAGACATATAATATATCAAATTGAAACTCCCAAAAAGAAGAATACATATATTTAAAAAAAAATTGGATTGGGGGACCATAGCCCCTACCGACCCCAACATAGCTCCGCCTCTATATGCTACAAAAGTTAAGTTGAAGTGTCAAATTACTAGATTTCCTTAAATCAATATTAGACGAAAGTAAAGTGGTTTGTACGTGGATTAATCCATATTTCTTGCATATATTAAATACTGGTAATATATTGACATCGATAATCCTTTTTTTTTTGGTCGAATTGATAATCGGTTATTAGAAGATGACTAGCTCACATGACATGAATTTCGTCACCTTTCTCAAATTTGGGGGTGTGTTAATGCCACATATGCATAATTAGTTGTGTATCTATCCGTATGTACATGTTAGATAGGCTCACCATATGCGAGTTTCATAATTTTTTTATCACAAAATTAATTGAGAAAATTAGCATACAAACTTATATCATGGTTTTCAATTATTCGATATAAGATTTCTTATTTTGACAAAAAAATTAACGCAAAGGAACCTAAAAGAATATCAATTTATGTTCATGAAAACGTAAAACTATAAAGACGAGTAACAGAAAGAAGACGGATTTTAGTTGGTTGGATATATACGAAGTAGCCTGGCTCTGGTTGCACTACATAATACTAGCATTAAATGTGATAAGATAGCATTCTCAACATATCTTGCTAAAAGAAAATATTCCAAGATTGATACAAAAGACAACATATTAACCTAGAATAATGCAACACATTTCGGCTCATTACCTTCTAACAGTTTGATTTGATTTATTGATGCAAGGAAGTGCTCTAAGTGTCATTACACATATATATGTTCTCCCATGCATCATTTTAGTTAAATAAATAAGCTCCATAATACCCCAAAAACATTTGTCACAAATGATGTAGAAGTTGTTAACCAATCTTTCCATTTTTTTTTGAGTTAGATCAAATTAAATTAAATAGATTTTGATACTAACCAATTAAATCCAACATCAAAGGCGAGTTTTAACTAATCATCTAACGTTGTAGGTGGATGGTACATCAGATGTTGACTGATTTTGCTCATATACAATCAGTTAGTCACCTAGCCACCTAGGGCACCTAGTAGTTTACCATTTACCCTTTCTAGCAAAAACTATAAAAAGAAAAAGTAATAAAAAAGTGAGTTACCGTTTACGGTTTACCCTAAGAAAAATAGGCATAAAACCAGGCGAAGAAAATCTATTCTCCCACCTGCAAAACTCGTTATTTCCCTCCAACCGTTTAACTACTGGTTTACCTTTCTTCAAAAAGAAAGCGTCTTTTTTTCTTTCTCCAAGGTCTTACCAAAACCTCCTACTTCTCAACCCCTCCCTCACTCCTCCCCTTGTCTCTTCATGTGCGTGTGAACTGAAAACACGTACCCGAGAAGAAAAAAAGAAAAGGGTAGATAAGAGTATTAATTGCAGAGCTGAACAAGTGATCTGCCAACAATGTCCAACTCACCCATCCATAATTTCCCGCTTTTAAACCTCCTACAGACCCACTTTACTACAACGCCATTAATATCTCAGCTTCTGGGCTGTTTTCCCTGCTTTTGCTCTCTGGGGCATTTTGTCGAACACCATGTGGAACTACCCGGAAAACCCTTTTGCCAGTCCGGGAACCGGGCTCGGCGCAATTGGCAGCCCCAATGGGGACGATGAGGAGGCTCTTAAGAAGTGGGCTGCTCTTCAGAGGTCGCCCACCTATGTTAGAGCCCGGAATTCGGTTTTTCGGGACATGGAAGGGGGTGTTCAGCAGGTGGATGTGTGTAAGTTGGGCGCTGATGAGAGGAGTGTGGTTGTGGATCGGCTCGTTAAGGCGGTTAATGAAGACCCTGAGCTCTTCTTTGGTCGTTTGAGGAAGAGATTTGATGTGTATGTTTGAGTTTTCCTATGATAGTTCTGTTCTTGATCCTTTGTTTTTGTTTTCTGCTTCCTCTGATTTGATGTGTAGCTCACGTAATTGTCATTATCAGTATTAAGTTTCTGTTTCTACATATGTTTTATGCTTTAACTGGTAATGAAGTTGAGTAGAAGCAATTGCTCTGAGTACAACTCATTTCACACTGCCTAATTTCCCTCCATTTCTTCTTTCTTGTTTGGATTTGTAGGGTGGGTTTGGAGTTCCCAAGGATTGAGATACGGTTTGAGCATCTGAAGGTGGATGCTTATATTCATGTTGGAAGCAGAGCACTACCGACAATCCCTAATTACATGTTGAATATGAGTGAGGCTTTCTTGAGGAAATGTGGGACCTTCTTGGCCAAAAGGACGAAATTGTCAATCTTAAATGACATTAGGGGAATTATAAAGCCATCCAGGTATGCTGCTGAATTCTGTTAATTTGTGCATTATTGAGGTTGTATAGATTCTACAGACTAAATCCATGCCTTTCTATTTTTTCTCCCTATCATAGGCTGACATTACTTTTGGGTCCTCCAAGTTCTGGAAAGACAACACTTCTCTTGGCCCTTGCTGGGCGTCTTGAGCATAGTTTACAGGTATTAGAATCCATCTTTGTTTTTCCCACAAGTGTTGACTTATAAACTACACTATAATCAGGAACAATTTACACTTGTGCTTCTTTTTGTTACTTCAAGTCCATAAGCGACAAGTTCATGCCACTTGCAGTTACATGAAAACCAGGTTAAGGTCAGGGTCGTGGGGTTGAAGGTGTTTTTTCTTGTAAATTATGATTATGAATACAGGTTATAACTTACATCTTGTTAAAGGCTGGCAAAAAATTATTAATATCTTTACACCACATATTAAAATCTCATTTTACCAATGCAATTAACATCAGACTTGCTTGCATTCTGACATGGTGTCAATGCAGTTATTAAAAATTCACGGTTTGAATCAGTCTGAATGCGGTCCTTGGTCAGTGACTTGGGTCCACTTTTGAGTTAGTTTTCCTGCATTTAGGTCATGGTCCATCCACCTTACATAATTCAGGATTCGTTTAGAAGAATATTTAAGTGCAATCTAGTCGCAAGAGCAATGGACAAGGCTGGCTGTCATGGTATACCATTACAGAACTGGGTCACGTTATGACCATTAAACCTGCTTCATCAAAACCATCCAAGTATAACTGTTTCAATATGCTACAAGAATGCCTAGCTTGGTAGTACTTTGCAGATTTACATCCTTAAGCATACTACAAACAGTTTTGGGGGTGAGATTTAGGATGTAGAAGGAGCCTTATGTGAAGCTGAAGGAAGAATATATTATATTTCGGATTCCAAAATGTTATATTGCTCTCTTATGTAAACTAATTCTGTTGAACTCATTTGAAGGTGTCAGGTAAAGTCACATATAATGGATATGATCTGAAGGAGTTTGTACCTCAAAGAACCTCCTCTTATGTCAGTCAGAAAGATCAGCATATGGCAGAGATGACTGTCCGGGAGACTTTAGAGTTTTCTGGACGTTGTCAAGGTGTTGGCTTCAAATATGGTAAGCTCAATTGAGTAGAATGCATCCGTTTCACATATGTGGTCTGAATATCATGTCTAAGAGCTGTTATACATGTAATAGATATGCTTTTGGAACTCCTAAGAAGAGAAAAGAGTGCTGGGATTAAACCTGATGAAGATCTTGATATATTAATCAAGGCTCTTGCTCTTGGGGAGCAGAAAACAAGTCTGTATGCAGAGTATATTTTGAAGGTACGCGAGTAATTAAGAAACGTTCTCAAGTTCATATTCTTTTTCGCTTCTGCTATATTAACCTCAAAGTCTATATCTTTGTTCAACCAGTCTAATCTATTTTACTTTCACTATGTAGTAAAATGATTTCAAAATCAAAATATAAACTATCAAATATCAATAAATTTTAAAATATTGCCAGCTTACCTGCCCTATCATCTTACTTTCAAAGAACAAATGCATTAATTTATTGATGTTATGGTGATGTTATGAACATTTGACAGTGAAACCTTAGTATTTTGGCTACATTATCATTTCCCTATCTTTATCATTTATATCCTGATAAGTAATAGCTTTTGTACAAAGATTTTAGGACTTGACATTTGTGCGGACACATTGGTAGGAGATGAAATGTTGAGAGGTATTTCTGGAGGCCAAAAGAAACGACTTACTACCGGTAGCTACATGATACCCTTTCTACTTCTACTTCAGTGTCTTTCATGCGTCAACCTCTATCCAAAATTGGTTACTATGATAATGATATATGCTGATATTTTGCAGGTGAATTACTCGTTGGTACGTCTAGAGTGCTTCTGATGGATGAAATATCAACAGGCCTTGACAGTTCAACAACACATCAGATTATCAAGTTCCTCAAGCATTCAACCCATGCTTTTGATGGGACTACAATTGTTTCCCTGCTACAACCAGATCCTGAAACCTATGAACTATTTGATGACATAATTCTCCTGTGTGAAGGTCAAATTGTTTATCAGGGACCACGTGAGGACGCTCTTGATTTTTTTGCATATGTGGGGTTCAAATGTCCAGAGAGAAAAAACATAGCTGATTTCTTACAGGAAGTACGTGATACTTGAAGTCAAATATAATATAGATTGCATTGTTTTCTTGAATATAATCGTATGTCGTGTTGCTGTTCACAGGTTACATCAGAAAAGGATCAGAAACAGTACTGGTCAGGAGCTGCTCATCGCTACCAATATGTGCCTGTGGCAACATTTGTACAAGCTCTTAAATCATTTCGTGTTGGTGACGCTTTGTCCAAGGAACTCTCTGTTCCTTTTGATAGACGTCTTAATCATCCTGCAGCACTATCAACTTCCAGATACGGTGTTAGCAAGTTTGAGCTTCTCAAGATGGGGTTCTCTTGGCAAATGCTACTCTTGAAACGAAGTCTGCCCTTATTTATATTTAAGTACATTCAGGTAGAATTTCTTCATCTTTCCCTTTCTTTTGTCTTTTTCTTGGTGTTCATTTTGTAGATTAAGGTAATTTTGTTATCGTAGCTTCTATTGAATACTGACAAAGAAGCAGAATCTGTGTCTTGCAGCTTATTATGATTACTTCAATCATAGTGACCGTGTTTTTCCGCTCAACCCTGCATCGCAATACACTTGATGATGGAGGAATATATCTTGGTGCCATTTATTTTGCAATACTCATGGTTTTGTTTAATGGATTCATGGAAGTTCCTCTGTTAATAGCCAAACTTCCAGTTCTTTACAAGCACAGAGACTTGCACTTCTATCCATGCTGGGTTTACACTATTCCTTCTTGGATTTTGAGCATTCCATCTTCCTTCATTGAGACTGTAATTTGGGTAGGAATTACATACTATGGAGTTGGATTTGATCCTCAAATAACAAGGTAAATAACTCTACTTACTGTACAGTTCATTTGTTTCTGCTGGAGGGTTGGATGCAATATCAACCACTTAATCGCCTACTTTTTCTTGAATTTATGCGTGCAGATTCCTGATGCACTTTCTGGTGCTTTTTCTATTGCACCAGATGTCCATCGGCCTTTTCCGTGTAATGGCATCTTTGGGAAGAAATCTGATAGTTGCTAATACTTTTGGTTCTTTTGCCATGTTGGTTGTCATGGCCCTTGGAGGATTTATTCTTTCACGAGGTAACTTTCGTAACTGTTGTACTTTACCTTTTTTGCTATCATATATGTTCTAACATCAAATTCTCTTGTTATGGCAGACAGCATACCGAAGTGGTGGATATGGGGTTATTGGGTTTCCCCTTTGATGTATGCTCAGAATGCAGCTTCTGTAAATGAATTTCTTGGTGATTCGTGGAATAAGGTGAGCCTAAGATTACTATTACATCTTAATATTTCATGCATATACATTCTGGTAGTTAACTCTTGTTCAATTATTGGAGCTTCAAAATCATAAACGCTTTAACTTTTGTAGAGACTTGGTGGCAACACATCACCATCTCTAGGGGTGATGCTTATGAAGGCAAGAGGTATATTTCCAGAGAGCTACTGGTACTGGATTGGTGTTGGCGCTCTGCTAGGCTACACACTATTGTTCAACATTCTTTATACTCTCTTCTTGACTTATCTAAATCGTAAGTTGCATATTCTTTAACTATCTTTACAGATTTTTGAGTTAACATTCAAACTATGGAAACTCGGTCTGTAAAAGCCAAACTTAGTTCAGGGCACATTTAAGAGATTGCCAGTATCTTATACTCTTACAAATGATTGCAGCTCTGGGAATAAGCCAGGCCATCATTACTAAGAAAAAGCAACACGATGAGGACAGGGAGGCAGACGATGAAAATGGTGTAATAGAGCTTGGGGAATTTTTGCAACAGTCATTCTCATTCACTGGTATATATAATCTGAAATTTTAGTTTATATGTCCTTTTCCTCTCTCATTTTCCCGTATGTCAATGTCAAACTTTCTACACTGATTTCTACAGGAAGAGACTCCAAAGTAATGAAAGGAATGGTTCTTCCATTCGAACCTCTTTCCATGTGTTTCACCAATATTAACTATTATGTTGATGTCCCTGTGGTATGTCAGTAACTTCTTCACATCTCTAAATGAATGCAATTTACACAATTTTCTTATTATCACCTCAATACTGCTTCAGGAGCTCAAGCAGGAAGGTGTAGTTGGAGATAGACTTCAGCTATTATTCAATGTAACCGGAACATTTAGACCCGGCATTCTCACTGCATTGGTAGGAGTAAGTGGTGCTGGAAAGACGACTCTTATGGATGTCTTAGCTGGCAGGAAAACAGGGGGAACTGTCGAAGGAAATATATACATTTCTGGCTTCCCCAAGCAGCAAGAAACTTTTGCAAGGGTTTCTGGGTATTGTGAACAAAATGACGTCCATTCACCATGCTTAACCGTGCATGAATCACTTCTGTTTTCTGCTTGGCTTCGACTCCCTTCTCATGTAAATATGAGGACAAGAGTTGTAAGTTCTTACTCACTAAGGGTGCATTTGAATATCCCAATCACATCTTATAAATTACAATGCATTATCTTAAGCTAATCAAACACCCCATAGTTATGTGTGTTCTTGAGTGGTGGCTTATTTTTCCTATTTGTGCTGTGCAGAGTTTTGTTGAAGAGGTTATGGAACTTGTTGAGCTAACTGATCTTAGAAAAGCATTGGTTGGTATGCCTGGAGTTGATGGACTGTCCACAGAACAAAGGAAAAGATTGACCATTGCTGTTGAACTTGTTGCCAATCCTTCAATTGTTTTCATGGATGAGCCCACATCTGGCCTGGATGCTAGAGCAGCTGCCATAGTGATGAGAACAGTGAGGAATATTGTGAACACGGGTCGAACAATAGTTTGTACAATCCATCAACCCAGCATAGATATTTTTGAATCTTTTGATGAGGTTTATATGCTTCTTTCTTGCTTGTTCTATAAAACAAAATCTCCCCTCGTTTGAGTGCCATAACCTGTATATGTTTGCATTATTGCAGCTCCTATTGATGAAGCGTGGAGGAAGATTAATTTATGCAGGGCCCTTGGGTCACAGATCCCATGATCTCATCAAGTACTTTGAGGTAGAGTTTCATGTTTAGATTTCTTAACATACACTAAATTGATTTCTACTAGTTTTACTTATTTCTTCATCAAACTAGGCAATTGAAGGAATCCCTCCAATCAAGCCGGGTCAAAACCCAGCTGCTTGGGTTCTGGATGTAACCTCTCCTGCAGAGGAAGCTCATCTTGGGCTGGACTTTGCTGAAGTATACCGACAATCAATTCTATTTCGGTAGGCTTGAACTTTCTATACCATTCATCAATATTTACTTAATTTCGATACCCACAGCTTACACATACTCTCTATCAGGATCAATAAGCATAAAGTAGCACGCTTGAGTAAACCAGAGTTGGACTCAGAGGACTTGAGCTTCCCAACCAAGTATTCCCGGTCATTCTTTTCTCAGTTCTGTGCTTGCTTTTGGAAACAAAACCTCTCTTACTGGCGAAACCCACAATACACTGCTGTCCGCTTCTTCTACACAGTCATCATTTCGCTTATGTTTGGTACAATCTGCTGGAAATTTGGTTCTAAAAGGTTTATCCTCACATCTTCTCTTCCCTATCTGTTTGGCTTCTTTCATTTCTTTGTTGGATATGAATGTGGGATACATGGTTCAGTAATTCAACCTTTCGCCTTCACCATTTATTTTGGTGTGCTGCAATTTACACCTTGTTTATTCATGTTGATAGGGGTACTCAACAAGACATCCTTAACGCAATGGGATCCATGTACTCAGCCGTCTTATTCATCGGAATCACCAATGCATCAGCTTGTCAACCTGTCGTTTCTGTGGAAAGATCTGTTTCATACAGAGAAAGAGCTGCAGGAATGTATGCAGCACTTCCATTTGCATTTGCTCAGGTACTACATTCCCTCTTCACACACATGAACTTTCCTAAATACATAATACAAAGATATGATTTTTCCTGACTTGCTAAGAAAACACCAATCCCTTTGGGGCAGGTCACAATTGAGTTCCCGTACGTGTTTGTACAATCAGTCATCTACAGCGGCATCTTCTACTCCATGGCATCTTTTGAATACGATGCTCTCAAGTGTGTTTGGTACTTGTTCTTCATGTACTTCACCTTGCTCTACTTCACTTTCTTCGGAATGATGGTCATTGCCGTCACCCCAAATCACAATGTCGCTGCCATACTTGGTGCACCTTTCTACATGTTGTGGAATCTCTTCAGTGGCTTCATGATCCCTTGGATGGTAACATATGCTCCTATCTTCATTTACAAAAGTTACCAATATATGTATTAAGGTGTACTGGACATAAAATTTCCATGAAAATGCATAACCTTATTTGATCTGTTTTGCGTTACAGCGGATACCCTTATGGTGGAGATGGTATTATTGGGCAAACCCAGTAGCCTGGAGTTTGTATGGTCTGCTAACATCACAATACGGGGACGTAACCGAGCCAATGAAGCTTGCAGGATCATACAGATCCGTGCCAATAAGGCAATATCTGAGAGACCATTTTGGGTACAAACACGAGCTATTGGGTGTTGCTGCGTTTGCCGTCGTCGGGTTTTGCTTGGTTTTCATACTCACTTTCGCCTTTGCCATGAAATCCTTCAACTTCCAGAAGAGATGAACTCTGCATAGAATATTTGTTCACTCTGCTGAATGGCTCAGTCTTTTGTGCTTTCTGTATTCTTTGCATCTTTTGTAGTGTGGGTTTCATTTCATCATATACAAGTGAAACTCAGGTCAAAGACAAGTGTATAAGATGTATTACATTATCTTTATATATAGCATTAGTCATGACTCATGTACACATTAGCTCTTAAATAAATCACGTATTTCTCCTACAAGGAAGACTGCTCTGGTCCAGATATATGACAATGCAACACTCACTTGACCACATTCACGTATGTTGCCACCAAAAAAGAATGGCACTCAAAAGTTTATTAACGTGAGATCAAAACATGACCAAAAATCTTATGCTAATATAGAACTACTACCGATTCAATTTTGAAAAAAAAAAAAGAATATGGAAAGAAATTAAAGAACACACATCTTTACAAAAGAAAATAAGAAGAATAATGCCAATAATCTAGGACCCACAAAATATATAAAAAGGCAAAAAGTAAGACTCGAATAATGGAACTTTCTTTTTATGGAGTTTCAAACCAATGGCCAACTAACATCTACCCTGAAAATTTGGGGGCGTCAATGGGCCCATGAGTTTTCTTATACACCTTAGACATCTTTCTTTGTCAAGTTAATTAGAGCTAGACCTACTTATGAAGATCTTAAACTAAAAGAGCCCTCAGGTTTGCCACGTGTAGGCACTTTTGCTTTGTACGCCCCCATGTAACTTAACCAGTTTGCATTACAATGGAAAACTTTATTCCGTTTATCTCCAGAATTCACCAACAAATGGAACTATTATACACCCCAAGTACCAACTCCCTTTAAGCATCATAATTTCAATGCCTGATTCTTATCTTGCACATACATCACAACATCATGCATTGCATAAACTCATGAATACCAAAACTTCAACTCCAAACACAGACCTCTCTATTCATATATGCACAACTCTCATCTCACTACAGAACATAGAGTAAAAGAATCTAAAAATTTCCTCACTATTCTGCCACTTTAGTAGTAAAATCAGTACTCTAATCCTGTACACGAAGCTGCAATATGGAAACTGACAAGCCTAATCCATGAGCATCATTCATCAAGCTTGATCTCTTTGTAGCTCATGCATTCTAACTTCAATCGTCCCATCAAAGTGAACACAGTCTGGATTCTCCGAATACGCGACATAGTACGCCATCACAGACGCCTGAGTCCACGCCATAGCAATCCTAGTCTGCAACAAACATTCACAACACATCAAAACCCATTCAAACTTCGGTGTCTAAGAACTTGCAAAACAATAAAAGAGTCAGTTAAACTTACCATGAAGTATCCAACCAAGAAGGCGTAAACCGACACTTCGGTCACATACCCTTTGTGCACCACAAAGGCCCAAATCCCTCCCACAAGACTACTCAGTGACCCACCAGCAACACCACTCAGAAAGCAAAACGAGTTTGCAATGTCAGAGTCAATAACAGGACACAATTCAGCTCTCTCAAACAGCTCCCAAACGTCCCTAGAGCCCTGAACAATCCCCTTCCCATACGCGCCAACGTGCACGAACCCCCATCGGTTCCCGTGCCTGATCAGCCTCGAAGCCAGGCCCGAAAAACACTCATTACAAGAGAACATGATCTCGTCACTCCCTCCCGAGGCGATCTCCATTGCTCTAGCTAAGCCTCTGACCATCCCGATCATCGGCACGAGCAATGATCCTAGACAAACCGTCCCAATCGACCCCGAAACTGCCTCCTTGAACGACGAAAACGCGCCGTTTTCAGAATCCTGCAAAAATTTCATGTGGTGTATGCGTGAGAACGTCACTCTTAAGCTGTTCTTGATCACCTGCATTGTCCAGCCCAAACTGATCAAAATCACTACGATCAAGATCACTTTGTAGCCGTTGGATCCCCCAATTGATCCTGATCTCGCCCCTCCGATTCCAACAGCCAAGAAACCCGAATAAGCCGAGCTCACAAAGACTGCCATTGAAGTTAACAGAAAGCTCTTGGGAGGGGAAAACTGAGTGCAATTCTTCAGCATTCGGGCTCCGTGGCGTAAATGGGGGATTACCCAGCAACCATAGATCGAAAAGGCGACAGATGAGACGATTGCGAGGATCCCAATCCCTAAATCCGCGGGTGATCCGGCCAGAACAAGAACGATCCCGATCCCGAGAGTGAACAGAGGAGTTAGCCAGAAAATGGAGTTGAGTGCGCCCGAAGGGTTGAGCTGAATGATCAGGAGCCATGCCAGGGAAGAAACGAGGGCACTGAGAATGGAGGCCAGGAGTGGAAGAAGCCATTTCAGGGGGTGGAAGGTCTGGTCAGGGGAGATTAGGAAGCCATGGATGGCAAGAGCTAGGACGAGGATTGAGACGATGAGAAGATGAACGAAGAAGAGGATTGTGATGGGATTCTTGAAGAATTTCTCGGGTTTTTTCGGACTTGTTGGAGGTTCGGATTGCATGATTGGATTGGTGAAAGGGGGAAATGGTGAGAGGTGTGATCAAGAAAGGAACTAAAAAAAAATACTAATGGGTGCGTAGCGTGCAAGGAGATGGGAGATTGAAAATGACGGGATTCAAGAAATTATGATATGGGGATTGAAAGATGGAGAAGAAGAAGGTGGAAAGCAGGTGATCTTTGAGAGGGTTGATGATCTGTTTTTTGTTGAGTGTTTATTCATCTATTTGTTGTGAATCTTGTGATAAAAGTCTTATCGCTTGCATAGTTGCAACAATCCATGTGAGTGCAGTTAATTTTGCCTCTATTTTAGGACATGGGTTTTATTTCATTCACGCGGAAAAAAGCTCTGAATTTGTGGGTAGTCAAATCTACGAAACTTAGTTTAAATCTCTTAATTAATTAAATTGATTTTGAAGGTGGGTGTTGACCAAGAGGGATTAAGGGTAAATTGCTGCTATGTCTGAAAGAGAATTACAGGTGGGGCCAATTTAACTTTTTTTTTGCTTGTCATGTTTCAGTTGGAATTTTCGCGCCGGGAAATCAGGAGTTTTATAGTACTTCTTTTGGTCAATACTTTTTTATGTTGCTGAACCTAAAGGCTAAAGCTACAATCATATACATCATGATGTGTATGGGTTACGTCTATGGTTGGACAAGCTCTTTGTCCATTTAAATGATTGAGGAGATAATGAAGAGTTCCAAACGTGAGGATATTTGATCCCTTTGTTTCCGTTTTGTCTTGTGACCCGATAATCATAATTATTTGGGTTTATCATGCATGAAAAAGGAAGGCGATATTGTAGGAAACCAGAAAAAAAACCGTTTCATACCTATTATCACGCTGAAAAACGTGGCAAAAATGAAATCCACATAACCACTCAAAGCTCTACCCGTTGTCTATTGGGATTAGATTGTGGCCTTCCAAGAACAAGACAATAGAAACAGGGGTAGAGCCAGATAGAAATATTGACAGGACTGACTGTACTGAGGGTTAATCTTCAAATATTTACAACTTTTTGTTTAGATACGGATTAAGGCATATACTATATCAAATCGAAGCCCCAAAAGAAGAACAATATAAGGTGAAAAAAATTTTGGATCGGGGGCCATGACCCCTACTGGCCCCAATATAGCTCCGCCCATGAATAGAAATCCACTAGCATATAAATAAGGTGAAACCCTAAAAAGGTGGATCCGACCTTATATACAAAGTGGTTAAATTTACCCCGACACGTAACTAAGGTCTCTCAATCCACTAAGATTTGAAAACAAAGAAGAGGGCTTGGGCATTATCCATTTGTTACATGACACAATGATTCATCTCACTACGAAGAAGATCAGGCAAAGTTTGGAATAGCAAATATCAAAAGCATAGCAACCATAAAAAGAGCTATTGCCTACACCTTCAGAAAGGAGTGCTGATAAATGACACGACTTCTTTTTTCCAGAGAATCAAGGTCGGGTGCCAAAGTAAGTGACTTCGTCCTCCATATTGATAGAAAACTAGAGTGTTATGCCATGACAACTAAGCCAGAAAACAAGGGATCCACATAAACAATAAAACAAGCAACCATGGTTAGAAAGGCCAAGCCATTTATGCTCCAAAATTGCTCAGCTTCAGAGGACAAGGAGGTTCATCTCTCAACCGAATGTAGCAATCAGGAAAGCCTTGTAGATGCTCATAAATTTGGCCACAAATGCTGTTTTACAAGAAGAAAAAGTCGAGTCATGTACAGAAGGAATCAACATGAGTAATTATCATGAAAAAACGGCTTCACTAATGAGCTCGGTACTTAAGACACTTCCGGTTTGTGTTAGAGAGAGTTGTCTTGAGGATAAAGATTAGTAAGTCAGGATAGTGAATAAAGATAATGATTTAATAAACTTCAATGCCAGATGATATTTCTAATGTACAGATAAAGCGCATAAATTGTCTGCTAGATCTCAAGTTAAGAAATAACACCTTCAAGATGGAATATAGCCTTCTGCCCCAGACGCATTCGGTGTTCCTGCATGAAACTCAATAACTTTTTAACAACCCTGGGATGTAGATGAAATCTTCTAGACCTACTATGGTTATTTTTATTAATCCATTTGCAAGCAACCATTAGGTATGCAGACGTGGTGAAAACTGAAAACAATCCACTCTACATATAATGTTTATAACTAAGCTGAACCAACGTGATCTTGGTGCTTCACATCTCAGGCTATTATGAGTCGGGTCAGCATGCTGTACTCGTTCATTAAGCACATATACCAAAGCCCTCCAGGAGAAGTTCAAAATCTGTGTCCTATGTATTGCATATCTCATAAAAAACATAAACATTTATAAGAAAATAAACTTACATGATAGGCAGCCCAGCGGCACACTTCATGTTTAAGTTCAGCATCCAGCTTCTTTAACAAATCAGAAAGAAGCTTCTGGTATACACGAAAAAAACACATTACTAGTTGATAATGCAAGGAAAAAAGAGCATATCAGACAAGAAGCTTATAAGCTGTTTCTACCTTCAAAATGACTTCTGGAGGTATACAGTTACTAAGTAGTTCATACAACTTTCCTCGAACCTGGAACAATCTGTCAAGGCAAGCACACAAAATTATTAGATAAGTAAAACCAACATCCATTTATTGCCACTTAAATGTATCAATTGTTCAAATATTAAGCAAAAAGACACGAGTCTAAACCTTTTTGGGCTTTGCTCCTTCATCATGTCAGATGCTATCTCTGAAATGTATTCTTCCCAATCCATCGGGGGTATTGCCTGGTCACTAGTAAAAGGGTATCTATAAAAAATGTCAAAGAAGTGCAGGCATTAGTATACTACTTTATAGAAATTCATAGACCAAGAAAATCTGAGAGAAATTATGAGTGGCACGAGTCTCAACTGTTGGACACGACAGGCCTCAAACAATAGTATAGCTCTTCTTAAACTCCGATTGGATTTTGTTGCCACACGTTCTGCAAAACCAGGTGGAATTTGCAGCCCCTCCTTCTTGCCTATGAAACCCAAAACTTTTACAATCTGCAAAACAAGGCAGTATAATGTCTTCAGAATTTATAACCATACATACAAGCAAAGGCACAAGTCATCCTATTAGGGGTTTGTTACTCTTTTGTCCCCATCCGACTGTTTAATTTTGGATGACGTTACATTTGGCCATCCCCCACATTTCTGCCATATAAGTCCTGGCATGTATGAAAGATGTACAGCATGGCATTCTCAACAATTGGGTGAATGAAACCTCTGTCCACTTGATTACAAAGTACATTCGTTTGCTAATGCAATACGTGCATGAAGGTCATTTTATGCATATACTATTCAAAGGAGTCCAATGTTATTTAGAACATGTTTTGTAGAGTGTTTAGTAATTAGTACATGGGTTGTTCATATGGTTGTCTAATGATCGATTACCTGTTCTTCTGATGGAGCATTTATCCGTATATTCAAGCACCGAGATCGTACTGCTTCTGTAACCTTGGAAGAACTATTACAGCAGAGAATCAGCCTGCATGATGCACTATACTTCTCCATTGTTCTCCTTAGCGAATGTTGAGCCTCCTTTGAAAGTCTGTCAACCTCATTGAGTACTAACACTACAAATTGTATAAAAGGGGCAAAGTCATATATCATCAGGCAAGAATGCTTCCTTTTTTTTTTTGGGTCGACAAGAATGCTTCCTTATGAAACACACCAGTTTAATAACCATAAATGTTCTAATCTGACACCAATATATAAGATTGGTGGGGGACAATATAAAACAGTTGCGTTGAGTTTTGTGTAGCAGTTGATGTAATCATATGGTTAAGTAGAGTTTGGTGAAAAGCTATCTAGTCACAACGATTAGGGGTTTCTTGACGTACAACAACATCCCGGTAACGTCCCGGTACTATGTGAGGGGAATAAAACAGGAGAGGCTATTTGATTGAGTGAAGCAAGTAAATTTAACAATTACCTCATTTTAAATTCAGCATGTAAATCCTGTATTTTCTCATGGATTAAAAGTTGGTGATCTTTCTCTTTTGGATGTACAGATTTCTCTAGTCATACCTTTCAATGTCCTTTTCTTAATAGCAATTTACTTTTTTTGATCGACAGAATGCAAATCTAACCTTTATTCTAGCTCAGTCTAGGTTTTCATTTAAACTTGCCCTCAGAAGTGCACAATCAGACATGGTGCACATTTTAAGTAGCTTGCCACAATTGCCAGGGTGGTAAGCAGATGATGTTTTAACACAATGCTGCACAAGCCAATGTAGCACCTCATCCAAATATAACGCAGAAAGTTAAAGAGCATCACCTTTAAATCCCTTCTTTCCTTTAGAGTCAATTGGCCTATTCCTTGCCATTTCTTTTATAATCTCCTGAACAATATATCTGTCCTGAAATCCTGCATCACTTGGGTTCAACTCTATGTGGTGGGTACTTGATAGTGTTGTCATCTCAATATCAATTGTCCTAGTGCCAGCCTTTGGAAAGGTCAACATAAGAGGATTTTCACATTAGTATATGATCAAAATCTAGATGCTCAAATTCTTCCTAATGTAGGATCACGCATATAACCACATCATATCCTGGAAAGAGTTTTAGAATGATACATCAAAAAAGTAAAGGGCAAAGAGCTACTTTGAAGGCAACCAAATACAAGTACATTGATGAGTGATGAACACTGCACTAAGGGAGTTTTAGTGTTGCAAATTTTAAGGGACACCCAGTCAAAAATTCATTCTTAGTTGAGACCCAACTACTGATGTGTTTGGAAGTTAATGACAGAGTTGACATCCCAACGTATATGTGGCACTTAAGTGGCTGCATCGGATTTTTTGTGTACAACATAACCATAGCTTTTGTCGTAAGTATTTTGCATGCCCCATTGTAACCAAACCCTAGTTCTTTCAAGGTGACCGCTCCATTTGCAACCCAGTTACCCAGAGTAGAATAGAGCAATGTAAAAGTACCTAAAAGTCTAAAACACAGACAAGTACAATATCCACTGACAAAAAGAAAACTCAGCAAAAATGCATCTCCAATTAGACCTCTACCCCGAAATTAGACGCTTTGTAACCATAGCATCATTTAAATCGCTGAAAGTACGTTCTGTAATTTTCATCTAGTCCAGAATCTGGTTGCAAAAACAATAAGCAAACTAAGCTTCAACCAAGCATACAATATCATGTAGATATATATGAACTCACATCGATTTTCCAGTCTTTGTTCTCCACCTTCACCTGCAAACAATAATCAACCAATATTTAGCACCACCAACCAGGAACGGAACTATTCATGGAGAAAACAAAAATCTAGGGCAAAAGCGGCGACCTTTTCAACACTAGAACCAAACATCTGTCTGAGAAGCGCCATAATTAGGGTCTTCTTGCCCGAGCCGGAAGGGCCATAGAACAGCAAATGCGGGCAATCTTGCTCCGTAACCTACCATGGGATTCAAGATAAGAAAACGGCCAGAGAGATTTTCGAAGGGGGAGAGAGAGAAATCGGGGAAAATTAGTACCAATTTCTTGAGATTCTGAGCCACATCTTCGTGCACAAGGACCTTGTCTAGGGTTTTCGGTCGGTACTTGTCCACCCACAACATCGTCGAAGCCGATCGGAGAAGAAGACACAGAGAGTGAGACGAAAGTGGCGGGAAAACTCACCGCCAAGTTCTTAGAGTAGAATCACAACAAGTCAATCAGCGCAGCTTGTCTTGGGTTTTTATGCGCATCAATATTTATGACGGAACGCATTTTTGATCCCCGTTTTACCCCTATAGTTTGTAGAATTTACGCCCATGCCACCGGCCTTTGTAAACCTCATTCTGGAATTTCTTTCTTCAATTTTGAGGGGGAAAATAATGTGTTCAAAACAAAAGACATTATATATTTACATTACACACAGCAGAAGCTTGTTCGAATAAATATTGACAACTGAGACTCGGCTTTTAATCCCAAGTTTTACGTGAATGCATCAACAACAACTTGATTTCATTATAGAATCACATCAATTTACATTTTCTTACAAGGGTAGTAAGGGGTTGAATCCCCTACATATGGATCCTATATACATGACCCACAGCAAAGCTTAACATCAAATATTAAGCCTTGTATCGAATAGCTATGTCTCCATAGCATACAAACTATTCAAAACCGACATATATTTTACAAAATGATTCCAGGTACGACTAAGCGAGAATGTCTTGTGGGTTGCGATTTATCTCGCCAATGTGTGCAATTGGAACATATACTGCATCTCTCAGAGAGCTGTGTCTCCTGCCATAGAACAAGTAGACCAAGACTCCTAGGAATAGCCATACCGATACCCGCATCCAAGTTGCAAATCTGGAGGTTACAAGAGAACCAAAGGATTGTGATTGCTAGTTGGTAGAGATATGGCATGCATTTTTAAAGAGGAAAGGAGAACATACGCACCCGAGATTTATCAATAGGTAGACGTTGATGAGAATGCAAACGATAGGAAGCAATGGGACGAATGGGCAGAGGAAACCTGGTAGAAATGGAAAGGCATGTTTTGAGTGCATTTTTATGTAAGATAGGTCCATTTCAGCAAACAGAAATCTTCATATCAGCCCACACACTATAAAGTGAGAATTAGACCATACCTCCTGTGTGACCAAAGTTGTGTCTTGCATCATCTTGATCTATACAAGTGAGTACTACCAGACCGCCTAAAACAAGACAACAGCCCACTCCAGACAACGTGTAACGAGCAACACTGGACAGCAAAACATAACCCATGGGGCATAGTGTTAATAGATAAGATTACAGTCCAAGTTCCATATTCACAGACTATAAATTCAAAAGAACTTTGGTAACACCGCCACAGATTGTCTGAAACTGAAGAATCTTTTTTGGAAAGGAACACATTTAGACTTTACCTGGCAAGATACACACATGAGGCGGCAGATGTGAGGATAAACACCCCTATACATGTAAACATTATGGTCCAACCAGCAATTTTTCGCCGCTTCTCATCACTAATTACGTCTGTCAAAAGTTCATTTTCAAACAAGCATCTAGAAAATCAGATGAGTTGAATTTTCCAAGAATTATGAGAGTTGAACTTTCGACAAATGATAAGATATAAGTAGTAAACTTACAGCTTCCTTCGACTACTTGCATCACAATCTGAGGGAATTGCACTGAAGAACCCCCCTTTTCAAGCAAAGGCTTTTCAGCTTCCTTCGAGGCGGAAAATTCAGGGGTGATAGCAGCATATCTTAAAGCAACAGCATCAATGGAATCCTGAAGTGAGGAAGGAACGGGCACCTCATCTGGTGGGACGTATCTCAGTATTAGTACAGATATTGCCACCATAGTAAATGCAAGTAGTGTACCAACGCTGACCTGAATCAGGAAAAAAAACATGTTAGCAATGTCTTGCCAGTACATAGTAACAACTTTCGAATATAAGACACTCCAGTATATGTAATCTGCAGATATCAAATATAATGTGGACTGTTTTTCCCAAGCATTAGCCCGGTGTGTTGCCAGATTGAGCATTTGCCTTTTCACTTGGCTTGTGAGTTTTTGCGCATGCTCTATGAATTTGACTTCCTGATTGTATATCTAATCAAATCTCTAGACTTTGTTAGAAAGTTGGGATATGCACAGGACCTTACCATGCCAGCCAACTGTGAAACATCCATAAAGAAAGCAAGCACAGCAGCTACTATTCCAGTTGTTACCGTGCTCTTTAGTGGAACTTGAGATTTTTTGTTAACCTCTGAGAAAAAAGGCGGCAATAAACCATCTCTAGCCATTGCCATCAAGATTCGGGGCTGAACACACAAATATCAAGGATACATATTAACAAAACATCTATTATTGCATCAAATGGTTAGTGGAGAAACACTTCTAATTAGTGACCTGAGGCAGAATTGATCCCATCAATGTCGAGCAAAGAGCAGTAACAGTCCCGACTGTAATGATGTACCTATATAATATAAAAACAACAATCATCTCTCAGACTCACAAGCTCATTGAAGTAAACAGTAAATGATACATTTTTAAAGCAACTTACGCAGCCCAACGCATTCCATGAGAATCGAAAGCCGAGGATATGGGCGTGTCAGGGTCCATAGCATAATAGGGTACTAGGCCAACAATGACAATGGAAACTAGCATGTATAAAGCACAGCATATGGATAGTGCAGATGCAATTCCAAGGGGAAGATCTCTTTGTGGATTCTTCACCTGTCAAAAATGACTGATACTTCATATTTGATCACATCAGGAAGTAAAACTAGAAATAGACGTTTCACTCCTGTGGTAATAAAGAACATATCATTTCCAGTTATGAAAAAAAAACTGTGAAATTTCATTCATTTAACCTCCTCAGCTGTGCTGGCTACCGAATCAAAACCAATGTAAGCAAAGAAAACGGTTGCAGAACCAGCAAGCATGCCATCAACACCAAATGGGAAATACCTATAGTATGTCCAAATAAATTAGTAAAGGATAATGTAATGGACCTAGTGGTAAGAAAAAGTCATTCAAGATTAAAGCCATTGATCAATTACCCTGCAGAAAGTTCATATCCTGGCCATCCAGTTTTGAAACCCAAATATCCTCCAGCAACTATGACAAAAATCATAGCACATACGTTTGCTATGGTGACAACACCTTGCACCAGAGTACTCTGTGGATTCGGTGATTAGACCCGACAGCATGATGTGTGTAAGTTGAAGTTCTACAACTGTAACTCCTCAGCGAATGGGTTAGAAATATAAGACTGTGAAATTTATCAAACATAAATACAAAAGTACCTCCTTGATTCCAACACATAGAAGCCCTGTGACAACCATAACAAGGACAGCAGCACAAGGATCCACCACTACATCAAGGCCAGGAATATACTGACGTGCTAGAAAAGATGGCAAGCTGTTCTGGCCTCCGAAAAGCATTGCCTGCATAAATAAAAAGAAAAGAGGTGAATTAAATAAGAGTAATCAAACAAATATCGAAATGATTATCCTTGAACTTTTGTCTCAATTCTTTGGTTCAATTTATTCTACCGTTCTGTGTAATGCAGTCTAGAATTTAATAACATCTACACATGCCCGGCAAAAACAAATTTTTAAAGCAAATGATGGAGATACTAGGAGGAGTAATCAAATAGGTAGTATCTTCCAACTAAGCATATGATGCTGAACATTACAAAACAGTAAGATCCCAACATCAAGTTGGGAACCAAATGTTTGAAGTCACAAGACTAAATGCTCATAAGCAGAAGCACATGGAACCTTTGCAGATTACAACTCAACTATATTCAAAAGATTCTAAAAATGCACACACCAGATTTGGAGATATGCCTCGAGCCACCGCAGAACCACCAATAGTATATTCCAAAATCAAAGCCCAGCCTATTATCCATGCAACACTGGAAGATTCACAAAAAAACAAGGAGACTCATCAAGATCTTGGTTATCATCACCAGCAACTATAACAATCTATAAACTGTAAGTTTATCCTGACACAAAGAATGAACTTCCATAAGAGGATAAAAATACGTTCAATCAGAAAAGAAGAGAGAGAAAATTACCTTTCTCCAACACATATATAGGAATAATGGTAGGCACTTCCTGCAGAAGGGCACCTACTAGCAAGTTCAGCATAGCAGAAGGCAGAAAGTGCAGCTGCTATTCCAGCAATCAAGAAAGAAAAGGCAAGGGCTGGCCCTGAATGCTCTCTTGCTACTGTGCCCACAAGAATATAAACTCCTGCTCCAATAGTAGACCCAACTCCTGATGTATGAAAATCAAAGCATTCATTCACTTGTAAGTCACATCTATTCTTGTGAAGATATGAACTTTATATATCAAGACTCAAGAGAGTGATTGTGTCAACTTTTTTCATGAGGTGTGAGCATTTGTCCTGGAATCTCCTGTATTATCCTTAATAAAATCTAATTTGGCATGTGAGAGCTTAGTATAGATATGCAGGAAGGGGGATTTGAAGGCAAGCAATCAACATTTTTTTTAATAAACATTGATCAAAACTCTCAACGTAAAACAGATGAGAACAAAATAAACAAGATAGGTTTACCAATGGCAATAAGATGAGGAACAGATAAGGCTTTGGCCAACTGGTGATGGCTACTTGAAGATTTACTAGTATGCTCAGAATCCACTTGTTTCCTCCTCACAAAGCTTCTCAAACATTTGCCAAAATTTACACCAACATCAGATCCTTCTATTTCTGAAACACCCATCTGTAACAGCTAATTACTAAAGTAGGCTCGTCTAACTCTACACACAGCAAGGAAGAAACTGATCAAATCGGACTCAAATTCTCATTAGAGCTTGGAACCCTTAATTTATGGAAGCTGAAAGGTCCTAACTGAATTATCAAACAATCTGATGAGAACAACTGTAATGAAACCACAAATCCCTCCGAGAAACGAAAAGGGTATGCAGAATTGAGGATGAATTGAAAGGGATCAGGAAGTTTAGATTTTGGAGAGGAAGGGTGGACGAAAAGAGAGAGCTTTAGAATGAAATGCCACAGAAGAATCTTAATTGTTCATGCTCTTTTTTCTTTTTGGATCCAATCCTGTAACAGTAGGCATTTCTTTGTTTGTTTACGCAGAAATAAATCATTGTTGCTTCCACAAGAAATCAAGGTGCCAGCTGGGCAATGCATTAAAAAATTTAACAAAGCCCATTTTTTGTATAGATTATCCAGATTTGTTAGCAGTAAAGTCAATTTTGTAAAATTTTGCGAGTCACTTTCATCGAAAAAACTCGTACGTGATTGACCAGAAAGAAAAAATGTACATGCTAGCTGTATATACTGTACGTATAAGCTTTACGCATTTTAGTTTGATATGATTTATAAAGCAACAAAGCAGATAAATGATATGATTAAGTTTTGGATTAAGAAAGTTGAAGGTGGGGATCCGATAATTAAGCACCACATAAACCATACTGGTGGGGAGAAAAGAGGGTCATAGTAATATGATGTCATGTTTAGTAATTTAGATTCTGGGGTTATTTGATATGTCATACGCACTACTTAGTAGCTAACATGCTGATTTAATAAATAAAATAAAAACTATAATATATGTTCACGACCCTATCTTGTAATCATATAGGAATTAGGAAGTATGGCTATTATTTTTTCGGTCGAAATAGGAAGTACGACTATTATTCATGGTGGGTGTAGTCGTAGATTGGATCTGTAGCTCAATGATGATGACTCTTAAGTATCAGAAACTAATTAATTTCTTTGTCGTGTACAAAATTATGGGTTCAACTGAGATGCGTGATGGCTTTATCAATCTTTTTATTTCTAAACGACTTATTGATCTTAAATAATACTATAGAATACGTGCGATTTCCACGTCATCATGCACGATTTGGTAATTGCTTGTCGGCGTGGGATCAATTTGAGAGGCAAGCTCAAATTCATGCCAAACATCACACCTAAACCCATATAACACGTTTTGTATTTTGCAATTTGAGTCAGAAGTTTGAATTCTATGCAAACCGCCGTCTGATTCAATAAAGAACGCAACTTGCTTCCTCTGATTTTTTGTCCTCTTGAAGTAGGTGACTTGTTTACTGAATGCTGATTTGATCAAAAAAGTTACAAACTCATCTAGGAAAACCAAAGCTTTGATCTCAAAATCCATGTGTATATATCCAATTTCAGCGCCGTTTTAACAAGGAAGGAAAGAACGAGTACAACAGGAGAAGTATACAAAGCTAAAATTGCCTTCTAAGTATAGAATGTTGTTATGTACAGAGCTGTTGGTTTTGTTTCTAAATGTGTGCATTGGTTGGAGTTGAGCAAGACCAATCAGATGAGGCAAGGTATATCTCTGTAGCAAGAGCTGTTGGAACGTATATTGCATCAAGAAGTGAGCTGTGTTTTCTGCCGTATAAGATGTACACTAACACTCCTATCCCGAGCCATACCGAAACCCGCATCCATGTGCTCGCCCTGTTCGAACCGATTCAGGAATGCAAACCATTTCTCATGATTTAAGAGTGCAATCAAGAAATATTTGAATAAGATGTGTTTAGAATGGACGGAAACGATACTCACCCGAGGTTTACTAGCAAGTATGTGTTCACGAGAATGCACGAAACGGGTAAGAATGGAACAAATGGACAGGTGAAACCTGAAAAAGTAAGAAGCATAATTTTCTTATACAAGTTTGTTCTTGTGGAATTTCAACCATGGGTATGTTATAAAACTTATAATCATGGCTGCAAAGGTTCTTTTCATGAGTAGCATTACCTCCTGTGTATCCGAATTTGTGGCTTCCGACGTCTTGGTCAAGGCGCGCAAGGATGCACAGCCCAGTCAAGAAAGCAATGCCACCGATTCCACAAAACATGAAGCGAGCAAAACTGTACTAAGATGAAAATACATCATGTTTAATATATCCATCAAAACAGTACTTAAAATTTGCATGAATGATGTACTGCCATCGCTTGTATTATAAGTGCATCAAGTTTAAGCCTTGTTTTTTGGACGAGTCTTGAGCATATTTGTAAGTAGAAGGGAGACACACCTAGATATATTTTCCACAGAAGCAGCAGATGCAAGAACAAGAGCACCCATACATATGGAAACTATGCTCCAGGTTGCCATTATTCGTCGTGTCTGTTGCTTTGCTTTGTCTGCAAAAATCCATTGTAGAACATGACAACGGCTCAAAAAGCACATGCATCTCCTCTGAATAATACTCAAGTTACCTTGAATGGTATCCTTCTCTTGGACAGGAAGATCTGTAGCTTCACCTTTGCCAAGCAAAAGCTCATGGTCACTCCCATCCATTGTAAACGAATCTCTTGCAAGATCAAGATCAGACTCGCGGGCAAGACGACTAGAACCTTCTGAAAAAGAAGCAATGGACTCCCTGAAAGATGATGGCATTGGCATCTCTTGTGGCGGTACGTACCTGAGAATAAGTACTGAGATTGCGACAATGGTGAAGGCGAGCAGTGTACCAACACTGACCTGCAAACAAGTGGTAGCCACTCTTTATGGATATGATAAGATTGTACTGTAAAACTAAGTGTAACAAGATCTAGTATAGAAGAAGGTACCATTCCAGCCAATTGTGAAACATTCATAGTGAATGCTAAGCCTGCAGAAAGAAGCCCGGTTACTATTGTACTCTTCACCGGAACTTGTGTACGTTTGTTAATGTCTGAGAAGAACGACGGAAGTAAACCGTCTCTAGCCATCGCCATCAAAATCCGGGGCTGAGGAAGTTAAAACACCTGGTTGTCAATAGCTAATAAGCTGAGTGTCATACAGGTTTGCATTCCTTTCTTTTTTTTTTTGTTCTCTTCCTATGCTGATGCGAAATTATGTTAAACCTCAGATGCTCCAATGTACCTGAGGAAGAAGGGAACCGAGCAGAGTTGCACATAGAGCCATAACTGCTCCAGTTGTCACAACATAACTGCAAATTCACAATAAATCAAAAGCAAAGTGAGCAAACTATACCACTGAGCGGATTGAACTTAAACATGAGCATAAACAATGTAGCAGAAACTTCACATACGCTGCCCATTGCATTCCGTAGTAGGAAAATGCTGAGGAAATTGGAGTGTCTTCATCCATCTCGTTGTAAGGTACCAACCCGACAATGACAAGAGATACTAGCATGTACAGAGTGCAACATATGGATAATGCAATCCCTATACCAAGAGGTAGATCTCTTTGAGGATTCTTGACCTGTTGCCAAAATTCCGAAAATAGGGAAAATTAAAATCAGTGATAGAAACTTTCATTGCCCTTATTGTTAAGAAATGCAACGGCCATTGCTACTGATCAAGACTACTAGCTATGAAGAGTAAGTAACACATACCTCCTCAGCTGTGCTAGCAACCGAATCAAAACCAATATACGAAAAGAAGACAGTAGCGGAGCCCGTGAGCACACCCTTAAATCCATATGGGAAGTACCTAAACGACAGAAAATACCGGAAATGAGTTGATGGAAGAAGAGAAATATTGAAATCAAAACAGCATGAGGTGCTCTAATTAGCAATTACCCAGTAGAAAGCTGGTATCCTGGCCAGCCGACTTGAAAGGCGAGATACCCTCCAGCAACAATGATGAAAACCATGCAACAGACATTCATTGAAGTAATAACTGATTGAACTGATGTACTCTACAAGATCAGGATCTTACTGAGATTAATGGGCAAGCATTTGATTTTGAACTACAGAGCTGAATCTACTACAAAGTAGAAAGTTTACATGTAAGAAACTGAGATTGAAAATAGTAAGAATCTTAAAAGAGTTTGTAGACGTACTTCTTTTACACCAATACACAAGAGCGCAGTGACAATGAAAACCAATACAGCAGCACACGGGTCGACTGTAATACCAAATACTGTATGGCGGGCCAAAAAAGTTGGCAGGTTATCCTCACCTCCAAAATATAACGCCTGAAAAGAAGGAAATAAATGATGTTTTAGTTCTCGCAATCCCAAAGTTTTTTTAGTGAAAAGACTTAACAGACATTTGTCTTCTAATCAGTCAGGCTGTGTCCATTTTCCAGCTTTCAATTTTAACAGAAAGAAGCCTTTATAAGTTTGAAACTCATTTTTAACATGAATGCTTTACAAAATTTATTTTTTGTGACAAGGTCTACAAACCAGATTCGGGGATATGCCACGAGCAACTGCTGCGCCACCAATAGTGTACTCGAGTATCAACGCCCATCCAATCAGCCAAGCAGCACTGAGAGTGATTCATATATTCATGAACACACGCCAAAAGCATATAAACAGGAAGCCAGATAAGGCAAATGAAAAGTGAAACAATACATTCAAAAGTCAAAAGAGTTGATTTGTGGATTACCCTTCTCCAACACAAATGTAAGAGTAATGGTAAGCACTTCCAGCAGAAGGGCAACGACAAGCAAGCTCCGCGTAACAAAATGCAGACAAGGCAGCTGCTATACCAGCAATCAGAAAGGCAATTGTAAGAGCTGGACCCGAATCTTCTCTCGCAACCGTACCCACAAGAATATAGACTCCAGCTCCAATTGTTGCACCAACTCCTGATATACCATCAAGAATGTAAAATAGCTTCATGTTACCACTATAGCAAAATAGCTTGCATTGCCATTTTGTAATCCAAGAAAAGAAAATTCAGAAACATGTAGGCATGTTAGAGGGAAGTTTACACAAAGAGCTACATTTGTAGCAAGAATGTTATCTTACAAAAAGTAATTTATTCCATACCAAGAAATCAGCAAATCACACCATTTTATAGTTTGAAGACAAAGTGGGGAAATATATTAAGCTCCACAATAAAATGTAAGGAGAAATACCAATGGCAACAAGATCAGGAACAACCAATCTCTTAGCCAATTCAGGTCCACCTCTCCTCAAGAAAAATGAGTCAACTTGCTTCCTTCTAAACAAGCTGTTCAACCCCAATGAAAATCTCCCTCCAAAACTCTTCTGCATTGCCATTAAACTATTGTCAGGAAAATAAGAAAAATTCAAGCTTCGGTTTGAGGGTTTTTCTCCTTAGATATTCAACTGCCAATCACAGCAAATCCCCTTATAATAAGTAACCCATTTGAATCGAACTAGAAGTGCAGAAAATGAAACAGAAGAAGAAAAGATGTGAAGAAGGCAATGATAGATTGGATTTATATGGGGGAAAGAGGGCTGATCTGCAATGATTGAGACATTGACTTTGTAAACGAGAATGGTGATTATTACGTGGGGAGAACTAAGTCTGCCTTCCGCTTCATCTCCTTCCTTTGAGACGGAGAAGGATTTTCTTCCATTTCCTTCTCTTTGCTCTACTAGCTCCATTGTTAAAATCTTAAGATCTCAAAATAATGCTTATACATTAGTTGACCATTCATCAGTCCCAAAAAGAAAAAGTTTCAGTTGACTACAACACTTTTAGGAAAATCACACAAAACTACCCTTGATTCCACCTACTTTGCAAAAAAAGTACTACTACTTAAAATAAAATTTTACATTTAAGGCTACGATATGATAATAAGCTGTATGTAACATTTTGTATTTTTCTGTATCAAAATGAGAATCAATCATTCAAAAGAATCAAGTGTATGCATGCATGGATATTGCACTCCCACAATGTGAAGACTTCTTTTTGTCCTTGAGCAAAAAGGTGTTTAGATATTGAATTATAGCATCTTCCAGACATATGGGAACAATGCCCCCAATGAGATCAAAATCATTTACTACTTTTTGCAGCAAAAGAGATTACTTGCACTTCAAAAGTATCAAAAATATTAATTTTCTTACATCCAACATTAGGCAATTATGTTTAGAGTTGAAATCGCGGATGACATGAACTTGACCATTGATTCTCAGTTGATGTGTTCTAGTATGATTTCGACATAATTTGTAGCTGAAAGCTGATGAGGTATTACTAGGTTTCCCAGAAGTCAGCTGATATAGCAAGTGATAAGTAGAGACAAGTTGTGCCATCTAGAGTTTTTGTCATAGAACTATGCGTATAAAATACATACAAAAAACAATGACAGCAAATATGCAGGGCAGTGTAAATGAAAACTAGGCCTGATCAACAGAATAGTAAACAGTAACAATGGAATCAGTTGCTGTTGAAACAATCAGCTTTGAGTAGTCTCCCCCATTTGCAAATTCTTTCTTCTTCGTTGCAACATTCCAAGATTAACTCTACACAACAAGACACGTTCAAGCATCAAGATCTACAGCCAAATGCAGGAAAATACAGGATCCGTACACAAGTTCAACAACTTTGTTCTTGTTCAACGCATTTTACAGTCACGGATTTTCGACTGTGACATGAATACAACAGAGCAGAAAAACTTTGTTCTTCTCTTCATATATGCCTCGTTTGCTTTCTTAATTGAAGCACTTGTAAGTCCTCCAAACTGACTAGGCGAAAAAAAATAGTGTAAGATGAAACCCCAGTTCTAGGTACCTCCACTACCGTCGCCGGGATTTCCAAGTGGGCCCCACAGCCCTGGACTCCTACCATTGACAGTCAGCGGCCGCCAGATTTGTGACCCTCTGTTGTTTGCATTCCCGCCGTCAGAAACCTGAGCATATATGCTATTATTTTTGCCAGTTCCACTGCTGAGTTCATCTTCACCAGCTACCATTTTAAGGAGCTCTGATTGCAGCATTGGGCTGTTCTTTTTCAGGTACTCAAAGCCTTCTGAATTCATAACAGCTGCGTCCAAAGCGCCAGTTAAGGCAAGCGGGGCGAAATACATATACATAATATTAGCAGCCAGCAGAGTGGAGTCAGAGAGATGCAATGTCTTGAAACAATTGCAGCTATGTGCTATAATCAGATGTACCTCACCCTGAGGTATATGTATATCTAGCAGGAAAGTAATAGGACAAAAAATTGACATGATTTAGGCTTGGTAAAGTTTTTTCTGGATTAAGGGCCGATAGATTATGTGTTCCCAAGAAGGGATACTCAATTTTTTGCAAATAGTACAAGGAATAAATTTCCTGATGAAAGGAATCAAATCACGTAACCTATACCTAAAAGAAGGCAGAGGCTTCTAGGAATAGCAGGAGAAAGAGCACACACGGCTGCATCTCTAGGAGTCACCTGACTCCTCTAAGTTAAAAAAATTTAGGTTCTTATGAATTATAAAGGAAGAACCAGGTCAATGGTGTCATTGTGAATGAGATGCACACGACCACTTAGACGGGTGGCAAATCAAGAGAATTAGATAGCACAGCCTTGTAACAAGAAGCAACAGAGAAATTCTAAGAAGCATTCAATGACTTTTAGACATTAGGTCATACTTCCCAGAGCCAAAGATGGCTGGATTCAGCTTTGATATTGACATCCAACTTTATTTGCAAAACGTACTTTATAAAATATTAGCTTTTACAAGGAATTTGTACATTGCAAAGCACTAAATGCTAGAACTTACCAACAAGGTTTTCAGCTACAAACTTCAGGCAAACGGATTTCAAATCTGAGGCATGGTAAAGATCAGCCAGGGAGAGGATATCAGCAACAGAAGTCACAGATATATGCTTGCTGAGAAAAGACTCGCACATCAACCTAAGTCTGCTCAGGTCATATTTGTCTGCCACAGCTAATAATTTTGCCACTACTGATTCACGGAGTGATGTTGTAGAAGGTGAGGTAGATGATAGCAAGTCCTCGTCAGCAACAAGACAGTCTTTATATATATAATGAAGCATAGCCTGCAGATGCAGAGAAGTTGTCAGAAATTGGACCCATATATCCTCCAATGCACTTTAGAAACCTAAAATAACCTTTAATAGCTTAAGGAAAACAAAAGGTCACTGAGAAACCAAGCATACCATAAAAACCTTTGGATCCATGTCAGTAACAGCTATCGTGACTTCATCACTTTCTTCCATCCTATCCAAATATTCAGCTTCAAATATTGGGGATCTTGCAGATATTACTAGCTTATGAGCATTAAACCGTTCTCCAGCAACAGTGAAAACTATATCTGAAAATTCATCATTATCTAACAGCATGCCAAAATGTGAGCCGATATCAGAACTTGGAACCTGTATAGAGGGTAATCTGGAGCAAACGGTTTCTGAAACCACAACTCCAACCGTACAGTTAATTCTTAAGCAATCATCCTTCAGAAAATCTGATGTCTCCAACATCGCCCTCCTATAAAACCGTTTATAACCCCTGAGAAAACAATGAACAGAAAACAGTCAGAAACTCAATACAGCATAAATACACAGCTGATGTAAAGCATCACTGACATCCACAACTAAGAAAAATTAAATGAGCACCAACTTGAGAGTCTAGACATAATTTCACCTTGACTTAATGAAACACTTCCAACTTCTAAGCAATGGTTATGAGTACAAAAAATTTTTAAAAAAAAAGTATTAAATAAGGGACATCAATCTTAAAATGCTTGCAGCAAACACCAGGCATCAAACGAATCAGATACCCAGAAAAGTAAAACACAATACAAAATCACTATTCTCTACTCATGCCAGCTTTTTACCACTTTCTAATGAGCCACCTATGTCTTCAGCAGGCTTAGCTGTCACCCTGCAGTATGTGTTTACCCTTTAATCTCTAACTCACTGCTGTGCTGGGGATTTTAACCCTCTCTTACACTTAACCACTAGATTACTTATCTCCCATTCTCAACTGTTGCCATAAACCACTGAAAAATCTCCCTCCCAAAACCCCCTCTACCAGCTGAAACACATCAGTTTTGTCATCACTACACATCTTTGCCACCTAAACTTAGGAGATGCTAGATAATGATACGTGGCAATAGCGAATTACAGAGTTTGGTTGAGCAAAAATGTTGAAGAAACAACCAATCCTTTGAATGGAACATTACCCCTTCTGTCATTCCTTAATTTCCCACCTGCACGCCTGGTAGAAGCTAAAACAATCCATCTGACCTTCCTCCTCCTCTGTCTTCATTCAGGTGTGGTAGCAGTAGGATGGTCATGGTGTTATAGGAAAATAAATAAATAAAGAGGTGAAAGGTTTTGGTAGTTTTAATGAGGGTTTGGAAGAACAAGCCCAAATGAGGAAAAGAAGAAACAGAAGGAGGTAGGATTTTGGAGGATCCAGGATTCTAGGACAGAAGAAGAAGACGATGAAGGTGGTGGTGGAGCAGTAACAATGGTTGCAGCAATGACGGTGGCGAGATCTACCAAGACCTAATTGAATGTATAAATCTACCTCTGGAATCGAACTAAGAAGGCATAAGACCTTTGGGTTATCCTTTTCAATTTGGACTTGATTATCTTTTCAATTTATGAAATTAAGCTTTGGATATAAAGTTTTACTTCAAGATAACTTCTTTCCATCAACCTTTTAGCCTTATTTCTAGTAGTTAGTTCAACAGCACAAAAATTTTGATCAACTCCTCGTCACATACTAACAAAATTTACAGATTTCCTGCTCATAACTATCCTTCAAACGCAAGACATGAACAAGCTTAGAGCACTATGCACGCAAGCCCAATCGACAATCTTGAAACCAATAATTAGCTCAATTGACCATACAAAAGAGTTGCAGTAAACAATTGCAATCCACAAGACAAAATCTCCTAAGAGAATCACAGGAGCCAGCTGAAATTGATCCAAAACAAAAATCCTCGACATAAAAAAGCAAAAAAACTAACCACATGCTGCCTCTGTACTTGAGGGTATAGGGGCCACTCTCGAGGGAGCGATCGAAATGGCTGTGGACCTTGTGTTTGCCTCTTCCGCTCTGATCGAGGAGCGTGAGCTCGAACAAAGCCCTAACATCAGTTCCCTCACTGGCAAGGGCGATGAAGACGGAGACATAGGTGGAATGATCCTCGGGGTTCTTGCCATCGGGGTAGAAGTAGATCGCCCACTGGTAGCCTCCGACGGTGAAATTGTCGCTGGCGATGTGTTTGCCGACGCCGATGCCCTTGGCTAAGGAATACCCCTTGATCACGAAGTGGTGGGAGCCATTGACGGTGTGAGTTACCGACCTCGAGCTCGATGGCGAGGAGAGGGAATTGGCGGGACCGGTGCCACCTGCGATGGCGGGTCTAGACATCGCTGATGGAATACGGAATTGGGGTCGATTGCATGGAATTTGTTGAAAACCCTAGAAGCGAGCAGGGAATTTGTATTTGGGGCTACGGGAGTTATCGGGGAAAGGAAACCTCGGGAGAAATTTGGGAAATTGCCAGCGAGCCTATTTTTCTTCGGAAATATGCTTTATTTCATTTTTTAAATGATTTTTTCCTTCCATATAATTATACTATTTCTATAACTATACTAAATTACCTATTCTGATAATAAATAATGGTCAATATTCCAATTAATTTCAATAATTTTTTAAAAAATTATTGTTACCTCGAATTGTTACTAATTGAATTTAAGAATATAAATAGCGTTATTTATTTGTTTAGGTAGCTATCTTCCTTATAATATTGTGAATATTGTGAGCTAGATATTAACCGGTGACCTTTAGATACTACTAGCAAATGACTCGTACCTTGTACGGGAATGTTATTTATTTATTTATTTCTTACTTTATATATGAATTTATTATAACAATTACAAATAGTATCATGTCTACTTTTATTTAAAATGATGTTTATCTTTTTTATTATAAAATAACATAATTCTCGTATATCATCAAATATTTATGTAAACATAAAATTTATTTATATGTAATTTTTTTATACATACATAAACATCTATTTAAATAATCGATGAACAATGTCATAAAATAAGATGTATTATCAAATTTTAGTAAAAACTGATAAAAAAAAAAGCTTTTAGGATAAAGTGCGTAAACTAACTTAAATAATAAAATCAATAATTTATAAAAAAATCGGATTAATATATAATATCTTGTATAAATGTTATTATGTTGCGAAAACATATTTAAATAAGAAATATTTAAACATTTAATAAAATATTAACAAATCAATATTTTAGTTAAGAAATCTATTTTATTTTATCTAAAACATAATCAATAGGTAATAAGAGATATATTTATGGTAAATATAACGTCTAATTGTTTTATTTTGATTTTAATATGATATGATGGTAAAAAGTATATTTAATATATTATTTTAATATAATGAATATTTGGCTTATATATAGTCATAGAATTTGCTACCATTAATAACTTTATAAAAATATCATTATAAAATTACGAAAAGTAATTTATAATTAATATGATTTTCAATTAAATGGATAAAATGTTAAGATTATTATTTATACATTATGACTAAATAAAATTATATTTTTAATAAAAAGTTTATGATAGATCTATGTATTAATTAATTAATGGGTGCAATGATAGGATTGAGATTTATATATTTGGATAGAACTATTAATTAAGAAGACTTAAATTTTAAGATATAACTAATTTCTTAATTAAGTATTTAGTATAAGATTACGATAAAACCAAGATGTAAAAGATAATTTTTAATTGAAAGGGTGATGTGGCGCAATATGGTGGCAAAATTTGCTTCCGCTTTAATATATAGTAATAGATAGATATTGATTAGCATGTGACTATCTTCTATATGAATCAATAGATAACATATTTTTTCCAATTTATGTACATGTACGAAAGATAAATACAAAATCTTAGCATAAAAATATTAGCATATCATGCACGTACATGCTAAATACAAAATTCACATAGTTTTTCCAATTTAATAGATAACAAAAGATAAAGTTTTTAAGTAGGGGGTAGAAAGATATATTTTCAATTTAATAGATGGCCAAAAAATTTAAATAAAATATATTATTTTAATAAAAGGGGTGATGTGGCGCAATATGGTGGCGGAATTTGCTTCCGCTTTAGTATATAGTAATAGATTTTTGAAGGCTTAACCATTTGATTAAATGACCAAAAGGCAAATCCTCTAATTATAAAGCCTAATGTTTAGGTGAAATTGTATTAGATTGGATTTCTTTTGTGAAGGACTTCATTAATTAGGGTGACAATCCTCTAATTATACACTTTGTCATGCAAGTGCATTGTTTTTTATTTTTATTTTTAAAGTATATCAGGCTATTATCTGGTGGAGTCTTTTATCTTTTTGTTTAATTGCTTGTATTATTGTTGTTTGGTTCATTTCTGTTTTTTCGAGTTGCCTTCTCTTCTCTTGTGGATTTATCGGACTTTCACATACATTACTTGTCTTTTTTTGGTTAAGTCATACATTACTTGTCTTGATCTATGGATTTACCATTTACGTTATTAAAGGAGCACTCAAACACATACTCCGTATATCAAGAGATCATTGCCCAATGCCCATGCATGCTTGACAGCGCAAATCTTCTCTTACAAATCGGTATTTCCAAATTGTGTTCCTTTTATAATATGATCGGTGTAGGTTAATATCAAATACTGATTTTTTTTTGTTTATTTATCTAAATAGACTAATTATAGTACAACGACACAATTTGAAAACACCATTTTGTAACAGAAGATTTGAGCTACTACACCGACTGACAAAAATCTTCTGTTTTGGATTCCTCTTCCGAAATGGTGTTTCACAGCACATATCCACACTTGGGCCCTTACATTTAAGATGTGTAGGGCTTCTTCTAACACACAGACACAATTTCTGTAAGAATTGCACTGCTACACTAACTGCATGTTCACGCGTAACATGGCCCACCATGGATCCATGAGATGCAGGTCGTTTCTTGGTCAACATTCCAATCCCAAGATGAGAGTGCATGTAATAAATGTGATCAACAACTCACTAAAGACTACAAACTAGACATCAATATAATAAAACTAATGACGATGCAAAAGTTAGTAGCACCATAGAGGAATTATAGAGTCCGGATGGCTCCATCCACTCGATACTATAGATATGGAGATGGCACAGGAGGTGGCGCTAAATTATGCACACTAGCCAATTGTGCCCGTCCGTTGGACGGGCTTTGGACGTAAGCTTACGTTGTGTTGCTTCGTAATGGGCCGTTGAACAAAATATGTATTGGTAGAACATTGCCACCGTAATTGGAACAGTATGCCCATCCGGGCACAAGTCATAAATCTTCAAATAAATAATTGCTTACTGATCATATTGCAAGTGTTTAGGAGGTAGTTCATATGTAACTCAAATCTAATTACGTTCGGTACTTGTAAATAAGTTTTTTTTTTTGATGAAAAAGGGCATGGGTTCAGCAATTAACCAGCTCAACGATGTATCAACAATGATTATTATAGAGGTACGAAGCATTGCCAATTCAGTAGATGTGTCAACCCAGAAGTTGGAAGTGGTAGATGAGAGGAATTCAACATCAAGAGCACTATCATTAGGATAACTGCTATTAGTAACAAAGAAGTCTGAGAATGTAAATCATAATGTAAACACTTATCAATATGCTATCTTATTGGATGTCTTCATTCATTTGGACATGCTTCCGTACCAGTTATTCATTAAGCAACCATAGCCAATCGTCAAATTTAACATGTGAGGAGAAGTCCTAAACAATTATCCATATTGATACGTCAAGATCCAAGCTCAATAACAAAACTGATGAACTACATACAAATTTTTCCTTCAACGTTGTCTTTTAAGTTACAAATACTTACTTTATTAACTAATGGAGTATAGTTCTATAAAACTAATTATGATCAAATTCAAAATACTGTCTAGTCAATTGGACGGGCAAAGTTGTTCCCGAGCCGAAAGGCGTAAGCTTAGCTATAAGTGAGACAACAAGATTCCCTAGCAAGTGGGCATTCAATTAATTTCATTAGCTAAATGTGCCAATCTCCTTTTCATCTCCTTTTCATCTTACCTGCTTATTTCCCCCAAGCGAGAAAGATAATCATAGTTTTTGAGGATTATGAATACTTACCATCTTTACCACAAGGCTGCCACCGCTGCATTCCATTAATGTAATCAGTTTCAATAAGGTCATTGCACATTTTGAGTTTCTTGTTCTCTGGGCAATCATTGAGAGTTCCACTCCACGTGTGTTTAGAGCCTAAAACTTTGTCAAATCAATCATTGGACTTGAACCTGTAGCTGGACTACTGCTGACAAAAAAAGGCCTTATGTTGTCCGACGGTGTAATCGGACAAGCACTGTTGGAAGAATGGGTTGATAGATTAGACACCCTGGAAAACTCAAAATTGCTCCAGGACCCTTTTCCTTCACTGTTAATAAACTCATCAGCTGCAAGCTGAAGATCCAATGGCTTTCTCCGAGCTGTAAAGTTCTGGGACAGCGATAAATCTAGGGCATTTGAATTTCTCACATTTGCGCAATCATGGGAAGCTGTTGCAATACTTGCACCAGAGGAAAACATGGGAGCTGCTTTCTGATCATAACTGAATGGAACATTTGAATCCAACGAATTTGGCAACCATTGCAGCTCGGAAAGTACAGTTTTCTTATAAGAATTAGCCCTTTTTATCTCATCAAGAAGTTCCCTTTGTCTTCTGTATAGTCTGTGTAGTTCCTGGACAACAAGAACACCACAAAAATAATCAGGTAGTAAACAGAGCTTTGGTTGAAAAGTTGAGTTGTTATTGTGGGAAGTTATATTCTCCGCACAAGATTAGTAGGATATGACTTAGTAGGAAATGACCTTGAAAGTTTACTTTCCAAACTGACTTCTCATCTCTGTTGATGATACATCCACTCGGAATTTTTCAGCTGGGATTGAGACAAAAAGATCCTTCAACACCTCTGGAATCTCAAGATCTTCGAGGACCTACATGATATTCGGCATCAAAGAATTCATATTAGCAACAGTTTCTTAGCAGATATCTATCACTGTTCCAAATACATATAAGCTATACTTGATGCGGCTTCAAAGTAGTCATACCTTGAAAACGCCATCTCCACTCCTTCCGCCCACAAGGAATAAGCACCCTGTATTCTTACATTGTAGGAGTGTGTCTACCATCTTCTCGTGACTTCCTTCATAGTACTTTGGCTGCAAATCATTACAAAGAACATACTATCAGCATACATTGTTCACATCCAAAAGATACAATAGAATTTTAAGTCCACCAGAAGCGCTTACATTCACAAGCCTAACTGCTGTATCTGCACCTATGACAAAAGCACTGCCAGGGAAAAGCTCAGCTTTCTTATAGAAGAACGGCTGATTCGAAATAATAACTGCTTTGACTGCCATTCAAGATAACAGAGTACGGTGGACTTATCTCCTGAGTTTCTTGCCTGCTTTGATTACAACATCCCCTTTTATGTCCATATGATTGTCTATAGTTGTTCCGATCAATTGAACCTATCTCCTGAGTTTCTCCAATTCCTGTATCATAGCGTTTCTGCCCAATGGGTACCAGCGGATTCCTGATGAATGAAAAACAACCGAAAAGAAACAGCCATATCATTTGGAGTTCTTCACCAACTACAATAACAACTCAACTCATACTTCTCTGAGCAATTTCCATGCATATTTCATAAGGGTTAATACACACATTTGGTAAGTGATAGCAAAAAACCAACCAACCTATTTCTCAAAGTACCATAAAAAGGGAGAATAAGGACCATGGAGCAAATATACCTGACCCTTAAGTGTGCTATACACATGATTCCATACTCTACATCCATGCCAATGTAACCGCCACCAACAACTACGACCTTCTTTGTTTTCTCCTGCTTTTCGACACAACGGAGCTCTTCTTGTAGCTTCTTTCGCTTGCTCGTCAGGAAACTGAGCTTGGCCACAGGATTGGTCGACGTTTTTTGCCCTAATTCGCCCAAATTCAAATTACTCAAAAAGAAGCAAAAACCCTAACAGATAAAATCCCAAATTCATTCATCAGGAAAGAAATTAGGGCTTACCGCTGGTACACATTGGGCAGAAACGTTTTCGAATTGAATCAAACAGCGAGATCGAAGAGGAAGGAAAGAAAAAACTGCTGAATTGGTAATCGAATTCTTCAAAATTCGAGCTAGGGCACCGAATTCAGCCTTACCCGAATTGCGATTATAGTTCAAACGCTCCCAGAGAAATACAGAAAACTGGTAGAAGTCCATTAATGGAGACAGCCGAAGAAGCGAAATCCGGTGGAATTGGGACCTCAAACGCTTAAAGGGGAATACAGAGAAGTGGTAGAAATCAATTAATGGCAAGGGCAGAAGCGAAATCGGGTGGAACTCGGAGGGCATTCAGGCAGAAACGGTAGTAGCGAAGGAACCAAAAGGTCGCAGCCAAAAGAAATCGAGGGAGGCGAATCAGCAATAATACGCTTAATGAAAAACCACACTTAATAAACAACATTTACTCAATGGGAGGAATCGTACTTTTCTATAGATAGATATAGATATAGATATAGATGTAGAGTGGAAACTAAGGATAGGAATGCACTTAATTATTGGGAAATGTATGTGAGAATCTATTGGAAACTTTACGAGAGGACTTGGACTGATTTGGTTGGTATAACCCTTTGTGAAGTCGGCAATTCCACAAGGTCTCTTACTTAAAGTGGATAGAAAATGAAGTAGTGATACAAAAAAGCTCAAGCATGCCTTAAAGAGCCGTTTCCGCTTCCTTATATTGACGTCATAGTTGATGCAACCGTAAAACACGAGTTTCTCACCTTTATGGATGTTCATATTTAACGACTATAATCAGATATTGAAGTACTTGGAGGATCAAGAGAAAATTGCTTTCATCACTGCCCAATGCATTTGTCGCTATAAGGTAATGCTCATTGTCCTAGAAATAAAAGTGTAACCTACAGGAGACTTGTCAAACGGATATTTTAAAAGATCATAGGGTTGACCATGGACACGTTCTACTTGAAAGAGTCATTCAATGTGTTGAGAAAGTATAACTTGAAGCGCAAATGTTCATTTGGAGATAGTTCAAGCAAGTTTATGTACTACTCTGTATGCAGTAACCTAAAGAGGGATAGAAGCAAACTCAAATCAAGTGAAGGTGACCACATGTTTGCATAGTAAGTTTAATTAAATACATTATCCATGCAATAAAATTAAACTTGTTTGTAAATGAACTCTTCATAATCAATAATCAAGTGGTTAAACCTCCAAAGATAGTAGTCCGAGATTACCGATTCAACTCTCATATTTAGTGACCTCAACAAAAAAACTCTAAAAGATAATACTTAGAGATTACCGATTCAACTCTCATGCATATATAGTAGTATATAATATACACTATACCCACAAGATACCTTTTTGGTCAATACCCTGAAATCCCCGAATACAATACTTCATATAAAAATAACAATTATAAAGCTGTTGGCTAATCCTCCTGTTTTATACCCATTTTTAGCTTCAAGTATATCACTATATGTAGATGGATTTTATAGAAGCCATGGTTTTCTTGAAAACAAACAGGCCAAGAAGTAGCTGTAGCCATGTGGTCTTTTAATTACACTAAAAGAGACTTCTTGTACATGGCTTCAAAAAGGGCATAAAACACGAGAGCGCAAATTAACACTATCGAGAAACATCGCAATTTTACTCAATTAAGGGGAAAAGAACTCTAGCTATTAGCTAATTAAGCTACCAGAAGTTGTCAATGATACGAGGACCCATGTATAGTATCCCGTCCATGATCGAGCTCTCCGGCACCTCTATTTCTTCCAACCATCCATACTTATGTTCACCGTCATCGTCTCTCGTCGAGCGATCAACCACCCCGGAATCTGAACAAGATCCAACACATATTAATTCACTTGTGCTTGGATCATACGCATGGGTTGATTGGTAATGTGCCTATGAACTAGAATATTATAACATGTGTGGTACGTACGTTTGCGCTTAAGGTTAAGCACTATATATGTAGATTTAAGTAATCAAGGCCTAGTTATAATAATGTGGCTTAAGTGAGTTAGTGTTCTCAACTGCCAAACAGAACCCAAGTAAAAGCTTACTAGCTGAACCAATGGACTTGCCTTGGGTAGCAAAGGCATCAAAGGGGAAATCGCGGTAGTAGGTGCAATCTCGGTCGTCTTCTTTGGAGTAAGGCGGACCGATGACATCGAGCACCACACTCGGGGTTATGGCGGTTAGTTGATGGATGTTTCCTCCGCTCTTCGGATACAGGACTTTCGTGTCGTCGCATGGTGCGCTATAAACGGTGTCGCTCTTCACTCTAGCCAGCCTCACTATACACAAATTTTTTGAAGTTGATCGATTAATATTGCGCGCCATGCCACACTAAACAAAACTAACACGAGCGAGATTGAATGACGATCGGCTTGTTAACCGAATCATAGCATATCATATGAAAGACAAGACCGAGCTTACATCCAGATGGGCGTTTTTTGTCGTCGTCGTCGACGTTGCTTCCCGAATCGACGAGATCGTAGGACTTAACGTGGATTTTGCCCAACAGAAGCTTGTTGAAAACGGTCATGTCCGGGTGATTATGGAGTGGAATCACAGCCGTTGCCGGAAGAAAGAACAGTACTAACTGCAAAAATAATCCAAAGAACAAATTAATTGATCATTAAGTCGTAGCTCAAGAATCAAAATTAACCAAAGAACATGCACCCACTTATATATATAATTATAAACATCAGACATGAAAGTAAAATATAGGAAAGAAAGAAGAAGCTCTGGGACTCACAGAAAAGTCCTTGCACTTGTACACATTAGTGTATGTAACTCGTACGTTTTCTCTAGCGGATGCATTGCCTGAAGAAGGGTTGAAGAACTGCAGATTCTTGCTTAACCCTAGATCTTCTGGCTCCATCCTATCTACAAATTAAAAAACAAGACAAATTTCATAAATAAATTAAGCACCATTTGTACCACAATTTCAAACATCACTCAGAAACCAAGGACTTAGATCAACACATACATTTTTATATATGCACTATAAAGTATAAACAAGATCTCTGAATTAACCCACAATAATCAACTTGCTGTGCATGAAGCCATGAATGCCATTAATTAATGCACATAGAGAAAAACAGGATGCAATGCAAGAACATCAAAGGAGATCTCAGAATTAAGCCACAACAAGTAGTAATTACTAATAATAACTACCCAGAATCTTGCAGAGGGATTGAACATCAGAGGGAGGAGGAACAATGCCAGGGCCCTTGAAAACAGACTTGCAAGAGCCATACAACTCCTGCAAGATCAAACAAATGGGGAATTGTCTACTCTTCACATGCCTCTTCTTAACTCTCCTTCTCTTGACCAAGCTCTTATTGCTATTCAGTTTCACTTGCCCACCCATTTCAGTTCTTCTATCTTGCTCTGTTCTCATCCAATCACCAAAAACAATCACCTAAAATCTGCAACTCACACTCGCCCTATGCTCATATATGATTTCCAATAACTCTTTAAACCAGAAACCCAGATCAAAAACTAAAGAACTTCAGCAAAAAAGAAAGAGAAAACCCCCAAATCTCGAGATCTGTGAAAACTTGCTCAAGAACAACAGGAAAAGGAAGAGAAATAGCGTTGGTGTGTAGCAAGATGGGGATGAGGATATAATAAAGGAGGTAGAAAACCAGGGGCCATGGATAGTAGAATTAGTTTGAAAATTCTAGAGTGAGAATTAGTAAGAGGTGCTCAGCATTTGAAGAAATGGAAACTCATAAAACAGGATTGGGGTTGGATTGGCGCCCCCAGAATTGTGAACAAGGTGGGGACACCAGAGGAACAAAAATAGGAAAAAAAAGATAGATAAAAAATGGTCTTCTACGTGACTACGTACACAGTTTCTTCTTCTTCCAAATCTCTTACATAATTGCTTTTTATTATTTTTACAGCTTCAAGAATAACGTGGCCCCTTTATACCACAGTATATACTAGGGTGCATGTGTATTTGGATATTTCTAATATAATACTCCCTCCGTCCCATAATGTTCGTCCAAAAGGACGTTTTTTGCGGTTTTTAATGTAAGGTATAAAGTGGTATTGGGAAATGAAAAAGTGGGTTAAAGTGGGTAGAAGATATGATTGAATAGGGGTATTTTTGTAAGTTTGTAGGGAAAAAAAGTTGAAAAGAGATAAAGTAGGTGGAAAAGTTGGATAATGGGTGTAAATTTAGAGATTGGATAGGGGTAAGATTGGAAAAAAGTTATTGATATAAAAGGAAAGTGGACAAACATTTTGGGACGACGGATTAGGAAAGTGGACAAATATTATGGAAGAGTAATAGTTTATGTGTTAGATATTTTCTAGTAGTTCATGCATGAAGGAATTATTAATAATAATAATGATAATAAAGGGGGTGGTGGTATTTGCTGTTGATGGTTATCAAATTGGGAACGGGAAAAAAAATGGATTTGGATTTGTGTGTTGGAATGTGAGGCTGTTGTGACGAGGTTAAGCCACGTTTCCAATTTACAGGTGATAGCCTTTGACGGATTCATGTTACATTGGAAAATGTTGCATTTTCAAATTAACCATATACAGTAGTATACATTATTCTATAATATACATGTACGTAATTACTCCGAGTATGATACTACTCCGTATAACGTTTGTCCTACTTTCTTATAGAGAAATTGATACACAAAGTAATACGTCTAACTCAAGGGATTCATGGAGGAAGATGAGCTCAAGAAGAAGGTCTAGACCGTACAAGAGGTCCCGAGCATTCAAGTATAAGGAGGCTTTGAAGAAACTACATGAAGTGCATCAACCTTTGTCAAGTAGACATTGGAAGATGAAGAAGACGAAGGAAGGTCTTCTCAGGACCGACCCTGAGGGGGGGTCGAGCACGACCCTCATAGGGTCGATCCTGAGGGCTATCGCAGCTGCGTCCGTGGTATCCTTGTGTCCCAAGCTGTTTCCTTTTATTGTTATCAAACTATTTCCATATTTTGGCTTTCTAGATTTGCAATTATTATTATGAGATATTATTTATATCTTATGATAATAATTTAGGATTTCTTTTTCTAGGATAGAATAAATACTCTAGTTTTCCCTTATTTGTTTTTCAGCGTATTTTGAGAAGAGAACAGAGTTCTCTTCCTGCGCCCTTTTGTGACCTGCGTTCTTGAGACTTGAGTTTGGTTTATACAAGCTTTGCTTTGATTCATTCAAGTGTTCGATCTCGTGAGTTTGTTGATTGTGTTACGATTCGAGAAGTTCAAGGCTATACTTGGTGCAAGGTCTAGATCCATTTCCGTTCGCAATTGTATGACATCAAGGAGCCATCTCCTAACGTGTCATACATCGGAAATGTATACTTATATATGTAGTAGGAAAATTTGCATGTAGGATTAAGTGTAAAGGGAAAAGCTAGTGGCTTAATCCACAGGTTAATTGCGTTTCTATTATTACGTCATGATATTTAGAGGTCGTACGTGGGAAAGTATATGTGAAAATGTTTAAAAAATATTTGGTGGGATTTGTTTAAGGAGTAATAAAATACTAGGAAAGAGATGGGTTGAAATGGGAAAACAGAAGGCATGTGGGTCCCCACTTCCCCGACCAAAAGACTTGCCATATGGAGTAGTATAAACAAGGAACCAAAGAATGAAAACAATGTGCTATGTGCCCCTCCCTCACATTTGGCTTTTCTTAAAGTAAGTAGCAATATATTATACTCCCTCCGTTTCACAATAAGTGTCGTTTTAGCTCTTAACACAGTTTTTAAGGAAAGCAATCATTCACTTTAAAACTTACAACTTTTTCTTAAACTTACCACTCATTACATTTTTTTGGCCAATGCATGAACAACTTTAGTCAACAAATACACATTCCAATAAAAATTATCATCATTCACCCCTATTAAATCACTTTGAAAACCTAAAACGACACATATTATGAAACAAATTTTAAGTGCTAAAACGACACTTATTATGAAACGGAGGGAGTAGTGTTAAAGCCTCACTTTTGTGCCAAGAAAAGGGTTTATTTTTGTAATGAATTATGGGCTGGCTGATTATATATGTACCAATTTACAGGTTTAAGTTATTTGTAACCAGACCAGATTAGCTGGAAATGTGCAAGTTATTCGATCACCTACGTACGTTTTTAGGGGAATTTTATTCAATTGGTCCATGTACTATACTATGGCAGTACGTTGGTAATCAACAAGGATCTTCTACTCCTTTCTATATTCCCCTCTATACTCCACTCCCTTATTTATGCTACAAAATAATAATAATAAAATTTTATAAATATATTTTCATGTTAACAATACTTAGTCATATATATTTGTACATTTCTTATCATAAAAAAATATCATTAATATTGTTTTACATTAAAATAATAGAATAAATCATATTTTTGACATTTAAAAAATATTGACTAGGAATTTATATCATAAAATTATACTAGTATATAAGAATAACCATTTATACACAAAAATAATTTTTATAATTTTTTTTATTATGATTTTATGGTATAAATAATAAAATGGAGCATGGAGGGGAGTAGGGAGAGGAGTAGAAGATCTTGACTGGTTGGCAATGAGTCTCAATTAGGATTACAAATAATGAAGATGTTAGTATGAGTAAAGCTTCAAACAGCTCATTATAATTGGGTACTTTACGGTTCATGTGTCAGTCCAAAGCGAGATGCATGCATGTTTTAGATAGGCAAAATACATACGGAGGTCCCCGTACTTGTACAAAATGTGCAAATGGGCCCCCGTACTTTTTTTGTTCTATTGAGCACCTGTACGTATCTAAGTTTGTTCTATTGAGAACTTGTGTCCCAATTAGTGCCCACGTGCATTTTACGCCCTCAGTTTAATTGCCATGTAATGACCATGTAATGTCCACGTAATGCAAATTCAAGCCAAGTAACACTGTGTAATGCCACAAAACACCGTAAAGCACCACAATCAATTTTGTTTTAATTTTTTGTTTAAGGTGTTTCGTGGCATCACAGAGTGTTATGTGGCTTGAATTTGTATTACGTGGACGTTAAATGGCAAAAATTGTGTTACGTGGTCATTACATGGTAATTAAATAGAGTGCGTAAAATGCACGCCGACACTAATTGGGACACAAGTGCTCAATAAAACAAAATTGGATATGTACAGGTGCTCAATAGAACAAAAAAAAGTACGGGGGCCCGTTTGCACATTTTGTACAAGTATGGGGGCCTCCATATGTATTTTGCCGTTTTAGATACATGGTGTCTGTGTATGATCAGAAAATGAAAACAGGGGACTTTTTGGGCCTGTTTCGGATGAATGTATTTGTGTAACACGTTTAGATTTCATAAGTTCCAACCAAGCAAAACAAAGGTGGCCATGAAACCAACCTCCAAAGGACCCGAACCGGAGCCCAACACTTTGATCTCCTTTGTTTTTTATGGTGGCAGGTCTAGAACTCTCATAACTCCATGGTCTTTTGCATAACGCCCATAATGGATCCAGTCTCTCTAGCCTACATAATTTTCAAGACGTATTCCATTTGGAAAATGACTATAGACACTTATAGGAGAAAGACCAACACCTCTAAGCTAAAATCTCTCTTATGGCTTAAACAAGAATCTGGATGGACAAAATTAAATTTTGAGGCCTTTACAAAGCCAGATAGAACCTCTCACATTTCGTATGTGATCCGCGCAGCAGATGGTAGAGTCCTCTCTCTGTGCAGGCAACCATGTCGTGCCCACACTGCCCTCGAAGCTAAGGGACTTGCTCTTCTAGAAGGCGGGCGGCCAACTTCCACCTTGAGAGAATTGTTATTGAAGGTGATAACCTTATAATTATCAGTAGTCTAATACATGTTTGGAAGGTCCCTTGGGAAATTGCATCTATCATTCAAGACGTCAATCACACTCTCCAAAGCTTTGCAAAAGTCAAGATATTACACTGTTTTCGTGAAAGCAACCAGGTTTTAATTTATTGTCCGAGAAGGCAATTCCTGATTCTTTCCTGATCACTACAATAGCCTTATTAGTTGGTAATCTGGAAGTTCGACTCATTTATCCCTAGAAGCCCGAAGTTCCGACATATTTTCTCTCCTGAAGGAGTTTAGTACAATCATCTTACGAATGATCTAGGCTGTCCCTACTTTAGAAAGGAAACCTAAGTGCACCTTTAGCAAAAAAAAAAAAAAAAAAAAGGTGGCCATGAAACGACATCTTAAATTATGTTACTTGACTACACCATTAGTCTAATTTATAATGGATTTTTCCATAAGGGCACACAATAAAAGACTAATAATAGAAAATTTTTATAAATCTTAAATTTTTGGTTTTTTAATCTTTTTTATAACGGGTTTACTATTTCCTTTTTTAGAGTTTTAGTTTATGTTTTTGGTATGCTTATCATGTGTCATTGGGACATACAATAGAAAAAGCGATTTATAAATAGATAAATCTTAAGTTCTGGAATGCATCATCAAAATTATTTTTTTTTATTTTTGATACGGAAAGGATTAGGGTCGCCGCAAGTACTACTTGGGCTCGCCTAGAGAATCCACAAGGGATGAGAACTGGTTACTAACCAACTCTAAAGGAAATAGGGCAAACCGCCGTCCTTGAGTCTCGAACCTGAGACCTCATGATACTACTATTAGTGCTCAACCAGTGAGCTGATGCGACAAGCGCGGAATGCATCATCAATTTGCATGAAACGAAGTATGCCATGTTGGATCAAGTAACCTTCAGTATGCGATAAAATTCATGGATCCAAATCCTGTCCCGCTCCCAAGTCCCATAACACATCCCTTTGTTTCTCATTGGTCGAAATTGCCAAATTGCACCATTTTTTGTGTTTTTTAAAGTCAAAATTAAAATTCTAACCAATGAGAGGCAAGAGGACGTGCTTTGGGACACGAGAGCGGGACAGAAGATTTGGATCCAAAATTCAATACTTGTAGAGTTTAATGATGGCTGGCTAATTAGTTATGGTAAATGGGCTTAATGGATTAAGTACGAAATGGACTCACGGAGACCGGCCCAACATGAGAAGCTATAAAAGGATTAGTTTGATTCGACCTAAAGAATGGGGGAATGGATTATCAAATCTACTATAATATATACAGTATAAAGCGGAACATATGTCTTTGTTAAAAATTATGCCACCTCATCAATGTTGAATAAAATAATGTTTTTATTTTAACAATTATTAACAAAATAAAATTATTAACCAAATATTAATAAAATTGTGTACTATAATTGGATCACATATCAAAATGGAAAATTATGTTACCTAGAATCTCTATGCATATTTTTACTTATCAAGAGATCAATCATCTCATATAATTCTTGACCAAAAAAAATAATCTCATATAATTTATATTTTTCAGATTTTATTCAATAAAGATCACATATAATTATTAACCAATTAAGATCTTATCCAATAAAGATCTCCCGGAAAATGATCTTTTACAAAAATCTCATATAACTTATATCTTTTAATGTATACTTTAGAAATATAAGGATGAAAAATTATCTTTTATACACATCTCATATAATTTATATCTTTTAGTTATTAAATAATCTTCATATAATTTATATGAGCATGGAAAAATGGTCATCACCCATACATGATACGGGTCTTCAACTAGTTAAAGAGAATTCTAGATTAAACTTTGTTAAATATGTCTACATTGGAAATGGAATGAGTTTTGAGCACTTCCCCCTCATCTATTACGCAAGTGTGGTAAGACTTTGAGCCATCGACCAGGACTCAAGAGTGATTTGATGAAATTAAAAGATAGAATATAAAAAAGGTAGATCAAGCAAGCAAAGTGTAAGCTCAATCATTAGGGTGAGTAGTATATCGCACTTGTTATTTACAGCTACGGCGTCTCTATATGAACGAGTGTCAAACTACTATATGTGTAGTATATTTTGTATGCTCATTACAATTTATATAAAATAAAGTCTTTTAAAATTAATTCTTCAATTGTATTTTGGTGAAAATTTAGATATAAGTATTTTAAGAGTGTTGATTTCCCATCTAAATAATTGAGAGGGAATTTGGGGACAAATCAAATGAGATGAAGTTTTAATATAAAAATAAGATGAATTTCAACCACTAAATATATATGCGCGAACTTTTTTTGTTTTTATTTTGTGTATATACTGAGTTTTTTTTACCGGAAATGACTGTATAAAATTTTGTGTGACACTATGTACTGTTATCTTATTGTTGGTGCATACTGATAATTGAGATTGTGTATGTGATTGTGTGACACTATGCATTTTATTACGAAGTGCGTTTTGCATAATTGTGATTGTGTGTTATTTTTTGGCGAATGGCATCATTTTATAAGTGAATATGAATAGTATTCTAAAAATGTGTATGTGATTTTTTTTCACCAAGTGTGCATTGTAATAAAAGTGGTTGTATATGTTTTTATAAGTCATTGTGTATATTCTTTTAAGTAAAATTTTTTACAAGTTATTGTAATCAAAGTCTTACAAATTTTTTGACGTTAGTTTGATAAATTGAGAAGGGAGGAAAGCTCAAGGAATAGACCTTTCGACCTAGCATGAAGTATTTAATTTAGGGTAGGCAATGATGATTAGATATATGAAAGCGTAGTTCACCAAAATTTGACTCAACATAATTCGATCAGTTGGTAGGTGGCAATTTAAGACCTCAAAATAACTTGCCTTTGAAATACAAAAAAACGTGAGATGATTACCATTGTAATGCTTGTTACATTAGCTCAACCTAACATTACATTTTATAAGTCAAATCAAAGCTTTTTATTTTGAACCCATTTTACAGGAGGAAGTACTTCATTCGTAAATCCAAAAAATACCTAATCAAACCCTAAAATAGTAATGCTTCTTAGTAGTAAAAGAATTGAATAAAAATGCAAGCCAAGCCACCTTAGGACTTAGAAAATGAGGCTGCGGGCCAATCTTACCTACCCCTGCTCAAATCTCTTTCGTTCTTCCATTTGTTGTTGTTCCCCCACGTACTTTAATTGTCACAAGGATTTGCATTCAAATCTTTAATAATTATACTATGCAATCTTAGAACGTGCTTAATCATATTCTACTATTTTTTTCGGTCGGACTTAATTAATCATATAGTATTTCTAACATTAATTCTCACCTACTTATCCCTCTGATTTGCAATAGTGATCGACTTTTCATTTTTTTTCACACTTTTAATTAAAATAGAAAAAATAGAGATTTAATTTATATTTGCAACATAATTATATTGATTCTCGGATAATACAAATTTTGTAGATACAAATAATTATATTTTCAATGCGTTTTTTATACTATTCCATCAATTTCAAAATAGTTGTCCATTTAACCAATTTTTCTTGTTTCACAATATTTGTACATTTCACTTTTTTTTTATCTTTCATTTATACTCATAATAATTAACTTTATCAACAACAACAACAACAACAACAACATACCCAGTGAATCCCGCGCATGCAGGGTCTGGGGGGTCAAGATGGGGGCAATCCAGACCTAGATGGAAAACGCTCGAGGAAACCAAGAGTTGAAAAACAACTATCTTTAAGACAATAAAAGAGAGACAAAAATAATTAAATGAATACATAAGTAAAGACAAACTCCCTCATAATTTTTATCCTTATTATATATTCTTTTTTCCATAATTTTTTACACTAATAATTAACTATACATTGATTCTCGGATAATACAATTTTTTTATTAATATACGTTCAATTAATTAATTGTATTTCGTATAAATTGTTTCTCGGTGAATCCTAAAAATAAGGTTGGTAAATCTTATTTTTAGGTTTGGGGGAAGATAAAATTGCGTTGTCAGGCTTAAGCCCCAAATGAACTCGGACGGGAAATCGGTGGGTGTTCACCGACAATACTCTCTTGAAAATGAAGCAACGCTTTTGTTTTTAGCCTTAACACCGACAAAACTTTCATTAATGCCCTTGTATACTTCTTTAATCTCCTCTGGGATGCTATTCACAAAAGAGATGCAACAAAAAATGACAGTATATTCAACCAAAAACAGAAAATAAAAATGACCGTATAAAAGTGTTTATGGAAATGGAAGGAATTGCTTTGGTGAAGGATGTTACCAGAGGCCATTGCCCTTGGTCAATTACTTTTTCGGGGATGGTGTTAAGTAAAACCGTACTTATAATATAATTAATTAATTGACAGTATTGTAAAAGTTTCTGAAGGTGTATCCCTATTATTTGACCACATAGATAAAAATAACCCTAAAGGAAATCATCTTTTTAGAGTTACTGGAGCTCCAACTACTTTACATTGATTATGTCATAGTAACGTTTTCGAAAGTGTTTCTAGTGTTAATGTTTGGTCTTTTTTTGGATTAAAAAAAAATATTTGGTCTTTTTTATTTTTTGGAGGTTGTGTTTTACCTTGAATAAGAGCGTTGAAGCTCAATTAGTTGTTAGACTCACATTCAACTTCTTGTAATTAGTACTTCGGTTGAGTAACTGATGTCCGCGTTTTTAGGTAGATTTTTAGGGTCTAGATAGGTTAGATTTAGTGGTGTTTTGTGCTTGAGTCTTGTGTTTTTGAGTCTTTTTGCATGTGTTTTCGTATTTCCTTGAGATTCGGAAACTACGCATATTTGTGTCGTTTTGTAGATGTTTTGGAGCTTGAAGATGAGTTTGGAGCAATGCCAAGAGAGGATGGACAAGCTAGGAGGAAGATTTAAGTGGAAGAGCCAAGAAAAAGAGCTAAAGAGAAGCAAAGTCAAGAAGAGAAGTGAAGAAATCGACCCCAAGATCGAGCCCAAGGAGGTCGACCTCGAGCCATTTGACCAAACTTGGAACGCAAGGAAAAAGAGCTTCAGGATTGACCCTGAAGGGGTCGATATCGACCCTATGGAGGGTCGAACGCGCGTGACCGAATTCCTTATTCCGGATATCTTGTGCAAGTTTCCTAGTTTGTATTTTAGGAAGTTGTTTTGTTTGTGTTTCCTAGCTAGATTAGGACTCCTTTTCCTCTATAAAAGGAGGTTGAACCTTTAGTTTTATTCATGCAATTTTTAGGAGAGCTAGGGAGAAGACTTGGAGAACAAGTTTGAGACTTTGTGTAAGATTGATCTTTGGTTTTTAGTTGAATTTTAGTTTGGTTTGATCATGTCTTCTTCTTCTTCTTCCTTGTCTCTCTTTGCCATGTGTGAGTAGTTTTCTTAAGTTCTAGGGTTGGGCAAAAACCCAACACAATCATGCATGTTTAAAACTTGAATTCATGACTTGAATGCTTGATGATCATATCTAACCTATCTTATGCTTAAACCTTGGTGAAAATTGAGGCATGTCTTGTGATTGACTATAGCGAAAGTGAAAAGTTAGTTGCTTGATTATATCTAATAGGATTATTTGCGAAAGTTGATATTCCTAGGTTAAAGGATAGGTAGAAAGTTGTTTGATTTGCGAAAGTTGATTGAATAACTTGAATGATTTGCGAAAGTTAAACTTTTCTATGATCTAGATGGCATGATAGTTGTGAATTCTTGTTGAGAGCATGTATGGTTGTTGTTGTGGTAGCCCTAGCCCTAGGATTTGCCTTTTATATTGATTGAAGTTCGTATCTTTTGCCTTGATCTCGACTCCCTCCGTCGTGTTCGAGTTAGTTGCTTGTGATTTGTATGTGTTCGTGTGTTATCGCTCTCAAGATCGACCTACCTAGGGTCGAGATCGACCCTCTTTGGGTCGAGCCTGAGTTGTTTTGCCCTTTGTTTTCTTTGCTTTTTCGTAGTTTATCGGTTAAACTTAGCACTACTCTCACTCCCGTGGACGATCCTGACTTCGCTATACTCAGCGGGGTCTTGACTACAAATTTATTTTGTTCAAGAAACCCTTCAACAAATTGGCGCCGTTGCCGGGGAGTGTACAATAGTGCCGAGTTTAGTTGATATTTGGGTTTGGGAATAGCCCATACCCCTTGTGTGTTACTGATTCGTTTTCTTGTGTTTGTGATTGCAGGTGTATGCCCTCTAGTTCACAAAGGAAAATCGACTATTTTCCCTTTGATCCTGAAATAGAGAGAACCCTTCATCGCAGGCTACGAGAACGACGAGCAATGGCCGACGCTGAGGCTCTTGCTCAACAGATGGAACAACTCCGTGCTCAGATGGAGCGTATGCAAATGGAGCGTGCTGCTCAAGATGCTGCTTTGCATCGAGAGAGAGAGGCTGCTGCCCGTCTCCAACAACAACTAGATGCTATTCCGAGGAACGCTGAGCAATACATGCATCCGGAGCTTAGAGTTCCCGAGTCCGCTATAGTGCTCCCGGCGATTGAGCGTGCCTTTGAGATCAAGTCCCACTTCATCACTCTCATCAAGAGGTCTCAATATGAAGGTAAGACATCCGAATGCCCTATGGAGCACATCAAAAACTTCACCGATCTTTGTGACACCATCGCCGGCGATGGCGTGTCACTTGAATATGTGCTCCTCAAGGCGTTCAAGTGGTCTCTAATCGGGAAGGCACTCCATTGGCTCGAAAGTCTACCCGCTAGGTCCATCACTACATGGAAGGCTTTGCACGACTTGTTCATGACGAAGTTCTTCCCACCGGCCAAGACTACCGAGCTAAGGAAGCGCATCACTTCTTATCATCAACTTCCTAATGAGACTTTTGTTGAGACTTGGGAGAGATTCAAGGAGCTTCTTCGGCAATGTCCTACTCATGGACAACCTCCTTATGTTCTTCAAGAAATATTCTTCCAAGGGATCAACGCAGCCACAAAGGACCGCATCAATCTTCACACCGATTGCGGTTTTATTGAGATGGATCCCGATGAGGCATGGGCTCTATTGGACAAACTCACCAACTATGATGCCATGTATGGGACCCAACAACCCATCTGGATTCAATCAAAGAAGCTTTATGATCTGAATAGTGAGCCAATTGATCAAGATGTGAAGTTTCAATTCTTGCAAGATAAGATCAACCGGCTCGAGAAGCAAGTGAGTTACTACAAGTCCGCTGCCCCCACTTGTCAAGAATGTGGTTCCCAATCTCATACCACCGCTTCTTGTACAAATGTGGAGCAAGTTCGGGTTGCCGAGGCATATGCGGAGGCCAACTATATGCGAGGACCCTACCGAGGCCAAAACAATGCTTATGCGGGGAGGAACAACAACAACTATTCTCAATGGAATAACAATGGTCAAGGCCAAAGTTATCCACCTCCTCCACAAGAGCAAAGGGCCCCTCCTTATAGACCTCCCTGTTATCAAGAAGAACCACCGGATTGGGCTCAAGGTTTCTTTGAAAGATTCGACCGCAAACTTGATGGCGTTCAAGGCCAATTGGGAAACTTAGATGCATGGAGGAAGAATGTTGATTCCCAACTTGGTAATCTAGCGGCTCAAATCCCACGACCTCAAGGACAACTTCCGGGCCGACCCGAGGAGAATCCTAGAGGCCGAGCAAGCAATGGTGAAGTCCGAGCCATGAACCTTCGGAGTGGCAAAGCATTACCCGACCCACCGAAGCAAACGGCAAAAGAGGCAGTCTCAGGATCGACCCTACCTAGGTCGATATCGACCCCATCCATGGTCGAGCCTGAGACCGCCCAAGATGGGGATGAAGAAGCGATCGACCCCGAGGTGGTCGAGCTCGCCCACCCTACACCCGGGACGTCTTTCAACCCCTCTCCACCAATTATTCCGGATCCTACTCCTTCCTCTTCCAAGGTACTTCCTTACCCTTCGAAGAAACCCAAGGACGCGACGGAAGGAAAGTTTAAGCGCTTTGTTAAGTTGCTTCAAGGCTTGAATCTTTCTATTCCTTTCGCCGAGGCCTTGAATGAAATGCCCGCTTACACCAAGTTCTTGAAGGAGATTCTATCTAGGAAGCGATCGATGTCGGAACTAACGGATGAGGTGAGGTCATTGGACCTTCCCGAGAAGCTCGGTGATCCCGGGAAGTTCGCTATTACCATTGGTATTGGAGCTTATCGTTTCAAGGCATTGTGTGATCTTGGTGCTAGTGCTAGCTTGATTCCACTCTCAATTTGGTCCAAGACCAACATGGGGCCATTAGTACCGGTGAACATGAGGTTATACATGGCGGATGGTTCTTGTGTGAAGCCCACCGGTGTTGTCGACGACTTTCCTATCCAAGTCGGCAAGTTTGTCGTGCCTAATGATTTTATTGTCATGGATATGCCGGAAGATCCCGACGTACCAATTATCCTTGGGCGACCATTCCTAGCAACCGCCGGAGCTAAAGTTGATGTGAAGAAGGGTCTCCTTACCTTCGGAATTGGCGATGAAGTGGTAGAGTTTCGGTTACCTATTGCGGGTATCATGGAGTCCAAAGATGTAGTGCCCGTTAACAAGTTTCATCCGGAAGAGGATCTTTGGAAAGGCGAGGTGTTAAAGCTCGATGTTGCCCCTACACGATCGGTCACGACCCAGCTGGGGTCGAGGTCGACCAACCTTCATGTACAAGAGAAGCTTGACTCCGGACAAAGCAAATCGACACCGACCCGTCCTCCGGTCGATACAGGTCAATATTCTCACTCTTCTTGCATGCTTTGTGGTACTCCTCTCTCTACACCTTCTTCCACCCTCTCTTCTCATTCTAAGTATGGGGTGGCGATGAGGACATCCGAGCCACCTTGGCACTCACATCCTCCAACTAGTTGAGGTCTCTCTCGTCAAGCTCATGACGTTAAAAAAACGCTTACGGGAGGCAACCCGGTTTCTAGATTAGTTTTTCCTTTTTATTTTCTTGATTTTTGATTTTCCAATTTCTAGACTAGATTTTTGTTTTTATTTTCTAACCTTCCTTAGATTAGACTAGGATATACATTTGTTTGGATAGGATCTTTGTTGGATTTTTTGCAGGGTGTTAAGCTTCAAATGCGGGCTCAAAAAGGACAGGAAAAGATGACTTCACACGAGGTACATTAGCTCTCAGGATCGACCCTAAGAGGGTTGTTATCGACCTCCCTCAGGGTCGTGCCAACACACATGCCTTCTTTGCTCCATCTCCAACCAAGCTTCCTCTGGTTTTTGTGAGTCTCCTTCTTCTTTTCTCTTTACTTTATCATATGTTTTCATGCATGAGGACATTGCATGATTTAAGTATGGGGTGGGGAAGAAGAGTCTCACATGTTGTATATAATTGAGTCTTTGCTTGCTTTGTTTGAGTAGTTTGATAGTTTGTTTGTGAAGAAGAAAAGTCTTGAAAAAATCCAAAAAAATTGCAAAATGTCGAAAAACCAAAAATATTTGCTTCCTTGTTTATTTTAGGATAGAAAAGCATTCCATCTTAGATGTCCTATGATGAAATTTAATTTTCATGCTTGTCATGTAATTCCTTTGGCATAATTGGATAGTGTAGCCCAAGTTTTTGAGAAATTGCTTTTGATTGTGAAAAAGGACTTGTGATGAAATTGAGCATATGTGTTTTGAGTGAAAGTAATTGCATTCCAACAAATTTTTACCTAGTGAGAATTTTGGCCATATAGGGAGAACATCATTGATTTCCTCTTCTTTGTTTGTGTGATTTTGCTCTCTTTATGCATATGTCTCTTGTCATTGATATGGTTATCTATTTCTTGAAGCCGCTATGAGATTATTCATGCATGTTGATTGTGATTAAGAACTTATATTTTTAGCCCATATTATTCCATGTCTACCTTGAATTGTCTTTGCTTGAAGCCCCGTTCTAGCCTTGACCTTTTGTTTGAAGCTCCACAAAAATTATCCCTAGCCTATATTAGCTTGACCCTATTCCGGGGATTGAACTTAGATGATGAAGTGTTGGGAATAATTTTTGTTGAGTGGCAATTGTGTTGGGTTTGGAAGAGGTAACATGGTTAAAGGGTAGAAAACAACTTGTTGAAGTATAGTGTAATAGGATTCTTGGCTTGGATTGCACATTGTTGAAAAGATGAAGAAAAGAAGAGAAAAAGAAGTAAGGAGCTCGACCAAAAGCCCTCAGGTTCGACCCCCCATATGGGTCGATCTCGGTCCCCAGTGAAGAAAAGTGAGTCTCAGGTTCGACCCCCCAGGGGTCGACCTCGACCCTCAGTAGGCTCGAGCAGAAAAAAGGAGAAAGAAAAGAAAGAAAAAAAAATGTTTAAGTGCAAAGCTAAGAATTCCTAGTATTTCTAAGTTGTAGTATGAGAGTTTGGGTTAGAAATTGAAGGGTATGAGTTTGATTGATGAAGTGTTTGGTTAGGAGTTGAAAAGAGAAGAAGTGAGTTGTTTTGGTTTGAAGTGTTGTATTTAGGAGTTTGATTCCCGGATTTAGCACCACATGGCCAAAGAACTCCCTACCTATTGATATTACCGAGCCCCATTACAACCCGGCCGAATGAGTCTTCTATGAAGATTTCATTGAGCCTAAGTTCTTATGAAGATTGATATGTTTTGACTTCTCTAGGTAGAGAGGTTGGTGATATAAGTCTCAATGATAAAGTAGATGTTGCATAAAGATTGAGATGAGAGTTGATTGGATACCCTAAACACATGAGAGTTGAGAGAAACACATTTATATCCCTTGTGAGGTCGGATTGTGATTGCCTAGCTTGAGATTTATACATATGTGATGACGTTAAAGTCACTTGTCTTCTTTTCACTTGTGTTTAAAATGTTTTGACAAGGGCTATGTTTGAAGATTGTGTTATTGGTCTTGATTTGCATGATTATTGTTTGAGGAAAAGCAAGTCTAAGTATGGGGTGTTTTGATGTCCGCGTTTTTAGGTAGATTTTTAGGGTCTAGATAGGTTAGATTTAGTGGTGTTTTGTGCTTGAGTCTTGTGTTTTTGAGTCTTTTTGCATGTGTTTTCGTATTTCCTTGAGATTCGGAAACTACGCATATTTGTGTCGTTTTGTAGATGTTTTGGAGCTTGAAGATGAGTTTGGAGCAATGCCAAGAGAGGATGGACAAGCTAGGAGGAAGATTTAAGTGGAAGAGCCAAGAAAAAGAGCTAAAGAGAAGCAAAGTCAAGAAGAGAAGTGAAGAAATCGACCCCAAGATCGAGCCCAAGGAGGTCGACCTCGAGCCATTTGACCAAACTTGAAACGCAAGGAAAAAGAGCTTCAGGATCGACCCTGAAGGGGTCGATATCGACCCTATGGAGGGTCGAACGCGCGTGACCGAATTCCTTATTCCGGATATCTTGTGCAAGTTTCCTAGTTTGTATTTTAGGAAGGTGTTTTGTTTGTGTTTCCTAGCTAGATTAGGACTCCTTTTCCTCTATAAAAGGAGGTTGAACCTTTAGTTTTATTCATGCAATTTTTAGGAGAGCTAGGGAGAAGACTTGGAGAACAAGTTTGAGACTTTGTGTAAGATTGATCTTTGGTTTTTAGTTGAATTTTAGTTTGGTTTGATCATGTCTTCTTCTTCTTCTTCCTTGTCTCTCTTTGCCATGTGTGAGTAGTTTTCTTAAGTTCTAGGGTTGGGCAAAAACCCAACACAATCATGCATGTTTAAAACTTGAATTCATGACTTGAATGCTTGATGATCATATCTAACCTATCTTATGCTTAAACCTTGGTGAAAATTGAGGCATGTCTTGTGATTGACTATAGCGAAAGTGAAAAGTTAGTTGCTTGATTATATCTAATAGGATTATTTGCGAAAGTTGATATTCCTAGGTTAAAGGATAGGTAGAAAGTTGTTTGATTTGCGAAAGTTGATTGAATAACTTGAATGGTTTGCGAAAGTTAAACTTTTCTATGATCTAGATGGCATGATAGCTGTGAATTCTTGTTGAGAGCATGTATGGTTGTTGTTGTGGTAGCCCTAGCCCTAGGATTTGCCTTTTATATTGATTGAAGTTCGTATCTTTTGCCTTGATCTCGACTCCCTCCGTCGTGTTCGAGTTAGTTGCTTGTGATTTGTGTGTGTTCGTGTGTTATCGCTCTCAGGATCGACCTACCTAGGGTCGAGATCGACCCTCTTTGGGTCGAGCCTGAGTTGTTTTGCCCTTTGTTTTCTTTGCTTTTTCGTAGTTTATCGGTTAAACTTAGCACTACTCTCACTCCCGTGGACGATCCTGACTTCGCTATACTCAGCGGGGTCTTGACTACAAAATTTGTTTGTTCAAGAAACCCTTCAACAGTAACGGGAATTGTTTTTTAAAAGAAAAGAGTAAATAAATAAAAACGCTCAAATCAAGTTTTCCGAAATGTTAACATATATTTTCAACTATTTAAAATCAAATAATTGTATGCATCGGAAATTTGGTACATGCTAAAGCTACAATTGCACTATACGGAATATAGTCGTGGGTATCGTTTTGTAACTGGTGGTTCGGTTTTTGTCCAATTTTATAAGGGGATTGATTTAAAAAAACGAGGCCGAGATATCTGCTAGACCGGAACTAGGGTCACGGTTTGCCTTAGGAGGACAAACATGGTTAGACTTCACTTGAACTGTGACCGTGGTTCGGTTCAATGACTTTTTTTTTTAAAACAAGAAAAATCGCAAATTCACCAATTATTTGAAAGGGGTAATCAGACCCGGAGAAAGACCGGTTCCTCCGGTTCAGCTTACAAAACCGTTGGTTCTTCCTGGCTTGGTTTTTACGGTTCAGTTCGAACCGGACCATGGAGTATAATCTTATCAAACCGTGCTTTTCACCAACTCTCAGTCAGTCGGTCGCTACTCGCTAGGGCGTGTGGAGGTTCAATTTCCAATTTCCAGTGGCCGTCTATCATAAACAATTAACTTCTATAAATTTACAAACAGACCACCATTTTCTTTTGTCTTTGCCCCTTCATTTCTCTCTTTTGGAATCCATTGTGACCTCTCTCTCTTTCTCTTCGTCACTCTCGGTACCTACCCCAAGGTATGGATCATCTTTTCCCTCTCTTAATCCCTTTGATTCGTCGGTGTTCAGAGTAACTGAGATGGAGCTCGATCTGCTATATCACACCTATATGATTATCATGTCTTCATCCTTTTCGATTTCTTCTTAGCTTATAATTTCCGATGATTATAGTGTTTGTCTTGATTTATTTTTCGAAAAGCAAAATGTTGTGATTTCGTTGTTTTGGCTCGAGTCTTGTGCCATCAGATCTGTGTTTTCTGACAAAATCGTGTAATGGTGTTGAGGATTTGGATTAGAAATAAGGGGAATCTTACTACGTAGGGCATTGAAAACTTATAAACAAGTTAGGCTACAGATTGGGACTCGGAAAGGTAATATGGTTTTGTATCGAGGTGGAATGGTGGAAGTACTTTGTTGTCGTGTTTGAGAGGCTTTCTTCTGTGTCAGTTGATATTAGTTATCTTATTTTCGGCTGACCCCATCTTGTTCAGTAGAATTCACCACTTGATTTTATCTTTCTCTTTTGACCAACGTTATTCCACTGTCACTATGGATCTAATTTTAAGTTTCTCACAATATGGCTAGTTCAAACATCAAAGTAGATTTCACTATATAGTTATGGATGAAGTTTGTTAGTTGGACTTGGATTGATTATGTGGGATCTTATTAATACTTAATGCTCAGTTTGCTGTTTTAATTTGTTCATCCTTGCCTGCTTATGACTTCTGAGATATGATAAAGTCCGAGCCTTATGGTGCTTCTTCTTAGTTTTTTTCTCCTGTGACAACTGTGTGTAAGCCTGGGTCTGATGTCTGCATGTATAACCACATGGTTAATTGAAGTATAATACATTTTTCAGTACTCAATGTACATGATTTTCTTTTGGTAGCTAGGACGGAACTGTAGGTGAACGCTTACTAATTCATTTGTATTGTGCCAAAAACCTGCAGCTAAATGGCATCACACATTGTTGGGTATCCCCGCATGGGGCCAAAGAGAGAGCTCAAGTTCGCTCTAGAATCATTCTGGGATGGAAAGTGCAGTGCTGAAGATCTGAAGAAGGTGGCTGCTGATCTCAGGGGCTCCATCTGGAAGCAGATGGCTGATGTTGGCATCAAGTTCATCCCCAGCAACACATTTGCGTACTATGATCAGGTGCTTGACACCATTGCCATGCTTGGTGCCGTCCCCCCCAGATATGGGTGGAAAGGTGGTGAGATTGAATTTGATGTGTATTTCTCCATGGCCAGAGGTAATGCCTCCGTGCCTGCAATGGAGATGACCAAGTGGTTTGACACCAACTAGTAAGTGTCTCTGTCATCGTTTTTTTTTTCTAGGATTTCATTCGTCCCACTACCATTTGTGTAGTTACAGTTGATTGTTATTGCTGTGCAGCCACTACATTGTCCCAGAGTTGGGACCAGAGGTGAACTTCTCCTATGCTTCTCACAAGGCTGTTAATGAGTACAAGGAGGCTAAGGCGGTATGTGCAAATATTTTTGTTTCTTTACCATTTTAGTTGAAAAAGATGAGTTTTACAGAGTACAATAATTGTGAAACGCCACTTCTCATAGTTCCTGCGAGTATGAGATCAGTGATTTACTTTTGTTCTTTGGTAGTCTCCTGGAATAGACTGTCTTCTTAAACTATATACATATACAAACTAGAAGGATGGGATATGGAATGAACTTTTGTGAAGCCCCTTCAATTAGTTGCATTTGCTATCCTTCACTTTGTGCATTGATTAGTTATCATATCACATTATTTTGGATATAAAACTTTTGATTTTTCAAGTCAAACCACATTCCCTTATGCACTAGAGTTTTCTGCATGAATATATTCCTTTTCCAAATCCTAACTTCTTTCTTTTCATGCAGCTTGGAGTAGAGACTGTTCCAGTTCTAGTTGGACCTGTCTCCTATTTGTTGCTATCCAAGCCTGCCAAGGATGTGGAAAAATCATTCTCACTTCTTTCTCTCCTGCCCAAGATCCTGTCAATTTACAAGTATTATTAGACCACTCCTTAATAAATTGTGTTAGCAAGATTTCTGCTGTTTGTTGACACATTTTATCTGCAACAGGGAAGTTGTGTCTGAACTGAAGGCTGCTGGTGCTTCATGGATTCAGTTTGACGAGCCTTTGCTTGTTATGGACCTTCAATCCCACCAATTGCAAGCATTCACTGAAGCTTATGCTGAACTAGAGTCAACTTTGTCCGGTTTGAATGTTGTGGTTGAAACATATTTTGCCGATGTTACCCCAGAGGCATACAAGACCCTTACCTCTCTGAAGGGTGTTACTGGATTTGGATTCGATTTGATCCGTGGCACGAAAACCCTTGATTTGATCAAGGCTGGATTCCCCTCAGGAAAATACCTTTTTGCTGGTGTTGTTGATGGACGCAACATTTGGGCCAATGATCTTGCTTCATCCCTTGCTACCCTGGAGTCCCTTGAGGGCATTGTGGGGAAAGGTACAAACCTCATTGTCAATGCTCAATGCATTTCCACAATTTTTAATTGTTTATGATGGCTTTCACTACATCACTTATAATTTGTTTGCAGATAAACTTGTTGTCTCCACCTCATGCTCACTTCTTCACACTGCTGTTGATCTTGTCAATGAGACAAAGTTGGATGACGAGATTAAGTCATGGCTTGCATTTGCTGCCCAGAAGGTTGTAGAAGTGAATGCCTTGGCAAAGGCTTTGGTTGGTCAGAAGAATGAGGTATCTTTCTTGTTTAGTTGCAGAACTCTGTTCCATTAAGTTCATAATTCAGTTTACTTCTAACTGATTTCAGTTGTTAGAAGTAACATAAGAGAATTTGTGTGACTACAAGGTCTTGCTTCTCTTCTATCTGTCTATTGTGTACTGCTTGATCACAATATTGCATATCTTCCAGGCCTTCTTCTCTGCCAATGCTGCTGCCCAAGCTTCAAGGAGGTCTTCCCCGAGGGTGACCAATGCAAATGTTCAGAAGGCTGTAAGCGTTTTTTTTTCCGAACATTTATTACTGCTATTCATGTACTTTTAAGTAGTTTATCACTTCAACACATGTTGTCTTTCTCACAGGCTGCTGCACTGAAGGAGTCTGACCACCGTCGTGCAACAAATGTCAGTGCTAGGCTGGACGCTCAGCAGAAGAAGCTTAACCTCCCTGTTCTCCCAACCACCACGATTGGATCTTTCCCTCAGACTATTGAGCTCAGGAGAGTCCGCCGTGAATACAAGGGCAACAAGTGAGTGACTTTCAACATCTATTCCTAGACAACATTCTCGATTTTATTCATGTTATCGAATTTTTCATATTTGTATTGTTTATGCAGAATCTCTGAGGAAGAGTATGTCAAATCTATCAAGGAAGAAATCAGCAAGGTTGTCAAGATTCAGGAGGAGCTTGATATTGATGTCTTGGTCCACGGAGAGCCTGAGGTAAGTTCCTTTTAGCATGTAACTTAATGCAGGAATCATCAGCTGAAAGGTTTATGTTGCTAATTTCACTTAAATGTCTCTTATTCCAGAGGAATGACATGGTTGAGTACTTTGGGGAGCAATTATCTGGTTTTGCCTTCACCGTCAATGGATGGGTGCAATCTTATGGTTCTCGCTGTGTGAAGCCACCAGTTATCTATGGTGATGTGAGCCGCCCTAAGGCAATGACCGTTTTCTGGTCATCTATGGCCCAGAGCATGACTTCCCGCCCAATGAAGGGTATGCTTACCGGTCCCGTCACCATTCTCAACTGGTCCTTTGTCAGGAATGACCAACCCAGGTACATTTATGCTCTCACATCTAGAAAGGTACAGTTGCTTGTTTTACCCTCTACGCTGTTATGCTAATATTCACGTGTATCTATTCCAGATCGGAGACATGTTACCAGATTGCCCTTGCTATCAAGGACGAAGTTGAGGACCTCGAAAAGGCCGGTATCAATGTTATCCAAATTGACGAGGCTGCATTAAGAGAAGGTCTGCCACTCCGAAAGTCAGAGCACGCTTTCTACTTGAAATGGGCTGTGCACTCCTTCCGCATCACCAACGTTGGCGTTCAGGACACTACCCAGATCCACACCCACATGTGCTACTCCCATTTCAATGACATCATCCACTCCATCATTGACATGGACGCTGATGTCATCACCATCGAGAACTCTCGCTCTGACGAGAAGCTTCTTTCAGTGTTCCGTGATGGAGTCAAGTACGGTGCGGGAATTGGGCCAGGTGTGTACGACATCCACTCTCCAAGAATACCGTCCACAGAGGAGATCGCTGACCGTATCAGGAAGATGCTCGCCGTTCTTGAGACCAACATCCTGTGGGTCAACCCAGATTGTGGTCTAAAGACCCGTAAGTACACCGAGGTCAAGCCGGCACTTCTCAATATGGTTGCTGCTGCCAAGCTTCTCCGCCAGGAGCTCGCCAGTTCCAAGTGAGTCGCTTTATGAGAGATGAAGAGGAGCTCAACTTATATGCTCCATATACTACCGGAAGAAAATGAGGAAAGTTTGTGTTATATTCTTGCTTGAATAATGATTTGGATTCATGAGTAGTTGAGGCTGTCAGTACAATGTCCACTTCTTAAGGGGCTCTTTTGGTGTGTGTTCCGCAGTCTTTGTCCCGCCTCCTGTTTTCACCCTTCTTTGGATTTCTTCTAGTGCATGTCTGTCTTCTGCTCTTTGTGTTGCTTTCAAAGCACTTGCTTGGGCTCTACACAGCTGTACCATCTTTTACTGGTAATATGCGAAACTCAATACTATACCCTATGGCGTTTTTTATTTGTCCATTAGTTTAAAATGCCTTTTTAGTTGGTTTGGAAATATATGGAACAAAACACTGTGATCTCAATTGGCAGAAAGCGACTTAAACTCTTGAATTGTGTTTTTTATTTTGAGTTACTCTTCTGTTGTTGGCTGATTGATTTTCCATTTAGACTAACAAAATTTCATTCATTTAATTAAATAATTAACAATAAATCTAATGCCATAAGCAATGGTGTACCCAATTGCCAAATGCCAAGGCTATCAAGATCGAATCAAACAATCGTAAGGTCTTTTGTATCAAATCAAACAATCGTAATGGTCGAATAAAAACAATTGATTGGATCACGAACGGTCTTAATACAACAACAATAACATTACAAGTTTACAACCATCTTTTTCAAACTTTCTTACATTAATTTATCGTATACTGCAACTTTTAAAATATAATATTTGTCTAAATTAGTTATGTATTAGTTACAGTTTACACATAATCCACATGCTAATGTGTTGCAGGAATTCAAATTGCTAATCGAGAATTGTTTTGTCATGTCAAATATCGTTGTCCTTAATTTGTATGTTAAGGATACGTAACCTACTAATTTGAAGGTGGAATTCACAAAAGCCAGCTTGAATTCTATCAATTTAACCCAAAAAGGATACAAATCCGAAAAAGAAATTAGTACGAGCAAATAAACTCATATCCCTTAAGGGCACTAACCGAAAAACAGTAAATCTAGGAGCAAAAACCGAAATTTCTATAAAATCAGGACATAAACCGTAATTTCCCAAAAGAAGAGAAACTCAAACTTGGTATCGTTGCCATGTTCTGGTAAAATAAGTGGGGTGTATTTCTTTCCTTCTTTCAGGTTCAGTCGTCCTTGCACTCAGACACCCATTACTGGAAAAGAAGGAGTGAAGAAATGTTCAAATCACGTTTGAATGAGTATTGTCAGTCGAAGGCATGGATTATTCCCGAGTACAGAATCAAGAGAGAAGGCCGTGATCACAACCCACGTTGGAAGGGTTTGGTTGTGGTGAATGGGAAAACCTTCATAAGCCCAGATTTTTGCAAGTCTTCCAAAGAGGCGCAGAATGTAGCTGCTCAGTTGGCGTTGGAGCATATTTCTTCAGGTAATGTTTTGCTGTTACCCGTTTCTTCCATTTTTGTTCAATTTAGGTGATTTGGGACATGAACTTTTTGATGAACCGAGTTGAGTGGTTTGGATTAGGCTAAAGTCCTCTTTTTTAGGGTTTCGGGTAAGTTTTCCATGTCCTCTGTTTGGGGGTACGGTGTTGGCAAGTAATAATTTTGAGTTGTGGCTCAGGCAAGGATGATCAGTGGTTATACTGGAACTGTGTTGTCACTGGGTTTGGAAGAGGGTTAGGGTTTTGCTTGATAAGTGTTTGCTTTGATCATGTGATAAATCATTATAAAGGTGACATCTTGATTGGTTTCATTGAGGTTTTTGGTTTAGGCCTCACATTTCAAGTACCCTGGTAGCCTAAAATGTGACTTTGTTTACCCTGACAAAGAACATAGAGGATATGTAAAAACAGGTTTAACTACTTGGTCATGATGGATTCCTATATTTTCAAATACGGCTTCTCTGCAATAAGTGGACGAAACATGTTTCTTTAGATGTTCAATGAACCGATTAGTTACTTAGAAAAGCTTTTCAGACCCAATCTGAACAATAGAACCTGTGGGTTGCAGAATTCATAAGCTAAAATGTACTGTGTACTGTAGTGGAGGGAATTGTGTAAACCCTATCAATGCAAATTGATGTTGCTTTTGTATGGCTATCTTGTGCAGAAAGTTCAAATGTGGGCTTGAAAGCAGCTAGTATGCCAGCCAGTATGCAGCTTCCAGAATCACGGGAAACCTCTTCTGACAATAGCCTTGTAACAGGTGAGATAGATGAGGTATCACAACTAGTGTAAATATGAACATCATCTGGTGAGGCAACATAAAAATCCAGTTCTTTATCTGTTTACAGCCATAGTTAGGGAATAAATGCTTAATGTGCTCTTAATGTCACTTTTTGAATAATGTGGTTGAATGAAGATGAAGGACATAAAATATCTGTTTGATGCACCATAATATGCCTTCTTGTTGCTCTAGCTTTCCAATGAGCCTGTGATTAATTTACTAGACCCCCATGCTGTGATTCTTCTTTGCATCCTTTATACAGCTTTTGGGTTCTTAGCACTCTATTTAAGCGAGTTCCTAACTCTTTATGTTTTCATTATTTAAACCGCTGATTTTTATTTTTTTTGCTTATTGCAGAAATCAACTATATCTAATACAATGTTATCACGTTCCAAACTTACAATTAATTAGAGGCCATGAGTTTAACAATTTTAATATATATATTCCATAAAGCTTAAACCCATGCATTACGTGTTTCCCTTCTGGTTATTTGAATTTGGCAGACATGAGACACATGTACAAGCATCAACTTCAAATCTATGCACAAAAGAGAAACCTTGAGCTGCCTGTATACTCTGTTGACAGAGTGGGCCCTCTTCATTCATGTCGTTTTAAACCCAAAGTCACAGTAGGAGGTAAAACTTACGAAAGTGAAGAGTTCTTCCACACTGTTAAGGAAGCTGAAACTGCTGTTGCAAAAGTTGCTTTAGCTTCGGTCAGTCCAGAAGCAGCTCAGAAGGTTAGCCATAGTTGTTAAGTACACAAGGCACCACATTTCTGTGCTCTTGCCCTAACATCATTTCATAATTTACTTAACTCAGGATGGTTTGTTCTTGTACAAAAATCTTCTGCAAGAGTTATTCCAAAAGGAGTATTCAGGTCCTCCTCTGTATACTACAGTGCAGGCAGGACAGCCACATATTCCTGTATTTTTTTCAACTGTTGAAATTCAAGGCGAAACTTTCAGAGGGCAGGAAGCAAAAACCAAGAAGCAAGCTGAGATGAATGCAGCTAAGGTTGCGTATATTGCTCTTACAGAACGTAAGTAATTTTATTTGGATAAAAGTTCTAAGTCATTGATTCTATCTAAAGCCCAGTGGTATTTAATGGCGGCTGTGATTGTGTGTAAAATTGTTCTTCTCAGTTTGTCTGTTTTTCATGATGACATTGAAAAACTTGCATAGGACATGATGAGTATATATGTTTGGCTTGCTGATGCAGGTAAATCCAAGAAGGATGATAAACAACATGCAGTAGGAGCAACAACCAACACTGTGGAAACTCCAAAAACTCCATCGGCTAACACACCTGTGGTCGGAGCAACTAATTCATCAAAGAATGTTAGAAGGGAGGCTCAATCCGTGCCTGAAAAACGAATTAGATGTGATAAAGGTACAGTTTTCTGTTTCATTCTAGTATTAGTTTAGGAACTTGTTTAAACTCTGCCTGGAGATTGAATTTTGGCATACCTTTTTTCTTCCTGTCTTCCCTTAATCTGAAATTATCTTTAATTCTAGTGTGAATGGAATTATTGTCCAGATGTACTGATGAACTGATGGAATTGTACAGATATAGGCCTAGAAGCTACTCCTAACGCCTTTCCCAGAACACGAGGAGCCGCTGCCACCCGGGCTTGTACCGGAAACCTCAATGCCACATCATCAGTTCCAGAACCTACATATTGTCCAAAGACTCCTCCCAGCTCCATCCTCAAGTTGCGGCCTGTGGGGGGATCAAGGTCGGTTCTTCCTCGGAGTTTCAGCTCGTGGTCTGAGGATGTGAAGCCGGTGATCCACAACCGACAAGACCTCAACATTCCACCACCAGGACTGATTAAGAGAGCACCCGCCTACAATTCGCACAGCAACGAGAAATGGACTCCCCTCGTTCCCAAGGAAGAACTGTAAGCATGACCTAGCTGCTTGTTAGTGAAGTCTTTGGAGCCAAGATTATGGTATATTGGCTAGGCACTAACATGACATGTTTTGTATTAAAGGTGTATGTATTTAGCTGAATTTGTTATGTGCTCTTAACATGTTCTGCAGTCTGAATGCTGATGCATCTCCAATCGACATTGCCTATGTGGATTCCATGTGTTTCATGTACGTGCATGTTAGGACTTAGGATCTCATACATTGATGGCTATTGTTGGTTGGTTATTGATGTTAATATAGTAGTGGTTGTTCCTGGTTGGACAAATCCTGTTGAAGGAATGAAGCAAAGTTCGGAAGTTCCCATGGCTTTAACTGCTCAAGGAAGGTTTTCGTTTTTGTAGTTTTCATAGGGATCGAAGTATCGAACTCATTGGATTTAAATTAAAAAAAAAAAACTTGGATTGGCAAAATTATCCAAACTAAGTATAACAATTAAATATTAGAAAATTGACACTAATGTGTTATAAAGTATAATGGAATTGCTCCAAACACATCCTAAAATGACAAGAACGTTTTGCCCATCAAGTTAAATTTCTTAGTTTTACAAGAAACACATCCTAAAGTGACTCATTCATATCTTTCTAGGACAAAATCTAGAGGCAAACCGGAAAGTTGGAAAATGGAATAAAAAGTGGTGGCCCGAAAGTTCGAAAATAGGTTTAACGGGTACTGTTTGACCAGTACTGGATCAAGAAGCCCATACGTATTTCATACCTATTTTATGATCGTCGAAATCTTAGAAAGTCCGAGACTGGTTAAAAAAGAGCATTTAGATGAAAAAATTTATCTTGAAAAATGTAATAAGCAAAGAGATCACACCTATTTCAAGAGATAATTTTTAGATGAAAATGTAGTTGGGTAAAAGTGTTTTGAGCAAGAAGTGAAACAAGGTCTTAAACGAAAGTCAAGAGTGGCATAATATTATGATGTTCAAAATACGCAGCTAGCCAGCATAGAGCTCGAAGTCGGAACGAAATGGTAGCTTTAGCCCAATAAAGTCGATGGAGCTCGAGTTCAAGATGGAACCCGAGGGTCAAGCAAAAGCGATAAAAAGTGGTGAATGTCAAAATGAAACCAAGGTAAGACCTAGATCAGAGCTGAGAATTCACACATAAAAAGTCGAGCGTGAAGTTGAATTGCGATGATAACCTATCTGGAACAACGAAATTGATGAATCGATCAGGACAAGAAACGCAGATTATGATGCTTGTCAGACACTACTTCTTAGTGTTTATTCCCTTCAAAATTAAACTTGTGTATAGTTTAACTGTTTGGTTGTCTGTACTTTTCTTACTTGTGTTGTCTTGTGCATCTTCTTTAACATACTTAATCAAAGCACCAAATGACACCTCGACAACAGGATGTGTGGAAAAAAGGCGAGGTACAAATGGTCTAAAATTGGTTCTGAGTCAATTGAAATTTAGAAATGGAAGAGTGAAAAAGGAGTTATTATTTTGGAATTCAAACCGCGATGGTTTCGGAGGAGGTTCAGGTAAAACACTTGTTATAGTAAAACGAGTGAACAAATTAGGAGCGTTGGATCACTACAGATTAAGGGTCATGATCGAGGGAGCATATTCGTAATTGTGGGCTGAATATATTCCATTAGAGGAAGTTATTCACATTATTGGAATATCCTACAAACTAGGGATTTGTTTCCTAATTAAAATTAAAAACAGCCGGTGCTAAAAAAAATTAAAACAACCAATGCACTAAAATTACGCTAAACAAATACGGCCACACTATTCTCCATCAATTCATGAATTTGAATCAAATATGTATTCTTGTTACGATCGGCTTCGTTAAATATTGGATTTTTTTGGAGGAGTTAAATGCTTTGTGTCAAATATTACATTGTTTTGTTTGAATATTTTGATAAAGACATTACGATAGGTTTCACATTCACACACTAAAGTAAAGTATTCTAATATTACTTCGTCGTGCTTCAATTCTACTATGTCATGTTCATGTTCGAATATTTTCAAGTCATGTTCAAATTTTACTATGTCATGTTCCAGTTCTATCACTCCATGTTCATACTTAAATATTTCCATGTTATGTTCAAATTTTACAACGTCATGTTCCAATTCTTTTACATCGTGTTCATGCACGAATGCCTTTAATTCCTCTTATTGGTTGTGGCGAATTTGTATGTGCTATACACGAATTTTAGCTTTTAGTATTTCTATGATCGAAAATTACATCGTCTTGTTTGAATGTTTTGATCAAGATAGTACGACAGGTTTCATATTCACACAATAAAGTATAATATTCTAATATTGTTTTGTCGTATTCCAATTCTACTATGTCATGTTCATGTTCTAATATTTTCAAGTCGTGTTTAAATTATACTACATCACGTTCCAATTCTACTATATCATGTTCATGTTCTAATATTTGCAAGTTGTGTTCAAATTATACTACATCATGTTCCAATTTTACTAGGTCATGTTTATGTTCGAATTTTTCCAATTCATGTTCAAATTATACTAAGTCATGTTCCAATTCTATCACTTCATGTTCATGTTCTAATATTTTCATGTTGTGTTCAAATTTTACAACGTCATGTTCCAAGTCTATTACATCATGTTCATGTATGGATGTCTTTAATTTCTCCTATTGGTTGTGGCGAATTTATATCTGTTATATACGATTTTAGCTTTTAGTAGTTGTAAGGGATATTAATCTTGTAGGCCTCCATGAAGTAGCTAATCCCGAAGGCTTTCATGTAGTCGTCCACGCTTTCGAAGTACTAAAAATATCTGCATTCACAACATTAAAAGTATTCACATTAATACAATTTCATTTTCAAAGTTTATAACATGATATTCAATATAGTCATTCGCTAGGATCATTCACACCAAACAAAAAAATATATCACGTACATTCAAAACAATCATACATAACAAATACACATATTTATTACAACATGCTATTCAAGGTGATGCTATAAATTCAACACTAAATACGTTTCGTCATTTACATGCTACTAAAATCGGCCAAACATAGAAACCAAGAGGTCTTAAAGTATTATACCTTTATACAAGTCTATATCAAATAAAACGAATCCGAAAATGCTTGTTCTATGGAATCGGAAAAGCCTAAAATGATTCTGAATAGAAACGAGTAAATTACGCCCAAAGGCCAAAACCTTCTATCCAAAATGGGGAAAATCCCAGCCTCTCTTCGATCCTCCCCACTCCCCATGACCACCCTCCTACGAAACCCTTCTTCATCATCCCCCAGTCCCCAACACCCCCCGCCGTACACCAAGCGTAAATCCCCCAGTCCCCACATCCCGCCGAGAGCAAGCTCTTCGACCCCTCCCCCGCCCCCCTCTCGGAGCCCACCCCTCCCGCCGAGACACCCAACCCCAACCAACACCCCATTAAGAATCGATACCTAGCAAGTAATGAAATCGAAGAACAAGAGAGCGGGGGATTTTTAGAGCAAAACCTGGTTTACGGTCAATTGAAATTGGGTTTTTGACAGTGCAATAGAGGTTAATAGGAATGGATCTGGTGTAATCAAAAATGGAGGAGATAATGGAAGGGGAGAGAACGGATCTTGAAATTGGGTTTTTGAGTAGAAAGAGGAACTTGAGTAGAAGGAGTTCAAAAGTTGATAAGAAATGTGCAGGCTTTTCAGGATTGAAAATATTGGTTGCAGGATTCTTTTACCATATTAAAAGAGAGGATTGGCTTTTTTAAAATTTTTTTTAAGAAGATAATACTAGATTTGGAGAGAGAACGTATCTTGATGGATTTGATCCGGTGTAATTCACCAAATACAGGTACCAATGGGCAAATCTAGTCCGTCTATTTTCTAAAATCTAATGGCTCTTATTTTTGCACTAGTTGCACTATAACTAGCTATATCACCAGATCCTAATTCCATATATATATATATATATATTTGAATGTTTTCAAAGTCGAATGAGTAAGGAACATAGGCTCGACGATCAAATGCAATCATTTCAAACCAAGAGAACGAATATATATATGACTTCTCGTAAATAAACGAACCCAAAACCTCAAGGGCACAAACCGAACAACACTAAATCTAGAGGTAATGACGAAAATACCCGTAAACTTCGGGCATCAACCGAAAATCTTCAAAATAGAATAAAATGTTTTTTTTTTGTAAATCAATCGGCTATTTCTTTCACTAGTCCTCGCTGCACTACAACCCTCTCTCCAAGCTCGATCAATTTCGTGTTCTTCCTCAATCCTCCATTATCTCTTTCTTCCAAAAAAAGCAAAAATCCTCCATATCTCCACCACTCCGTTTCTGGAAGAAAGAAGTGAAAAAATGTTCAAAGTATTTTTGAACGAGTACTGTCAGTCCAAGGCATGGATTCCTCCCGAGTACAGAATCAAGAGAGAAGGCCCTGCTCATCGCACTCGTTGGAAGGGTTTGGTTGTGGTGAATGGCGAGACCTTCATCAGTCCAGACTTCTGTAAGACATCCAAGGAGGCTCAGGATGTTGCTGCTAAGCTGGCGTTCGAGCATTTCTCTGGTAATGGTTGTCTATTGCCACTTGTTTCTTCCATTTATGTTGAGAATTCATGTGATTCGGGATATGATTGCATAATTGGATTAGGCTAAACTTGATCCTTCTCTTTAGGGCGACGTTTTTGGTGGACACGGATGCTTAAGTTTTGAATCGTGGCATTGGCAAGTATGATCGGGGATTTCATGATGAAAGTATGTTGTCATTGGGATTGGATGAGGGTTAGGGTTTTGACTGATATGCGTTTGATACGTCATTAGAAAGGGTTCCATTGAGAATTCTGGTTTAGGCTTCAATGAATGATGTGCTAATGCTAATAGATCACTTATTGTGAAAGTTACGTTGCAAATTGCCTGGTAATCATCAGTGTGACTTGTCTAACTCATAATGTGATTCTTCTTTGCATCCTTTGTATCGATTTAGGCCTCTAACCACTCTATTTAGGGCAGCTCTTAAATTTTTTGCTTGCAATGTTTTAAACTGCTGAAGATTTTTGTGTCTTGCAGAAATTATGTATATATAGAATATATCTGGTACAATGTCATCAAATTGTGAACTTAAATTTACTAGGCCTTGAGTTCCATAAAGCTTAAACACATACATTACATGTTTCCATTCTGCTACTTCATTAAAAATCTTGACTAGTGCTACTACTATGTGCGTATTATAATCTAGTAGCTTCTTCTGGTGACTTTGAATTTGGCAGATATGAGCCACATGTACAAGCTTCAACTTCAAATCTATGCACAAAAGAGAAGCCTTAGGCTGCCTGTATACCACAGAGTGGGTCCTTTTCATTCGTTCCGCTTTAAATCCAAAGTTAAAATAGCAGGTAAGGCTTATGAAAGTGGAGCATTCTTCCACACTCTTAAGGAAGCTGAAAATGCTGCTGCAAAAGTTGCTTTAGATTCAATCAGTTCAGAAGTAAATCAAAAGGTTAGCCATATTTGCTAAATACATAAGGCACCACAACTTTGTGTTCTTACCCTAACGGCATTTCATAATTGACTTAACTCAGGATGACCGATCCAACTACAAAAACCTTCTACAAGAGTTTTTACAGAAGCAGCATTTAAGTCTTCCAACATATACTACAGTCCAGGAAGGACAATCACATGTTGCAGTATTTCTTTCAACCGTAGCAATTCAAGGCGAGACTTTCAGAGGACAAGAAGCATATACCAAGAAGCAGGCAGAGATGAATGCAGCTAAGGTTGCCTATATTGCTCTCACAGAACGTAAGTAAATTTATTTGAACTTTTCTAAACTATGCATTTACTACCACTTCCTCTCCATCATGAAAAGACTGATAAGCGTTGGCTCACTATAAGTTTACAGAAGGGAAACTGTTTTTTTTTTCACATGTTTTGATAAGTTAATGAATTGAGACAGTTGTTGATTTTTCTTTACATTAGGAAGCCAGTGGCTTAACCAAAACCATCAATAAGCCGTGGGTGTCTTAAGGAGAAGGAACATAACTAATATGGGGTTTTGGATATAGAAATTTAGAGGAAAGGAGACAAGTCATTGGGCCACATTGCTTGATTTGGATCCTGTGCAGGGAATATATGTCCTATTCACCAACCCATGTACATAATTTTCCAGCTGTTGTGGTTCGTTATTGTATAAAAAGGGCACAGAAAAGAAAATATAACACAATGAGTATTTTACACATTATAAAATTTTCCAAGTCTATGAACCTCTAAAGCATAGATCATCTAAAGCATGATGTTTATAAGTTGTCAAGTGATTGTGTTTGACCTGTTCTATCTAAAGCATAGTGATTTTTGAAGAGGACTGACAAAAGTATCTATCTATGCTAGATTACTATGGATATAAATGTTCAAATTTTCTGTTTTTCATTATGTTGTCGAAAGATTTGAATATGACATGATGCTTGAAGTGCTTCCACTAAATGAAGATTTTCTTAACTGATGAGTTGCTTTGCTGATGCAGGTAAATTCAAGGAAGATGATGAACATAATGTTGTAGGAGCAACAGCTCCCATCATGGAAACTCCGAAACCTTTTCCTGCCAACATGCCTGTGGCCGGAACAACTAATACATCAATGAATGTTAGAAGCTTTGCCAAACCCATGACTGAAAAACAAATTAGAAGTGTTGAAGGTACGACTTCTTTTGTGTTCTAACATCTAAGATGGTCAAGTAAACTGCAAAGGGCTTTCCTGTGAATGTAACTAATTTGGGAACCTGTTTATACTGTGCTTGGAGATTGCAATTCAGCATACCACTTCACTTCATGTTTCCACTCACCCCCTGAAGTTGTTTCTACTTAATATGTATGTAACTATTCTCCAGATTTACTGATGGACTAATCAACTTGTACAGGTATAGGCATAGCAGCTACTCCTAACGCTTTTACAAGAACACGTGGAGCCACTACCACCTGTCAGGGAAGTATTGGAAATCTTAAAGCCACATCATCAGTTCCAAGACCTACATGTTATCCAAAAACTCCTCCTAGCTCCATCCTCAAGTCCAAGCCCGTGGGGGGGTCAAGGTCAGATATTCAGAAACCGAAAACCGGAACCATGATTCTCCCTCAGAGTGTCAGCTCGAATTCTGAGGATGTGAAGCCCATCATCCACAACCAAAAGACCCTTAACATTCCACCGCAAAGACCAATTAAGAGAGCAACCACCAAGTCGGGGCAATTAGCTACGCCATCAGATGCTTCTGTTTGCACATGGCTCATTCCCAAGGAAGAAATGGAAACCTTGACTCTCCCTCCTAGTGTCAGCTCAAGTTCTGAGGATGTGAAGCCTGTGATTCAAAGCCAAAAGGATCTCAACATTCCACCAACAGGACATATGAGAGCAACCGCCTCCAATTTGGGGCAGTTAGCTAAACCATCAGATGCTTCTGTTTGCCCATTACACGGCAACTGCAACGAGAAATGGCTTGCTATCGCCCCCAAGGAAGAACCTTATGCATGAACTAGCTTCGTGTTAGTTGGAACTCCTAGAGATGCATTGAATAGCTGTTTTCATTACGTGCCCTAACATTAGCTGGAGTATCTTTGAAAACTGATGCATGTCCAATCGACATTGTTTTCTGTGTTCATGTGCATATTAGGATCTGGTACATTGATGTTAATATATTAACTGTTGTTAGCTGGACAAATTCTGCTGAAGGAATGTTGGCTTTCACTGTCTCAACTCTTAATTCATTTGTTTAATTAGATTATTGCAAATTTTCCATTTTAACTAAGGCAAAAGTATTTCGACGGGGTATGTAGAAGAGTGGAACTCGTAATATAAAGATTAAAAGTTCCTCGTATAGGTAATTTATTAAATATTCACTATTAGTATTACCATAAATAAACTATCAACTCTTCAAACTCGTTACCCTAACCATTTTTAACGGAGGTAGTATAAGAAGACTACTTCCTCGTGCTCTTTTGTGTAAACACCATATAATGCTTGTATTGAGAATTGAGATAGCACTTCACCGAAAAAAAGAAAAAGAACGGAGATAACACTATCCTTTCTTTTGACTAGTGTCTAAAGCACGACAGAGTAACTTCCTCAGAATACACTGAAGAATTACATTGATCAGCTTCAAATCACATTGAAAAAGTATTCCTCAAAGCTCCATACGTTTCAGATTTCTTCAGCAAAACTATAATATTAGAAAAAGCTCACAAAAAAAAAAATCCTAGCATAAACAAGCAGGCCCTACATGAGTATTCCTTCAGCATTGTTAAGGGCCTTCTTCGCCAGCTTGAACTTTTGCTTAGCACTCTCATTTGAAGGCAGAACATGCTCCATGATGAAAAACTCCATGCCGACCCTCAGAGCTTCGAGCTCGGGTGTAACTGCTATACGGGTGAAAATGTTCCACACAACATTATCTGGATGAGCAAACACAGTATCAAAAAGCATCCTGAAATGCATGATCTTTTTAGGGCTGAGCTGTGCAATATCACTAAAGTCGATCACTTTCAGAACTGCTAGAGAGAGTGTGAAAGTGGCAAGCATCTCAGCAAAAAATTTTGCCAGGTTCATCGATCTCGCCAACGGCATTGAATCCATCTCCTTGAACTGGTCCCACAGGCAGTACTGTGAACATTTAAACGAAGGATCTTAGAACGAAGGTAGAGGGAGGACAATAACATAGGGAAATTGTAATGGAAGTCGACAACCGAGTCAAACCTGTAAAGTGAACTTGTGATTTTTGTCATGACGGCATAGCTTAAGGGCAAGCGCAGTATAATATTTATTAAAGACCTTCTCTTGTGAGCAGCAATCAAGAAGTACTCGCATTATTTCTCTATCCTGCAACCATATTCCACAACGAAGATCATTATTAACGAAAGACATGGTAAAGCAATTTACCGGTTTCTAACCTAGGATAAGATATATATATTGAAGAATCATTCCACCAGTATGGAAAGAATAAACGGCAATAAACCTGACCTGTTTTCCTTGCAAATCCAACCTCATAAGCTTCTCAAATGCATCAAGATAATCCTCGCCACTCATTATAACACAAAATATTGCCTTCCTGATATCGGTGTTCATTCTCTGTGAAGCTGCCAGTTCCAGCATCTTCTGGGCTTCAAGGACCTCTTTGTCAATTGTACTAGCAACTTCTTCAACATTGTCAGTTAAAGCCAGGTCCCCAGTCAACCACCATTGACCTTTCTTTTCTGGATCCAGTAGTTTTCTCCATGTGATCCCATGGATCGTAATATCATCCACTCTTAACTGCAAGTGGTGCATTATTGGTTGTCAATTTCTTTTGTTTTATCCATAAGCAATAGCAAAAGCAAAATAACCAGCACCTTCTGCAGCCATTTCTTCACACGAGCGTGTTGAGGTCGTTCCTCTTTCTTTTTCTTGTTATTCTTCATATCGCATATAGTCTCGAGCATGAATTCCATCTGTGCATTACATGTCATGAATTAAGTCAAGCAACCCAAAAAATGAGAAACAGCGAATATGGCAAGAATGCCATTTATTACACAAAAGTGAAAATCATACTCTTCTGCCACTAGATTTTTCTTTGTCATCTCCAGCAGAGGCCTTCAGCTCAGCCACTCTGTTCTGCACACCATGAATAAACTCTTTCATGCCAGCAGGATCGTCGCTTCTCAATTTCATCCCACAGCCTATTATTGAAGGAATATCGTTATAGAGGAAAAAAAGTTGTACACTTATATATTTACACAACTAAGTCAACACATAGGATAGGACTGAAAATTAATGTCAAGAAACATGACATACTTAGTTAGAACCTACACACCCACAATGATATAAATGCATCTATATCTACAAGGCAAGATATTGATCTTTTTTTAAAACAGAATAACAAGATAATATGCTTAGAAAAAATGGAAATCAGAGAGCTGCATAAGTTGTGATTTAATCATAATCCCCATTTGGGGTAGTTGCATCTTGGAAGTGCAAACAAACTGGATCGTTTTGCTGGTCTAGTATGTTAAATGTTCACATGACAGAGAAACAAATATATGAAAATCTCTATAGGATGGCTTACATTGTAAAATTGTCAATATTGTTGATACGTCGATCTCCATCATTTGCTTGGTCAACATCACAAGGAAATCATATATCAAGTCACTGCGGAAGTAATCATCAGTTTCTTTTCAAGTAAATTGATGTTTATGCATATATAATTGGGCATAAAAAAAAGATTAACAAGATCTGGACATTACCTTGAACAGACTCCAAATATGTACAAGTAAGAGAGTAGAAGTGTCACATTCCTCAGCGAAAGATTGTCTTCTTTCAGGTACTCTTCCTGAAGAAAAAAACATGAAACATAGTAAGGACTTGCCTAAACCTCTCAAAGAGAGAAAAGAATGACACTCCTCGGTAATAGCACAATAATGTTTTATTAGCAGCAATTGACACACATTCCAGCAGAGTATAGAAATATATACTATAAAATTTCACCTCAAAAGATTTGGCAAGGAGCACCAAAAGCTTTGCGCCAAAGTCAATTCCAACCATACAGGTCAAGCCAGATATAAAAGCTGCAAAAGCAGCAGCATACCTGCATAAAGTATTGCATAAAAGGTTAACTATAAACGAACATTTTCCTCTACAGTGACCTAATGAAAGGTTCAAAATCTTGGCCGCATGATCAATTTGATCAACAATGTATTAGTTTCTTCTTTCATTCTAAATCATTTTACAAAGCCTTCATTATAAAAATATAGATAATCAGTGAGGCAACTTCCACAATTTCCCCTAAATAAGATAAGCCAAGCCAAAACACGCAGGTAAAAATATTCTTACTGTTCATTGCCACGGGGACCTCCTGCACAAGAAGCTAAGACCTCTTCTGCAACAATTTGAGACGCAACACCACGTCCAATAGACTGGAAAAAGTAAGGGAAAAAGTTGGTTGACATATAAATTACAAATTTAAGCAACAGCAAAGAAAATGCTCAGTCAAATGCAGCAACAAGAGGGTTGTGTAATCAATTGAGGCATCATGTATACAATACTGCACATCAGAAGGTATCATTCTCGAGTCTAACACCAAGACTATAACTCTTACAGATTATTACTGTAGTACAGAATAAGCAGCACAAATTAGTTTGCGTAAAACCCAATACAATACAATAGTCATGAAGTCATTTGCCAAATACAGATTAAAAGCATGCCTAATACTTGCTCCAAATTTGATTGAATAATCTGTGAATATGCTTTATTCAAGGATTCTAAAATGCTCACAACTTTACATGATAGAGAAGCTGAATGGACATGCATCGTGAGCAAATTACCAGACACAATTAAAACCATCAGCTTCAGAGAACCAAATAAACCACAAGCCAATTAAAAGAAATGACAAAAAACAGTATACCTGAAAAACTGCAGAAACTTCCGCAGTTATTGACTCCATATTTGATTCAGATAGCCTATTCAATAGACCTTAATTGCAAATCCAGAAGTGAGTTGATTGAAAATTCAACCAGCAATTACACGTGCATACAAGAATAGAAAACAAGCTTTGTACCTCTTATTTGTCTACGGATAACTAAGTTGTCATTTGAATCAATACTTGCACGAGCTCTCAAATGCGGTGCTACATAACTTCTACTTTGATTTGCTTCATCATTGGCGTTCTCTGACTTAGCATTAGCAACACCCTCTTCTGTTGAGCATGATGGATCCTCATTCTCATGCATAGATTTATCTGAAGTGTCATCATCTTGCTCCAAAGTATCTCTCTTTTTCTTCATCTTCTTTTTTTTCTTAGTCTCAGTGCTCTTGATAATTTTAGTCTCATCATTTTCTGGGTCATACTCTGGTTCACTATCATCAAACAAAAAGCTAAGACCATCATCATCACCAGGCAACTTCCCACCTTTCACTTTAAGCTTCTTAGCCAGTCTTCTTTCAAGTTTCAAATCCTCCTCAGCTGTAGATGCACCCACATTTTCCATCGCAAGATACTCCTCAAAATTTGTCTTCTTTCTCTTTTCAGTGACCTTCTTCTCTTTCTTCTTTATACCCTCTTTCTCAATCCCAGTTTTCAAATGAACTAAACCTGCATCAGACACCTCAATATCCCTATCCTCTATCAGCTTATCATCCCCGGAGACCTCTATATCTTGCTGCAAAGTTACTTTCTTCTTCTTATTCTTCTTCTTCTTTTCGTTAGTCTCAATACTGTTGATAATTTCAGAGTGTTTTATCTCCTTGGGATTTTTCTTTGGTGACTTAGACAAATATTTAGGCTTGAAATTATCCTTTTTCTTCAACTTAAGCTTTTTCTGAAAAATGAAACAGCATCAAACGTTAAAAAGGAGAAAAAGAAATCCATACCATACATGAGAAAGTATAAACTGTCACCCCCTAATGCAAATGTGAAGGAACAACTCCAATGATATAAGAATGATCAAAATCTTCTAACAGTAGGGTAGTTTGAGAGTTTCTTGTAATATAGAACTATTCATTCAGTGCACATCACAATACTTCCTTGGTCTCTATAAGCCAATCACTGTTCAAGTTTCATCCACTCACTTGTTTATCTCTGACAGGAAAGGATTTACAATGTCCTAATTCCAAATCACTCAATGTATTTCCCTTCTGAATCCTCGCAATGAATTCACACTCCAAAATCAACAATTGAAATCCCACCTTCAATGCATCTTAGCACTTTTTTCTTTCACTGAAAGGACTCCTATGTTATGAATGAGATAAACGCTAACCTATTGCAAAAGTAAACCCAATTCAAAGCACGTTGCACATAGTCTGAACAACCAGACACAAAAACACGAAGTTACACAGCAAAGAAGGTTACTTGATGTTCAATCCAGGAGTTGTGCTTGTTCTGCTTTTTCGCCACCCTGTCTTGTTTCCTCTTCTGCTTTCGTGTTGCTGACGTCATTCTCTCTCTGCCAAATTAAACGAATTGCTTATTCGGTGAGCGAGGGGAGCAGAGGCGGCGTTTTGGTGACCGGCCGATTGAACAAGGAGGGGTTTTACGAAAGGAAAGAGGAAGGAGGAGGGGTATATATAATTCGGCCTGTTCGGTCCGGTTCGACCCGGTTCGGTTTCAGACTGTTTCAAGTCCGGTTCATAAAAATCTCTCTGTATGTGTTTCTCTCCAGAGTACTTGTTGTAGAAGCTGTCTTAGGTCGGTCGAAATTGATCAATGGCGTCTGGGTTTCCTCCTCCTCCGCAACAATTCACGAGCCCCCAATTTCCTGTGTCATCGCACCACCATGTTCATCAAGAAGCTCGAGATTCTTCTCAGCCCGTGTCTTCGGCTACTCTCTTAGTTCGGCACCTTCCCGATGCTGTTCCAATCGACACTCTCTCGAGGATTTTCAGCCACTATGGTGCTCTGGCTGTTCGTCCTTGCTCTGGTGGAAAGTAATTTTTTTCTTTGTTTGATTATCGTTTGTTTTATGGCTAGAGTTTGGTTGATGCTTAGCCAATTAGAGCAGCATTTGGGGTATCATGCCTTCAATGACTTACTTAGCTACATGATATAATGATTCCTGCTCGATTGAAGGTTGGAAGTACATGATATAAAGTTTGAAATTGGAGAAAGTAGGAAACTACTGTTCATATACACAAATTATAGTTCTGTCATAAGCATGGAAGAGGAGATACAATTATTCTCTTCATGCACAAGCGTTGCGCTGGAAATTTCAGTGTCGTTCTGTGATTGTTATTTTCGTTGTTTGTCATTGGAGTCGAATATATTTGTATGTCAATTGGAGTCAAAAGTATTGTATGTTAACTGAAAAGGTGCAATTATAAATTGAATATGACCATGATGAATGAAGTTAAAAGATTAGAAGCTACATTAGATGTGTCCTTATAAACAATTGCACTGAACTTGTTGCATGCTTTGCTCCATCTTGACTTCTATTTACGCTATTATTGATGTTAGTAAAATTAAGAGTAAGAAGGGAAAAAACTCAAAGGCGATTTTCAAAATAACTCAATGGTGATGTTAGTAATTTTTTCAGGCTTATCCTCCTCTTTTGTGACAGAAGATCATAAGTCAGCTCATGTACATGTTTATCCTGATATGTGCTCTACAATGCAAGTAGTTTTGAGTAGTGAAAATTTGTTGCCTCTATGTAGGTTACGAAACTGTGCGTTTGTGGAATTCAGAGATGAAGCTGCAGCTTTGCACGCGCAAAGACAGTTCAGTGGGTATGTTTGTTACTATTACAGTTGGTCTCGAGATGCAAAATAAATGAAAAAGATGTAAGAGATTGTGACACTTTGAATATATTCTGACGAGTGACGAGTAGTTTAATCTTTGATTTCAGGTGACATGACTCAGGTTTTTAATATGAATTAGTTTATGATAGGATTTTGCTGTGAGCATGGTTGGGATCTCTTTGATAGTGTGTAATTGCATAATATTAGTGTTGTTTTTTTAAACGCGAGATGAGTCATATATGATTTTGCATATGGAAGCAATTTGTTTAAATGAGTTAGTAGAACAGCAATGGGATTCCAGGATTAGTATAATGGATTTGAAGAATGAAAAGTGAAGCTTACTGAAATTGGGTTTTGCTATGAGGAAAAGTTGTTGAATGAAGATGTGATTTTTTTATATTTTTTTGCTTTTGGAATCTGGACCGGGGAAATGTTGCTGAGCTGGAGCATTTGACCACTGGTATGAGAACCGTTCAGGAAGCTAGGTTCTGCTATTAAGGTAGTTTAGTAGAATACTAGGTGAAAAAGAACAAAGTCAAGTAGAGAAAATAGTCAATTCATATTCCTTTCATTATCCTAGTCTCTGGTTTTAAAGTACTTTAAGCAAGCATTATTTGACTTTGTAGGCTGCGGTTTCTGGGTAAAGTCTTGTCGGTGGAGAAAGCAAGTAAGCATGCAGATGATACCAACCATCCAACAACTGAAGCAGATAAGCACAATATGTCAACAACAGCGAAAGATAATCCCATATTAAGAGGTCTTCATGAAGGATCCAAATCAAGTGGCTTGCCTGCTGCTGAACCTATTGCTAAAAAGCTGGGAGTTGACTACCCATTTCCTCCTCATCTTGAGTAACTTTCTGCATTTGTCTTTCTTTTTTCATTCTCGCTTTCTTCATCTCTTGCCATCGCATAGAGATCAGGTATTGATGGCAAATAATCAGACTTGTTGCAAAAGCTTTCCACTTATTACTCTATTCTTCATTCATGGCTGCCTTAAATTAGTTTTTTTGGCGATGTTACTGTTTGTTTGGTTTCCTGACCTTCAATGGATTTATTAATATCATGTCGGGTTATCGTGCTGGGTTGACAATTAAGCAACATTCTTTTGCAGGTATTCATACCCCCCTCCTGATGGTAATATCTTGACAAATATCGTCAATGCTCTTATTGCTGTTCCTCACTTCTATACACAGGTCCTACATAATTGATTAATTGAATATTTCATTCTTCTTAAGGTATTCTTAATATGACTTTTTTAAACCCATTTTTTTGCTTTCTACAATAGGTATTACACTTGATGAACAAGATGAACATTCCAGCTCCATTTCGCATGGCGCTTCCTACTCCACCATTACCAGCTGCAGAAGCACCTCTACCACCTCCTCCTCCACCACAAAATGTTGACAACCCTCATCCCACAAATCTATCTAGTGATGAATCGGAAATGGAAACTTCTGATGAGGTCTTCCCTTGTGATTTGATTTTACATTACTCTGCGGATCTCACTTTCCTGCTGCCATATTTTTTCCAACTCAAGATAGACTAAAAGAATAAGATTTTTACTTGGTTTACTAAGCAGGGATTTAAAGTTTTAAAACTCTGAACTATGCTCAACATTAAAGTTTCCTTTGTCTGCGATAGTTTTTGTCTGTGCTATTATTGTGATTATCAGATGGTGTTGGGAAAATACCTTTTTCTGTAAACATGTGTTTCCTGCTGCTGTATAATCGATATATTTATATTGAAGTAGTTAGGATAGATGTTTGGCCTGATAACTCAATACCTTTTGAATTGTTATTTTGGCATGAATTTGTGTTTTTTTTTTTGGCTTGTAGGAGTTTAACAATGGATCACAAACTAGAAGAAAACGCATTAAACGAGAAGCTATAGTAGGCCCTGCTATAGATAAAGATATTGCTCACGAAGCTGTTGGGCTGAAAGCTGCCACATTGGTTCCAAAGGAGATTCCTATTATCAAAAAGAAAAACCCAGTATTACAGGTTGGAAATGTTGTGCAGTATACGTGAATTAAGTAATTTTTCCCTATGTGTTTCGGTTCTAAAAAAGCTACTTGTTGTGTGCAGATCAAGATTGTCCCAAAGAAAGTCCGGCATGAAGATAGAGTGGAAAGTGTCCCCGAAGAACCTGACAAGCAAGAGAAGCTTGTGAGTGATAAACCTTTTGCAACTGCTGAAGAAATTGAGAGCCAGAAGTTGCCTCCTGAAGAGATCTTATCACTTCCTAAGTTCAAGGTATTAATTTATGTTACTTATGTCATGTGATGTAGTAAGACTATTTTTTTCTAGATGTAGGGTTGCTTGTTACATCGAATACCCATTTCTTGTTCTAAGTGTAAGTTGGTTTTTGGTGATTAGTTGGAATAAAATTGTCATGCGGATGTAGCCAAAACTGATTTATTTTTGTTCAGTTTTTAGAAGGAATCTGAATTGCTATTGAAGATTGCTTTTTTCTCAGTATAAAATCGTTTAATATAAGATGTTTTTGCAAATGGGCTTTATGAAAAGTTGCTTCAGTATGAAATTGATATGCTCCTATATACCTTCAATTGAACCCCACATCGTAAACAGCCTCACATGCCATCTCCTGGCCTATGTTGTTTCTTATTGAGACTTGGTTCTGTAAATAGTTTTCATGAAATAAAACCATAACTGGAGTTACTAAAGTTCAGCAGTTGGTTGTATATGGGAATTATACGTGATGAAGACTCGGATACATGCTTTTCATGGGAAACTATTCCTGTCTAGCCTTATCATGAGGAGCTCCAAAAAAAAATGACAAAGCAACTTCAGATGTATCTTATCTTTACTTAAGCTTTCATAAGATGTGTTTGTTAGTTGTTGTTGCAATATGATATTATTGATCCTGAACTGTACTTGGTTATATTTTGTGGTTGCAATATTCATCCTCCATTTGTGAAATATATGCATCTGCAGAACTATGCAGCTGGAGAACCGGCTTCTGTTTTGTACATAAAGAACTTGGCAAAGGCGGTCGTCGTGGATGACTTCTACTACATCTTTGGTAATGCACTTAAACTTGCGACTTGCACTATATTTACTTAAAACCTTACTGAACTGATGGTGTCATACGTTCACCTAATATGTTCTTCTCACATTACTGGATTATATTAGGGTCACTATTTGGAAGTCTTGAAGCAGCTAGATCTGGTCTTGCCGTAAATTTAATGCAGGTGGGTTACAATGTCTGAGCCTATTATCTTAGCTAGTAATACTTTTATAATTGGGTTTAATTTATTCAGCTTATATCTATGTAAATATTCGCAGCAATGCCAGTCTGGAATTGTACACAGTTCACATTCATATAAAAGAAAAGTCTTCATTTTCTCTGCATAATCTGCACTTTGCATTACTTGTAACTAAGCGCTAATGAGAAAGCTTGGATTTCAGGAACGTAGAATGAGGGGCCAAGCATTTTTGACGTTCCCATCAGTTGATCTTGCTCATCGAGCTTTGGTATGTTTTGAAGTTCATACACTGGCCATTAAAGTGTCTATCATACTTTGGCTTGCACTCTATTATTAATACTTTTTATCAATCTCTGACAATTTGGTTTACAACAAAAATGCAGAATCTTGCAAATGGATTCGTATTCAAGGACAAGCCGATGATCATCCAATTTGGACAGAAACGCAAAGGAAGTTGATCATGTCATTCTATCATAAATAGACTCAATCTCTAAGATTTCAATCTGCCATTTTAGGCAGTTCATTTTTGGGTGCAGAGCAAAGGCTGAAGTATGTTAGATATGAAAGTTGGGTGTAAAACTGACCTTTCTCCATTCCCCGAAGAGAATGTGTAAGCATTTTTGTTAGGTTTGTTAATTCAATAGGCTTTACTTCTTATATATGTCATATTGGGCTTAAATGGCTTATGCTAATGGAGTAATGGCTAAAAATTAGTCCGTTGGACCTGTAAATTAATTCCAAGACACAGATGCAATAGTGTATACACATCACATATAAGCAATCCTCGGTGTATAAGTAAGTAGTAATGTATCAAATGAATATGGCGCGAGTTCTGCATCATATTAGAGCAACTGAAAGTTTGCTCAATGACAAATATAAAATACAGATCCTACAGAAAAAACACAACTTACAAAGAAGATGCTGATCACTAACTTAAAATGAACGCTTGAGTTAGCACAAATTTTGTTTGTCTGAAGAGCCTGCCTGAGCTTACAAGGATTAATCTGACTACTTGGATGGGAAAAAGGGGCAAATGCAATACCATTGTAGCTGTCTAGTGCCATATTCCCAGAACAACAGCAATGCCAAAAAGAAGAAAGAGTGTTGCATCTCCGCCTGGAACAATTGAAGGCCTGCACCAAATTTACATGTTTAGCCCCAAATTTAACAGTTTATATACCAACTTAGCTACTGACTGAACAAACATATTCATACAAGTCAAAGGAAGATTTCAGGCTTCTATCAAAAAGCAGCAAACAGTTTATATAAAGCACAAAATTCATTCAATGGCAAAACAAGACCTGTGTCTCTTCCTGGATTTATAGATGTAGGCCATCAATGGAGGCAGGATACCGAAGAGAAAGCAGTTAGCATAAACACCAGCGAAATCAAGTGCTCTGGAGAAAGCCGACTGGAAGAAAGACGCGACGAGAACGGGAACTACAATCAATGCTGGCAATACAAAGACACCAACAATGTGATCCAAATCAAGTTTACTTGAAATAACTTCGGATCTCTGGAACACAATCATCCCGACATTACCAAAGCCCGATCCACCAGTACAATAAGTACCGACTCCAGCTCTTCCACCTCCATTATTCAAACACGGTGAGGTCATAACCAAATCTAAAGTGTCAATCACTTGCTTAGGGAAGCTAACAGCATAGCCTATGAAGCTCGTGGCCAAAGCCGAGAACGCAAAGCCTTGAACCGCAAGCAATGCCGAGGATTTTATAGAGAGTAGAAGTGAGATTGGATCTTCTACCAAAGATGGTTTTCCTCCATTAGTCCCAACAAGCCCTAGAACTATCAAATTCCAGGATAAAACCATAAGCAAAGGCACAGCTCCACCAACGAGAATGGCTTTTCGAGCCTTATGAATCGAATTCCTCAAGATCTTGCATATGAAAGGAGTGACAACATGAAACCCAAGTGTGAGCACAGTGACAGGAATAGCAGGCAAGACGGTCGAAACCCTCCAAGAAGCATTTCCAAAAGAGCATAAAACGTTGGCTCTTGCAACTGACAAGCCAATTCCAACAAGTGTGGAGATTGAGCAAAGCATGAGGATACAAAGCAGCCTGTTGGCAGAATCAATTGCTGAAAATGGGAAGAGGCAAATCACAAGCCCAGAGGCAAAGGGGAAGACTGCATGAGCCAAGAAAAGGTTTGATGTAGGAAACCATTGGGAGATGAGTGAGCCTATTCCTGAAACACAAGCCACCATCAAAGAGAAACTAAGGCTAGCATAGATTACAGAAACCAGAACACCAAACCGGGGCCCAAATGCCTTGGTTACAAGCCCAGTAAAGCTGACCTCATCAACTCCGTCTTCTTCCATGGCAGCAAAACTAAGCTCAGCAACAAGTAGTATTGAGGAAATGACATAGACCCATGAGAGAAGAATGGCTAGTGAAGAAGGCAATGGCCCTGATCTTATAGTTGCAGAAGGTAAACCCAACATTCCTGGCCCCACAGCGGTTCCAATTATCAAACTAACCGCTGCCCAGAAGCTCTTACTTTGTTCTTTATCAGAGTCAATCACAGACATTTGTCCAGAGTCTTGACTCAGAGCCAAAACCTCGGATTTTGATATGGGTTTTGACACAAACTGGTGTAGGAAAACGGGTTTGGTTGTGATTGGATTTGGAGGTGAGATTAATCGAGATGGAGATTTTGATGGGGCCAGATTGGAAAATGGGATTGAAAGATTAGGGTTTGGAAGATGACAAGTGGGTGTCAATGGGGAGTAGTAGTGCCTGGGTATTTGTAGATTGGAAATCATTTTCAGCATCATGGGAGGGATTCAACTGTGTAAAGCAAAAGTGATGGAATATTGGAATAAATGTGAGGAGGTTGGTGAAGAAGGAAGAATCTCCGAGCTGAATATTCTGAGTAGGCCGTAGGGGATTGTTTTGTCAGGGAATCTGAAAAGAGAGGAAGACGTCGAAATGTGATGGGCCATGGCGGCTTGAGGATTCATGTCAGACCCTTTTTGTTGGTTGATATTCATGTCAGGACCCTAAGCACCTGACTTAAGGGCATTCAAAGTTCAAACATGGAAAGATAAGCATATTAATTGGCATAAAAATCTTTGTACACACCAAAATTTTGCCCTGTGCACGTTTAGAGTCAAGCTTTACTAAGCTTCAAACTACACGGTGCATCGCCATTCATGAAGCGTGATCCTTCTTAAATACAAATTTTGTTTTGACAGATATGTTTCCCTCGTCGATACCTTCGAATTTGATATATTATAAGCCCAGTTTTGACACCCGGGGGTAAAAAGTTATGACCTGTTGGGTTGAGCCGACCCGACCTAAAACCCGTAACATCTCGACTAGGGCTGTGAATTCGTATCGATCCGATCCGAATCCGTGGATATCCGAAAATTATTTTGCCTCAAATCATGATACGTATCCGATCTATTTTTAGTCGGATATCTGAGAAAATATATCTGTTCGGATCGGATATCCGGCGGCGGATATCCGAAAAGATCCATTTTAATTAAACTTGCCTAAATTAATAAATTACAAATTATATTTATATATATAGTTTTTTAAATATTTACATATATATTTTTTAAATATTTACATATATATTTTTTAAATATATACATATATTTTTTAAATATATACATATACAATTTTTGATAAAAACATGTATTTATTTACATTCTAAATATATATATTAATACATATTTAATATTTTCGGATATTTTCGTATATCCATTTATCTAAAACTCCGATCCGTATCCGATCCAAATATCCGGAAAAAATTGCAGATCGGATCGGATACGGATCGATTTTAGTCGGCGTAATTTGGATACGGATGAAAACGGATCGGATCGGCGGATATCTCGGATCGGATATCAAATTCACAGCCCTAGTCTCGACCTAATTGACCCGTGATCCGTTATTGACTCGAACACGTTTCAACCCGAACCGGAGATGACCCGATCCGATCAACTCGATTGACAAGTCTATATACACACGATGACATATTTGACAATTAATTAATTGAAATTACAAGTAAAAATAAAACTATGCAAACGAGAGGACTCGAAATGGCCCAATACGCCAACATCGTCATTTGTAAAATAAAGTGGTTAAGTTTGGCCCACCTGAATTCATGGGTAGGACGTTGACAATAATTCTAATCCGAATACACCAAGTATGGGTTTGGGAAGAAAATCTCATACTTGTTATTTGGTATCCTAATATTAGGTTTTGAAACCCATACTCCAAACCCAATAGGTATGAGGTTCTCATACTCTACCTATATC
>OZ002733.1:10828825-11030847 GCA_963924305.1 Polygonum maritimum | reverse complement strand
GTGTGTATGTGTGTGCGCTTTTGACCAATTTTTAGTCTTTATTAGGCAATTCATTTGGCATGTGCAAATTAAATTTCACTTGGATGGATATGTACTGGTGGTATAATGGTATTTGCCTATTTGGTATACGTATGACGTTTCTGATCTTCTTTAAGATTGCTTTCCAGCCTGTAAGTACCACTTGGATTTTTCCGTTTAAGCATACATTTCAATGCCTTAGTTTAAACGTACGTTCCAATACATATCATTGCCTTTGCAAATGGAACTTCTATCGCAGCTCTGTTTTGAATTGTTTGTAGGGTTAATGTTTAAGTTGGGGTATCTTCCGATTTGAACCATCCATCTTAGTGAACTCAGGAACGTTCTCGAGTCAAGAAAGTGGAGTTCTGAAGCAAAGAAGGAACATACACTGATACACATGGATTAAACTTAATTTCTTGCCAAACTTTAGAGTTTTTTATTTATTTTTCGACGAGTTTAGAAATTTTGGAGTTTACCCATTAACAATTTGCTCACCCTTTGCTAGCACAAAAATGTCAGGTGGCTCCAATATCTACCATTGACTTTGCTCTGTCCACCATATATCTTGGCTTTTGAGATGAAAACCACCAAGCCTTCTTCTATGGTTACCTGGGCAAGGCTCTTCTCTTGGTTTGGTTTTTTACCATTCTTTTGAACATGGCTTCTATGGTGTAGCAATGAGCGCCACGAAGACTTGGCATTCGACAAATGGAACAACCACTTCATAACTTCTCGTTGTTCCATTCTTCTAAAAGTTCGACCCATCTTGGTACCCGAGTTGTTTTGATTTTTCGAGGGATATCCAACAATACCCTTTTTGAACTTGTCATTCTTGGATATAGAAACTGTGCATATATATTAACTTCAACCGATTATCTCTAGAGTTTGAAGGATTATCTAGTTAACGTTTAGGCAATTCAACCTTCGTATGGCATACTAGCATTTCCACGGTCATATTCTTCTTGTGATTGAGATAATTGGGTCCTGAGTTTGAAAGCTGGTCTGCAAGTGCTCACACTTCGTTATGCCTTCAGTAAAGAAGTGGACAACCAGATTTTCATATAGAAGCACTTGCTCCATAATGGGTTTTGACAATGCCTACACATTTACAAGTTCTTACGATTTAGGAAATTTAGGGGGAGGTTGATGATGGCGTATTGTTGACAGGTACAAGCTGATTCAATCTTCCATAGCGTTAGGTACTGTATATAACAAACCCCAAAGATTTAACGGCAAGAAAATCGCTCCTAGTTAGCCATTGCTTCATAAATCCAAATTAGCTCAAACCATTGATGGCCATATCTTCAGACAACACGCAATCCAAAATGACTTTGTAAATTTCAGAAGCACAGCAAAACGTTTAGATTCCAAATAGTATAATGCCAAGGGAACTCTAAGAGTTCAATGCAACAACTCCTTCAACAAAACCCAAAATTGAAAAACTGAGCTGACATGAAACAAAACTAGAATCCTAATAGTAGTATTCTCACCATCACTACTGCCTCAGCAGAATTAGCAGACAGTTTCAAAGCTTACTCTTCATCCTCATCGCCATCACCACCGGCGGACTTCTTAGCAGCAGCCTTCTGGTTCCTTCTCTTCACTCTTCCAGGTCGGCCACCTCCAAAGGGGCTGGTCAGGGAGAAGTCAATGTGCTTCTGTGAGTCAACCCTCACCATGAAAGACGGGATGTTCACCACCTGCCTTCCAACCCTGCAGATCACACAGCAATTATGATCAAGAAAGTTATATAAATCTTGAAGAGGGAAAACAGTTGCACAGTAGTATTAGCAAATCCAGAAATCAATCCATAAGGAATAGCATGATTCAAGAGCAAGCAAGCACAATGAAGATTAAAGCACAGATTGTATGAGATGTGATATTAGAACAGCAAGAAATCAAGGGCACAAAGAAAATTATAACATGATTAAAACCCAAGCAAGCACATTTCAGCTCAATCCATAGCAGCTCAAGTCATAGAGCACATACAAGTCAGTACATAGAATCTACTGACACTATCGTTCTCATGAGGGTACATCACAAGCAACCTGATTATAGATGATCATATACATTGGATTTTATATTGAACAATAGCAGTGAAGGGCATCCAAAAATCTATCTAAAATCAAAGCTTTATATAGCAAGAGTTTTAAACACAAGAGTCAAATCTCAGCACAACAGATCAAAGGGCAAAATCATATCATTCACCTGATGTCAAATTTGGTTGGCAAACCCTAATATGATGCCAAATGAACCTTCAACAATAATTTGGACAGCATAAAAACCAAAGGCCAAGCAAAGCAATTGAGAATAAAACCTGATGTGCTTCTGCCTGATGAGGACACGGGCGTGGTGGATGGACTTGGCCATGCCAGACTTGAAGACAAGGGTCTGAAGACGACGCTCCAGGAAGTTCTCAACAGTAAGAGAAAGCACGTAATCGAGCTTGTTCTGGCTCTCATCTAGAAGTCCGTAGCGGAACATCCTCCTGAGGAGGGCGTCTCCCTCGAAGAGACGCTTAGGGTTCTTCTCATCGAGAGTGAGGAGATGCCTAGCATTGTTCCTGATCCGACTGAGGGTGTACTGGACCCTCAAGAGCTCCCTCTTGCACCGGAGCCCGTACTCCCCCACGAGCTTAAGCTCAGAGTCCAAACGCTCCTTCTCATAAGGACGACGGGGCTTCTTGAAGGTCTTTCCGTCTACACACCATCACAATTAACACCATTCGCATTAAAACTAGGGCACATACCTCAAATGGAATACAAATGGATCTGATAATTGAAACTAAAGGCAAGAATAAAAAACTTACAATTACGATAGTAGGAGACGTGCACCATGGCTGCACGGCGCAGGAGAACTCTCTTTCTCTCTCACGATACCGAAACAACAGAGAAGAGGACTGGGGACGAAGGGTTTCATTAGGGTTTACAACTTTACATATAAATGTAGGAATGGGCTGGACTGGAGTGGGCTGGGCCGATATGGATAAAAATGAGACCTAATTGAACAGCCTTGTCATATTATCACTTTGCTATCTTCTCTAGTGCGATGCTTTGTTTGTTTTTCTTACTCAGAATTTAGCGTTTCATTCAAGAATCCACATATTTCATAACTAGAAAGTAACTGAATTTAGAGATTATAAAGCAGTCCAATTGTCGTGTATTTATCAACACATAGTTACTCATATTCGGAATCAGATTGCACGTCCGGACAGATTGGTCCCGTGGAGCATGATAGGGCATCGTAAATTCTTCATCATCCCTCACCCCAAATTTTTGTGACCGAAAAGATACTCGGAATCAGATGCACCCAGATACAAACACATGCTAGCAAGGCAGTGTTTCATTGTTACTAATTGTTCAATCAACTACTCTGTAGATGATATGCATTAATAAAATATAGTACGGGTTTGGAGCCAACATGCAAACAAGTTGATACGGTTGTTGCCCTCAACTTGAAGGAAATTGTTTCTAGGGTAAGTGTTGGAGTTTGGGAATTCAAAAGTGATCAAAGTAGGGAGAGTGATCTCTAAAGTTAGAAGGTTAATGAAGTTGGATCCATCTTTCAGCACAAAAACTCCAAGCTAACGAGTAGTAGTTTAAGATCATTATTCTCTGGTTCTTACTTTTTGTTCGTGGATTTGAAATTATTATTGCAATCAAAATTTAATGCATTGCCTCCGACATTTTCTTATTCAAAATATTTCCTCAAGGTATCAAATCACTGAACCGAGTTGATCCGATATGCCATTGGAGTTGGAAATTATAGCCTGAAGTTGCTAATATTCAACTGGCTGATCAGAAAGTCATCTCAACAATTAATTCGGTTTGGAGATTTGCAAGAGATGAGTGCATTTTGATGGCACAATTCATGTCAATTACCCAGAAACGAGGGCAAATGAAATCTGTTATCTTTATACATACCTGCATCAGCATCTAGTAATTCATCAGCAAGCTAGCTCATGAAAATGAAAACTTCAAAGCCTATAGCTTACCAAGATACCACGGATTATAATCCAATGTCATAAAAAAGATCAAATGGCAAATTCTTATTACACTTCATGTCTGGATACCAAAGAATCAAGGTCATGAGTTGGAGAATGTCATAAAAATGTCTGAAAGTAAGCTTCAGATCAACATATATTCCCACACAGGCACCAAATATGCCAAATACAATCCCAACACACTTGTATGTTTATAAAGAAACGTCATGCAGACTGCAGACCCTATTTATATGGCACCTCAACAACAACAATCAGTTGCACAAGGTAGTACTGTCAATGAAAATTGTGGGCAAACCGAACAGATGCTTGAACATAAGATGGAATCATTAAACTCTAAGCTTCGAAAAGGAAATTTTTACCACCATTCAATTACACTCATCAGAGATGCATCCCTATCCAAAAACATCAGCTGAGCAATATACAGATAAGTGAGTCAGCACGGCGACTTACTTACTTTTTGCCATTACCGATCCAACTTCACAGCTCAAACTCGTCGCTCTCCCTGAGAGCCAACTCAGCAGCCTCTTCTTCATCCTCGTCGATGACAAAGTACTCGTTCCTCTCAACGGGCCGGAACATGTAAAACATCACCACATAGAAGACCAAACTAGCCAGTTCCTCACTCAAATTAGCCACCCATTGGAACTTGTAAGCAGCAATTGTCTTCAAGGCGAACACCACAATCCTGGTAAAGTACAGGTACCCAATCACAACCATGTAGAACTGCCTAAAAAGGCTCAATTTGGCCAGGTTCCTAGCAGCCTTCCCATCAGTCTTCGACGTCTCCCTGAGGGACCGAATTGACCAGAGCATCGGGAATATGATCGCACAGCAACACACAATATCAACAAGCAAGAAGATCTGGTTCCAAGTGACCCAGTCCTTGATGAAAGGCCCGGTCTCCCCGATCACAGTCGAAGCTATATTGGCCAGAACCTGCAGAGGGATCACAATCATCAACACCTTCTTCTCCTTCTCCTGCAAAAACGGCTTCAGAAACGACCAGCCGGTCCCAACCAGCACAATCACAGTGAACAACAGCACAACCCTAATGGACTGAAACAGGTAAAACAGGACATCCCAGCCATGGGGAGTCCCCGTGGCCTTCACGTAGTGCTTGTCCTCAGCGGCGCAGAGCAGATTGACGGCCTTGATCAAGAGCAAGGAGGCCATGAGATAGTGGATCCCGTGAACCGACCTCCTGTTGTTGCAACACGCGCAGATCCAAAACCCTAGGAATGCGACGTAGGCGAGCGAGAAGGCGAAGAATAAGGCGGGGAGAATGGTCTGGCCGGCGGGGAGATAGTCCTTGGCGCCGTTGCTGTCGAGATTGTACATCTCGGTGCGGACGGACATGGAGACGGAGCTCTCAGGGTTGCAATTGGCGAAGAAGAGGCTGTATTCCTGAGGAGTGGGGACGGGGAAGGTGAGATCGTGGGAGGAGGAGGGGGGAGGGGAGAGATCTCGGAAGGTGAAGAGCTTCTGGATGAATCTGGAGTCGAGGACGCAGAAGGAAGGATCGCGTTGGATCTCGAGAAGGACGCTGAGGAGAGCCTCTTCGGAGAGGATGAAGAAGCCGAATCGGGAGGAATGGGGAGGGGAGAGCTTCGAGGTGGCCAAGACGGAGGAGACCGAGACGGAGACGTGGCCGGTGCGGGTGAACCCGAACTTCTCGAAGAGGATCATGGAGCGGGAGTCGGAGGTGATCTTGAGCGTCTTGATCTCTGCGCTCGAGAGATTGAGGAGGAGAAAAGAGAGGAAGGTGAAGACGATGACCTTCGACATTTTTTCCGGCGGATCTGGAGACATTGCTCCGGTGAGTGGTGAGAGTGAAAGGCCGTGCGCTCGCGTAAGAGAGAAGGAAACAGGTGAGGGAAGGAAGGAGGAGGGGAATTAGGATCGATCAAGTTTGGATTTCTATATAAGGGAAATTTTTTTTTTCCCCGAAATATGCTGGGTAAATGGTTAATGAGATTTATTCGGTAATTATGGTGTAAGTGGAGTAATTTTTCAAAGAGGTACACCCAATCAAAACCATACTTAATGATTAGTATGGTTAGAAATACGGAGTAACAATTACATTCGGATAAAAAAATAAAAAATAATTACACTTATTCAATTCATCCACTTAATTTTGAAGATTTGTAAGTTATAACATCATCATCATCGTAACTATATACTAAAGCGGAGGTTAGAAATAATATTTAGCCCAACACGTGTCACCTCCTCGTTGGACCGCGTCGCACGTCTTTATTAAAACAATTCAATTTGTTTGATTGGTTGAAGTTTTATTGTAGACCCCACATTAAATTTCTTCTTATCTATTAATTCTCATTTTAATTAATTAAAATTTAATAAAATGAACTACCGTATGCTATCGAATTTATCCAAACAAAAAATCTATCTAATATATTGGTTGAAATAAAGTATGCCTATCTATAAAAAATCTATCTAATATATTGTAAAAATCCTAACTTACCGTATGCACATCTAGCAAAATTTTAATAAAAATCAATATATATCAATATATATATATATATTATAAAAGCCGACCGTTTTCGAGCCACCACGTTGATTCTGGCCCCACCAGATATTTAACCAAAATAATTTTTAAAGTCTTTAAATTAACTACCATAATTTTACTACGTAAATTTTCAATCTTTTCATTAACTACATTATCAACAAAATCTATCCATACAATATCTAGCTAAAAATATAGTACATACAATATCTATCCATATAATATAGTACGTAGATTTTCAATATCTTTTAATTTTGCTACGATCTATCTATACAATATCTAGCCAAAAATATAATACATAAATAAACCATATACAATATCCATCCATAAAACATAGTACGTAAATTTTCAATAAAATAAACTAAACAAATAAACTAAAATCCACATGAAATATCAACGTCATCCACGACTATATAGTTTATTACATAGAAAAACTATATATCAATTTACTTTTCAATATCTATATTTTAGTAATTATCCACGACTATATCAACATATGATAAACTATATAGTTTTCCTAAGGTCATAAATTTTCAATATCTATCACATCAAATGCCATCCACGACTTCTGATAGAATATTAAACTTACAAACTAAACAAATAAAATATGTAAATAACTCAACAATAAAATCTAAAATATTAAACACATCGGATATCAACCAAAAAATATAATGGAATATTTACCCGTCGTGCCATGCACTTATTATAAAATTTCCTTCTATAAAAGATACAGGTTAATTACCTTATCTTTTAAATTACTTTTTGCAATCTATTTATGTGAGAAATAGTTTTAGAAATTTGAATTTAAAAAATAATTTTAAAATGAAACCCTTTTTTCTAACCAAATTATATTATTTTTTCTTTGATATTAAATCACTTTATATTTAATAAATTTTACTTAACTTATATAATATCATGCTCATAATAACTTAGCTTTTATCTCTCATGTTTAATGAATTAAATTCTATTCATGCTATTTTAATTAATCTAATTATATTCTTTATTATTTTTTTCCATAAATAATATCAATTATTTATGTGGAAACTACATAAAGTTTGATGGAAGCCTCGAAACAAGCTGAGCTACCACACCCTTCTGAATACAAAAACTCAATCTATGAAAAATAAAAGAATCACTTCCTCCTTTATTATCACTTTATGTAAAAGATATTTTGAAAATTTTGATAAGATATTTTAACCTTTTTAATATATTAGTTATTTTTTAATCTCTTTATACAACAAGTAATTTAAAAAATTCAAATTAAAAAATAATTTAAAGTGGAAGCCCCCTTTTTTTTATAATTATACTATTATTCTTATCTTTGATATTATATCTTTTTGATATTAAAATAGCTCATATTATAATATATTGACTTATAATGACAAATTTTGGAGGATGAAAAAGTAAATGAATTTTATTTTACTATTTTTTTCTATAACTAAACTATATTTTATAATCTGATACGTGTGGTAATACAAATTAAATATGAAACATAATATCTTATTGTTCAAAAAAATAACATTTTCATATACTAAAATAATATCTTATTATTATTCTCAATTTTATCTTTAAGGTCAGACTATCTATCTTTAATTTTATTTTCCTGAAATAACATTTATCTTTAATTATCATTTAGGTAAGTTTATAGCTTTTTTTTTGTTCGAAAGTTTATAACTTTATTGCCCACATTGATCACTTAAAAATTTTATGGAACTGATCATTAATGACAAAAACAAAAGGTATATATAAGATCGTCACGCACACTAAATAATGTATATAAGTCATGCATAGTCAGTTAGAAGATGCTGGTGATAAAACATGCATAACCAGTAACAAAATCATGCAGAGTCATTTACATCTTCAAAGCAAAAGAAAAGCCGGTCGATTTCGAGCCACAACGTTAGGTCCAGTCCCGCTTGATTTTAATTTTTTTTAACTGAAATAGATAATAACAACTTTATATCTTTTATTTTCCTTAATTATCCAATTCTCAATTTTATCTTTAAAGTCATACTATCTATCTTTAATATTTATTTTTCTTAAATAACATTTATCTTTAATTTTATTTTTACATAGGTACGAATTGAGCTTACTACCATTGTAGTGTATAGTACTACGTAGGTAGTATTTATTACTTCATATATCTTAACGTAAACCCAACTAACATTAATTTAATATACCTAACATTGTTTTATCACCATTGTTTTCACACTAATTGATTTTTTTGGCTCAAAGAGATATTGAATAAAAAAATTGAAAGTCATATACCTAACATTTATTTAATTAATTTTGAAAATCATAAAATTTTAAAATTTATATAAAAAATCTATTCTCACCCCACCTTATATTTTTTATAAGTTGTTTTTAACAATTTCTATTAATTTCCTAATATTTTCTATACCAATTGTTTTTAAATTCAGAATATCATGATCTTTGAAATATATTACCTTTTAATAAGATATTTTTTTGGTCTATCCATACATATAGAGACAAAATATTATTCATCAAATATTATGATTAGAATAACTGCATGTTTAAATTGGGTATATCAAGGTGGTGCTTTGCATACTAAAATATAAGCAAACATAAATTGCATAATAATGTATTTTATTGACTATAAAATATAAGCACATGATTTGCATAATAACATATTCTTAATAATCATTTAACAATTAAAAACTTCTAATATTCGATGAAACCAAATTATGTTACCTTTTATTGTAAATTTCACATTAATATTCTATTTATTATATATCTTTGGGTTATATATTTAAAAATAAAAGTCGTGCATGGCACGACGGGTACAACTATTTCTATCTAATATATTGCAAGAATAACGTACGTATGGTTCACCTAAGATAAAAAATGAAGGAATTTTACATAATTTTACATTTATCCGACTATTATTTTTGTATGAAAATCCACGCAAGTCCAAGTCGTGCCTTCAAGGCACGGGCACTAACACCAGTTAGGATATTAAATGACAACTTAATTTTATGAAATAAATAAATAATAATAATAATAAAATTAATTTGTAAAAATAGTAATTAAGCATTCTTTAGCTAAAATGATATTGGTGAAACTCACTTAATTCTAGAAATTTGTAATCGTATTTCTACCAAAACAAAAAGAAATTTGTAATCGTACTAGATTATTAGACAATTTAGTACGGCAATATGGGAGAAAATGACCATTAGTCTTTACAACTTCTTAGGCCTTATTCTTTTTCCGGTCGAAGAGTACTCGTCTTAAAACCACTTTCAATTTTGATCAAAAATAATAAGAAAACCACTTTCAATCTCGTCGAAGTTTGTATTTTTCTTTCTACTTTATACATTTTTTAATACATCAAAAGTCATTTTCTTCTCAAAAACTACTTCTCCAACCACACTAAAACAATATGTTTGTTTGGTAGGTAAGTTCCACACATATATTCTTACTTCTAAATCTTGATCAAAAAAATATTCTTACTTCTAATAAACTACAAAAAGAGGTTAATAAATGATTCAGGCTCACACCAAAACTGTAATTTCAATACATGGAATGGAAGCTAAAAGATAAAAGATTTGATTGAAGCAATGTCGCTGATTGAGTCCATTTCTTTATCAACCCTAAACCTATAATCACTGAAAGCATTACAACCTTACATTCTTCATGACTACCCATGTCTCAATGTTTAATAATATCTTTCATTTTTGTAGATGGCATCTCCCTTACCTAGACGAAAGTTCTTCGAGAACAAGTTCGATACGAGCTCAACCAGACACGACTCGATCAACTCAAAATTTGTACGAAAACAGAAATTTAGACTTTTAATTACAAAGATAAATTTAAGCTTTATACAAAGTATTAAAAATAATAATTAACAAACGGAGATGACTCTCACCTATAATTAACTTTTACCCATCGAAAAATTTAGATGTTGTTTCACTTTTGCAGTGGAAAGTAGGGGTGGGCAAAATCTAGTACTAACTGGATTTTTGGACCGGACTGGCCGGTTGGTCCATGAATATGGACTTTCTTGATCCCGGTCCGGACCAAATGTTTACAAAATTTAAATTAAAAATTATATGTAACTTAATAATATATTAATTTTAATGTTATATTGTTTATTTTTAATATTTAAATTTCATATTTACTTATTTTATACTTAATAGTATAATATTTTTCATTAATTATATATGACTTTTATAACTATATTATAATTTATTTATATAAAAAGTTAATTTTAAAAAAAAAAACTCAGTCCAAAACCGGACTGGATTTTCCCGTACCGGTTCGCGGTCCATGTTTTTCCATGTTACGGTGCCCTCCCCTAGTGGAAACTGGAAAGTATTTTATTGGTTAAAAAGTAATATTTTGTATGAAAAACTTGTATGGGAAAATGTGAAAGTAGAAATAGGATATAGATATTAAAAAAAAATTTGAATGAAAAAATTATTTCGAGATAAAAATGAACAAACCCTTCGTACCATAATTCCTTTTACTCATCAGAAAAATAAGCAACCTACTCCCCATCGAGACATGCTCCTTATTCGTCAATGTCGAGCTATGCTCCAAGCCAGACGCGATCACCTACAAGTCACCCACATCCGTCGAACCGCAAATAAAGTAGCTGATTGCCTTGCAAATTTAGGGCCTGTTTGGTATCCAACGGCGGAAACGGAAACGGAAACGGAAACGGAATGGAATGGAATGGAAATGAACCTAGTCCAATTATGGGTCACTATACATTAATTGAAAAAAATATTTTTATTTCAAACTTTGAAATTTGTGTGTCTAGAGAAGGGATGAAGGGAATGATTGAGGTGTTTTGTTACCCCACCCTTAGATTAGGGAATGATTGAGGTGCCACAAGGGTACCGCAAGCCTCCTTGCGGTAGTTTTTGAATGAAAATTGAGATGACTCATCATGTATCATGATGCTAATGTGGACTAGATTCGTTTCCATTCCATTCCATTCTGTTTCCGTTTCCGCCGTTGGATACCAAACGGGCCCTTAGCCTTAGAATTAAATTCAGATTTCATTTCATTCTCTTTTCCCCCGGATTTTATTATTGATGTCCTCCGGATTGTGTAGCTCATTTTGAGCATACCTCGGTTTAAGTTTTAATAAAACTAGTACAAATCCCGTACCATGTACGGGTAATGTAAATATAAACGCGACTTAATCGATCTGAGGAATATTGATCCGAGCCTTTTTTTATAATTATGTACAAAATAATTATGCAATTTTCTCCACAATAATTATGTACGTATTAAATTGATCTTTGAGATGTACAAATATAAAAGCAATATTCTAATTTCTTAATTGGTGCATACGTTTGCAATTTCAAGATCATTCATATTTTTTCCGTATTTTTTGTGCAATTTCGGGATCATTCATAAACTACCTAATATTCTAACTACCTAATTGGTGTATATAGAATATCCGAATAATTATGTACATATTTTATAATTATGCAATTTAATCATTATGTACAAAATAATTATGCAATTTTCTCCACAATAATTATGTACGTATAAAATTGATCTTTGAGATGTACAAATATAAAGGCAATATTCTAACTACCTAATTGGTGCATATATAAGTAATTTCAAGATCATTCATATTTTTTTCTGCAATTTCGGGATCATTCATAAACTATCTAATATTCTAACTACCTAATTGGTGCATATTGAAGCAATTTCAGGATGATAATCTAATTGGTGTTGAGAATGCTTGGAATAGAATAGGGGCCACCTGAAACCCATATAAAAATGAAGAATAAGATAAAACATTATTTATTATTTATAACTATGTTTGAAGTATTTATTTATTTTATTCTACATTAGAAGAAAGAGGGTGACAATCTTCGAAAAAATTGCGGCAAATAGATTTACAAAGTATATGTATGTGCGTATATGGATATGACAATGTTTGTAAGTTTCAAAATTACCGTATTTAGATTATTATAAGACGGTGTTTTATAAATTAAAATATTGTCGTTTTGATTTAGAAAATTGATCTTTGAGATGTACAAATATATAAGCAATATTTTAACTTCCTAAATGGTGCATGTATAAGCAATTTCAAGATCATTCATATTTTTTTCAGTATTTTTTTCTGCAATTTCGGGATTATTCATAAACTACTTAATATTTTAACTACCTAATTGGTGCATATAGAAGCAATTTCGGGATCATTCATATTATTTCAGTATTTTTTCCTGTAATTGTTGAGGTGACATTAATAACAGTTTTTTATGCAGTGTTGATGAGGTGACGCAATTTTTTCAACAGAGATGGGTTCTATACTGTACTAGCAGATGACCCGTACCTTGTACGGGGATGTTGTGTACTTATATATTAATTAATGTATAAATTTACTATAGTAATTACAAATATTATCATATGCATACTTTAATTTAAAACGATGTTTATTTTTCGGATTATTAAATGACATAATTCTTGTACATCATAATATATATATATAAATTTTATTTATATATTACTTTCTATACATACATTTAAATAATTGAGCAAGAACGACATAAGATAAGATGCATTATCACATTTTATTAAAAATTGATACAAATCTTTTTTTATTTAAATTAAATTGCTTAAACTAACTTATATATTGTAATATTAAAGATATAGATGATATTTAATAAGATAATTTGAAAACCAAATTATCTCGTATATATGTTATTGTTTTTTGAAAAAAAATTAAATTATAAATTATAAATATATAATAAAAATGTTAATGAATCATTATCTTAATTATGAAATCTATCTTTTTTTCTAAAGCGTAATCAATATGTAATATTAGCAATATATATGGTAAATATAACACCTAATTTTTTTATTGATATTTTAATATGATATGATAGTAAAAAAAATGCATTTAATATATTATTTTAATAAATGAATATTTTTTCTCATATATAATGGTAGAATTTGCTACCATTGATGATTTAAAAAATTACCATTAAAAATTACGAAAAATAAACTATAGTTAATATGATATTTAATTAAATGGGTAAAATATTATGATTATGATTTATACATGACAAAAGAATTTTTTTCTAAATAAAGTTTATGATAGATATATGTATTAACTAAATGTGTATAATGATAAGATAGAGATTTTAAATATGGATAGAATTATTAAATAAACAACTCAAATTATAAGATAGAACTAATATCTTAATGAAGTATGTATAAGATTATGATAAAATCAAGATTTAGTAAGATAGATTTTTAAATAAAGGGGGTAATGTGGCGCAATATGGTGACAGAATTTGCTTCCGCTTTAGTATATAGTAATAGATAGATAGATAGATAGATAGATATTATAGTAGATATTATAGTAGATTTCGCAGGGAAAACCCCGTTTCTTGATAAAAAAAAAAAAAAAAAGAAAAATAAGCAACCCCTTGACAAACGGAGAAAGAGGTTTCCCGTTAATTTCAACGCCGACCCTCTTTCCTCATTGGCCGCCAATTTCTCTTATAAAACGAAAAAAGAGAGCCTGATTTCTTTTTTTTCAAATCTTCCATTCTCTCTTCTACATTCTTCTCTTATCCTCTCTCCTCCTCCCTCCGATTCTCATTCGATCGATCGATCGATCGAATTGATAATCACTTTGTGTAGCGATATCTTATCTTTTTCAAAAATTTCGCAACACTTGCAATCGGTTGCCTAAATTCAATTCGAATTTTACCGTCTGCATACCTAGCTAGGGTTTTATTCAGAGCAATTTGGGGGGAGGATGTCGTGGTTCATAAAAACAGCGGTGCATAAAGCCAATCTCATTCGCATCCGCACCTACGCCGATTCCGTGGTCAACAACGCCGGCCAAGCTGTCGCCGACGGTGCCAAGCTTTTCCAGGGCTACATCGTAATATCTCTCCTCTCATCATTTCTTCCTTTAGAACTGCCCTATTTTTTTTTTCAATTAATCTATTCATTAGGAAAATTGTGTGGTCTCAGGGCAGTGCAGATGATCAAAGCTTTCATGATAATGTTAAAAGATTGGAAGAACTTGCTGTTTCTTCTAAAGGGGGCGAAAGAGTTGTAATGTTGAGGAGGTGGTTGGATTCTCTCAGAGTAGCCGAAAGTTTTGACAAGAGGGTGAGTCACCAGCAAAACATATAAAAATTAAAATAAAAAAAATGTTTTCTAAGCATTTGATTACATTTTACTGCCTTTGATGAAGTTTGCTATGACAATATGACATTGTTGGTTTGCTCGTCAAAGACGACTCAAACTTTGTCTAATATTTTCTTAGCATTGGTATTTGACTTGTTGAAGCAGAATCTGTCATAATGCTATATTTTATTTGCATAAGTTTGTCTTATGAGTGTGCTATGTGCACTGGTGCAGGAATTGTATCATGATGTTGATCATGGAGGTGAACCTTTAACCTTTCGAGATGTCATTCTGCATAGTGAAGCTCTTGAAAGCATTGTAGTATCTATGGTTCGTGACAAACCACCAATACTCAACTCGTCTTAAATTCTATTCTGTTAGTCCCGTAACATTGACCAGTGAATGCACGCATTCAATTATGTTGCCTAACCTCTAAAGTTGACATGTGCAATTGTTTTCATTGTTTTGTATTTATATACTTTCTTGTAACAAAGCACTGTTCTCCGTTTTAAGGTGCAGTTGACTTACTATTTAGGGTAATGAAAAATGACTGCATAAGATTATGGACACCTGATTTAATTAGATGAAAATTTGTTCCTGATTTAATCAGATGAGTTATCCCTTCATCAGTTTTAGAGCAAAAATTTAGAGTTACCAGATGCAGTGATAATGACCTCAGTGGTAATACAGATTTGTAGGAAAGTTTAGAGCTGCCAGATTTTCAAATAAAGATTGGCTTTTTACCGGCTTCAAATTTTTTGGAATTGTTAATTTTGTACTTTTTGAACTTGCTGATCCATGGAAGTTAACCGCAGGTTAATTCTTTTGTTTAACCAGATTCTTGAAGCACCAAATGATGAAGAAGTTGCTCTGCTTCTTGAGATTTTTAGGTATTTTCTTGTTGTTCTGTTTCTTTACCTGCTCATTAGATTTGTAAACTGCTGATATAATTTCCTGGTCCTAGATTTCATATTCTTATTAGTTACTGCTTCAAGTTTGTATGAATCATTGCATTCAGGTATTGTCTTATGGGAGGAAAGGAAGTTCACAATGCAATACTGAGCAGCGTAGTAGATTTGGCTAATGTTTTCTCATGCTACCCTCACGAAGCAATGGTAAAAATATGTGTGATGTCTTCTCTTTAATTTTTGTTTAATAAAAATATGTCTGATTATATTTTGATTTGTTTTTCTCATTTTAGTGGGCAAAAATTTGATTTGATTCTACATGATTTTCTTACTGAATGTGTTTATTGACATTGCTGAAGTATCTTACAACTTCACCCGTTTTCAGATGAAACATGATGAATTGGTTCAAATTGCTCACAGTTCCATATCAGGGATGAAAATCAATACTAATCAAGCTAGGTAACTCTGAAGGATGTATTCTCTTTCTTCTGCTTTAAGCTGTTTACATTTGCTCTTTTAGATGCAAAGAACAATAAGTACAGACGGAGTTTCTACCCAAAAATAAATAAATTAGAGAAGTATTTATCTTTTGTATTCATTTGTTTGATAACAGTCTTTAATTTAATGTGACAATCTGAAAACATGTTATTACAATATATCTGCTTACAATGCTTCAATACTTCCTCTTTTTAATTCCTTGAAGAACACAAATAAATTTCCAATAAGGTGACCTGACAATTGATCTAAGAATAGAGTTAAAACTTATAAGCATCTGTTAAGACAGAGGTGTAAATACAAAAATAATTAAGGCTAAAAGCCTAAAATAATTGGATTTTAATCATGATATTACGTCTGAAAATGTAATTGTGTCTCTATAATGTCATCTGGTCTCAGAATAGATGTGGAGATCACTAGTTTAAAAAATGAACTCATGAAGGAAATCAAGATACCTTCAGATGAGAGTCATGATAAATCATCTCAAGAGTTAGATGATGTGAGGACACAGGTTAGTTTGATGTTTATAACTGCATAATCTTTGTCATATATAGCTTTATATATAGCCTTCGTCTTTATCCTTTCAAAGTTTCCCGTATCTTCATTTTAGGCAATTAAAGAAGCTCTTTCGCACGTACGACTGTATTCCAAGTTGAGCACACTCCTGATGCGAAAGAAAGTTTTAAGCTATGGAGATTCTCCAGAAGCTCATGCTCACAAGGTTAGAATTTGGTGTGTTCTTGTCATATCCTAAAATTTTCACGATGCTTTTTAACATAATTTCAAATGTTTGATTCATTTGTAGATTGACAAGTTCCAAACTATATTGCACTCTCTCGCCAACTCTAGCTCGAAAGCTGAAAAAGAGATAGAAGACCACAGGTGCTCTTAATCAGCTTTCAATGCACACATCAATCTGAACAATTAGGACCAGTGTCTAGCATAAGGTTCTTAGTAGGATTTGTTTGGCATGAAATGGATCTTGAAATACTCAAATACATGACTAAATGATTGCAGCAAAGAATACAATTGAAAAATCAACATTATATATACATGAAAACTTTCAAGTCAGGCAAACTTGAGTTTTTGAGCAAAATTAGCCCTCTGAACTTCAGAAGAAACTAGCTCAGAGTGCAGTCCTTTTAATATCTAACAAGAACCATGTCAAACAGTCATGTAAACTTTGTATTTATTTATTCTTGTAATCTGTTTCTTTTGTGGTAGACGTAAAAGAGAAGATGCATCAAGCTTTGACGTGGCAAAAGTAAATGAAGTTTCCCAGGCAGAGAAGGTAACTGACTAAACAAAATTGAATATTTTATATCCCATTACTTTGACCATTGTGAAAGGAAAAAAATCGTAAAAAAAATAATTCTTTTCTAGGATTTGGAAACTGAAATTGAAAAGCTTCAGCAGCAAAAGGATGCACTTGAAGCTCAACTGAAAGAGGTAAATTATCTACAATAACTTCTTTTTCCATTAACTTTTAAGAAGTCTCTTCTATCAATATATAGCAAAAAGTTTAGCTGGGTATAAATAATGTTTTACAGGTGCTATTTTATCTTGCAATTTATTTCAACACAAGTTCCTTTACTGGATTTCTTATTTTTGATTGGTGAATCAGTGCAGGTCAATGGTTCATTAGCTTCTGCTAATGGGCGCCTTCAAATTGCTAGGGAAGAGAGGCAACATTTGGTTGAATCAAACAAAGAATTTCTTGACCATTTTGAAACCAGAGTATGATAGCATGGCATTTCTCGATTCATCTTTAACATATGACTAAACGAAAATTTAAAATTTATCTCTAATGCAGGAGCATGAGCTATTAAGATCTGTTGCATTGTGTAAAACGGAAACAGACATCGCTTCTTCTTGTATTAAATTCATTGAATCTACTTGGCGTCTACAGAGTAACTTCACAAAACAGAAACAGGAGATTGTAAAGTATGTGAATTGCTATTTCTGACCTCTATCTAGCTTTTCAAATGAGAACAATTCTTATTTCTCCTAATTTATGTCTGCAGGCTAACTTTTCCCTTTCTTTCTTTGTATTTTTTAAGTGCTGAATTAGGAGAATTCGCTGAACATTTTGTGAACCTATCTAAGCTTCTTCTTCCTGCTTACCAGGTTTCACTTCTAAGGCATCTTTGACAAAATAAATAATAGTATGCAAATATGCTAATATTTTTGTCTCATGCATACATTCACTGATGCAAATCGAAACTGCGCATTCCTTTTCAGAAGGAGCTGTCGTGTTCTATCAAGGATTTCGAAGACCATGCAGAGAAGCTGAATGATGTGTATGATTCAGTTCTCCAATAACTATAAGCCCTATCTATAAAGTATAAATGGGTTTTCTCAAATTAAATGTGATTATCAACTATTCAACGAATCCTTGCATTAATTTTTTTTTTGATAAATGCGATCATAAACTTTATAAAATAAGGTTCTTAGGCTGAACTATTAATTAGAAGGTAACGACTTTTCCCCTTGACCATACTTATTCTCTTGAGGTGGTTTACTTGGTGCTGGAGCTTTTCTGTGGACCTTATCCGCAAAGATACATGTAGTGCCTGTGACTTTGCCAGCTAACATAATAAACAGAATTCATGTGTACTAATGTTAACTTGTGCTTGTGTATTTTTTCAGCTGGCATGGCCAACTAATTGTGTTCTTATATACCAGGTCAAATGTTCACCCATGGAGTAATGAAGGCCATGCATCAGCCAAACGCAGGACAAAACTAGAGGAAGAGTATCTTGATATGGAAGCAAAGGTATCAAGCTGTATGTATGAAGTTCATTTTGTGAAACACCTTCATTTTTTCAGCTATTCATGTCAAGACAGTTTTCAAACAAGCATTGTAAAAAAGTTACTCTTCAATTAAACACTACATACAACACTTCGACAGGGATAAAACTTAAACAGCATACAGACATCAATCATCATCATGTCACACCCTCAATTGCGATATGACTTGACTGGTTATTTGACTTTTTGCTATATTTATCTGTATACTGAATTGAAAAAACACACATGTTTTATTGAATTTTTGTATCAGCTTATATCTGCCTTCAGTGTTGTGGAAAGCATTAAACAACTACTTGCTCAAAGTGAACCTTTCTGCAGGTGTAGTGCCTTCATAACATCTTTGATCTCTTCTTTTCCAACAAATGCAGAATCTTTCTTTTTTGTGATCAATGACATAAGCTAATGCGTCAGATATGTACTACTTTGAGCAGGAAAGACGACTGTGAACATATCCAAAAGCTAATGAATGATCTTCAAAAGGTGAATGATGAATTTGAATCCATTGAAAGACCAGATTTGAGAGTTGAAACACCCACCACAATGAGATGGAAAACGATAAATAAAAAGCTGGCGTTTAAGGATGGTCTGAAAGCATCGGAACGTCCACGATCTAGACTCATGCCACAACATGAACCACCACAAGAAGAAGAAGAAGAAGAAGAAGAAGAAGAAGAAGAAGAAGAAGAAGAAGAAGAAGAGAAGAAGAAATTGGACTTCAAAGATAACAAGCGTCGTAAACAGCACCGCCGGATTGTTACAGTTGATGGTCAGGAACTTGTGGTATCGATGCACATACCATTCAAGCCGGATCATCACGTGATTGATGGCCAAGAGCTTTTGGACTCTGACGATGAGATGACAAATTTCGATTCTGAATTTAATCCGTCCATTAGCAGTAATGCAACTCGTGATTTTAATGAATGGGAGGTATAGAGGAAGGGAAGACAAGTAGAAGGATATATATACTAACAACATAGGTGTTCTGCCTTTGCTTTATAAGAAAATTCCCCCACGTTGTAAATGTTCGAAGGAAGAAAAGTCATTTTGTATTTCAATATGTCCATGTTTCTTCCCAACTAGTTTTATGAAATTGACTTAAGGTCATGTAAATAATTTTGAAGACCTTGTAAGGATATAGAGATCATCAGAATGTTTTTCTGTAATGCCTCCAGCTTCTGATTCCCATATAGATTTTCATAGCAAGATGTGAGAACCAAAGGATCAAACTGACTGCATATATTCCATATATTGTAATACCTTATTATTACAAACTGATTGACTGCATACATTTTTCAATACATTAGTGTCAAATTAGCTGCGTCTTGTGGCATACAATGTGGCTTTCTTCAAAGACTCTCCTAATTAGAAACTATGACAAACCTATGATTAAAACTAAAAACAAAAGAGATAAAAATAACTACTTATAGTTTATGGCTTGCATTTTTTGTTACCAGGACTGGAATACCCAAAATAGTACATATGATTGATATCGTTTTTTTGAGATATAAACAATGATAGCATTTGCTTTACTTTGGATTATTGAGCATGTTTATATAAATTCAGCAAAAACAGTACACTTGAAGAAAAGAAACATCATTAGTGCTTGATGACCGGCCAATTGCTGCAAAAACAAAAAGGCAACATCAAGAACAAACATCTTGGATACACAATACTTGCTTCAGACTCACAACAGAACAGACTCATTTGCAACTTTATTAGCAATATTTTTCCATCAGAACAACGTTTTGTTTGCTCTTACTGACAAATCACCTGCACAAAAGAAACAAAAGGAAGCACCACAAAATTAGTTTGCTAAAGCCAAAAGTCAATTCATAAGGATAATATACTCAGTCCACAATTTTACTCATTCTTAACAAAAGCAAGTTACCTATTGATAGAAACTGAATCGTAGGAGGGTCCAAAGAATGTCAAGAAAAACCAAGGACATTTGTATAGCTAATTACTTTTGCTTCTTAATAACACAGTGCCCGATAAATAATATATCTACTTTAAACAGAAGCATTGATCTCAAATCTAGATACATCAAGAATCAACTAATACACTAATTTAAATGCCAGTCAGACAATAATCAGAAAAATGTGATGTCCAAAGTTCTGGCAAAATTCAGCTGAAGATGTATGCTTAGATCAAGCAAAAACTACTCTTGCTAATTAACAAATTGCCTGAGAGATGATAAATCAAATCTAAACAGAAGTATGCATCCAAAATCCAGATATATCAACAGCCAACCAATACAATACTTGAATGCTGTCAGACAGATATTCAGATGAAGATCTGGTGTCCAATAGTTGTAGCAAGAATTTCATTCACATTACAAACAAGCTAAAAAACACCTAAGATGACATAACATGAGGAATCAACAGCAGCTCATAAAAAAACACAACACAGGCACAAAATGAGGAATCCACAACAACTCATAAAGAAGCACAGGCACAAAATGAGGGATGACTAGAGAAAAAACTCACTTGGAAGAAGAAGAAGATGAGACAGACTCAAGAACCTCATCATAAGGGTCCCTACGACCTGCGACGTTGCTGATCTGAGCATCCCACGCCAGCTGAGAGTTGTGGCGCTCAAACGTCCAGAACCCGTATGGTCTCAACGGAAGAGCCCACATTTCCTTGGTCTTTTTGCAACTGTCTTGCAGCGTGTACAAGTGCTCCCTGAACTTTCTATCCCTCTCCTTTGGATCCTCCATGAGTCTCAGCACCAAGTTCTCAGCAAACTCCATTATGAACCCCATCTCTCTCCCTACAACTCTCGGAATTCAAAACCAGCCCCAGCTATAATCAGACAAACACAATTGTATACGAATCGAAAATCCAAGCCCTAAAAGTTGGACAATCGATAGAGCTTCCATTCTTTTGTTTTCACATAAAAACCCTAGATTGCAATGACCAAGCAAATTGAAGAATTCACAGACGCACAAAAACTCTGAAATTCGCGTGAATTACCTGATTGAAGGACGTCGCTTGCTGGTTGATAGAGAATCGACTCACAATGAATTTGGGGAAAAATGAGTCTTCTCTTCTGGAGAGAGAATAAGCATTGAGCTCGGATTTGCCATAGTTCGGTCATCTCCGGACTAAATGGGCCTAACTGGATAAATTTGGGCCCATCAAACGGCCCAAATAGAAAACCATAGAGGATGACGTCGTTGACCGCCACGTGTCCATTTTCGTCTCTCCGTCAAGGCGGGGGCCGGTTGCCGACAAAAGCAGACTGTATGCGTGTATCGCTCCTCCGCCATTGATGCACCAAAAAGTAAACATTCGCTGTTCGATTGAATTGCTACTTTACTCTCAATAAAACTACCAGGAACTGCTCACCAGATTTAATTTGAAAGAAAGAGACGCTTCAAGCAGTAAAGACAGAAACTGTTACTTTGTCGCCGTTAATGGGAAACTCACATCGTTTAAATCGGCCGTTCCGTCCTCCCACAAACCCCCACGTGTCTCCCTATATATACCCTCCTCAGCCTCAGCAATACCCCTACCCTCCGACGCCGGCGCCACCGCTACAACCACCACCGCCGGCGACTGGGCCCTACATGGATCAGTCCGTTCCTTACACTCATGTCGACTCCTCCCTCCGAGCCCTCGCCGGCCAGGCTGAGGGTTTCGGCCGACGCGCTGTTGGTGGCTTACACGGCCCCCTCCACATCGTCCAAAATCTCCACGGTTTCTTTTTTACCCCCAATTTTCGATTTCCAATCCAATTCCATTTTTGTCGCAGTTTTTGGGTATAATAGTGATTGACTTGGTTTCCTCCAACTGTAATTTCCGACCATTTTCCGCCTGATTCTTATGATCAATTTGTCAAAGAATAAAGCAAAGTAGCACTATCAGCAAAGTTACCCCTTGCTTTCTACTGTTGCTTAGGGTTGTTCTTTCTGCTTGCCTGATATGGAAGCTAGCTAGCTAGTTATATAATCAACTGTAATTTGAACAATGAGCATGAGCTTCGCATAGGGCTTGTGTTTTCTTCAGTGCAAATAGCCAGATGCAGGCCTCTTTATTGAATCTTGCTGACCTCGTCTTTGTTGAATTAGATGACGGGCCGGGATCGCTTCGAGCAGCATGTCGTGAGAAGGGGCCGCTATGGATCATCTTTCAAGTGTCAGGAACCATTCATCTCAATTCCTACTTGAATGTCTCATCTCATAAAACGGTTGATGGGCGAGGACAGAGGATCAAGATCTCAGGCAAGGGGTTGAGACTGAAGGAATGTGAACATGTGATCGTCAGTAATCTGGAGTTTGAAGGTGGCAGGGGGCCTGATGTAGATGGGATTCAGATTAAGCCCAACTCGAAGCATATATGGATAGATCGGTGCACTCTACATGATTTTGATGACGGGCTCATCGATATCACTAGGCAAAGCACAGACATTACAATATCAAGGCCGGTCACTTTCCTTAATTGGCTGTAAGATATTGGTGAACTCTTTTGTGCTAATAAGCCATTTGTTGCTCTGTGTGTGTGTGTGTGAATTCAGATGCCATTTTGGGCGACACGACAAGACGATGCTCATAGGAGCAGACCCCTCTCATGTGGAAGATAGATGCATGCGGGTCACCATCCACCATTGTTTCTTTGACGGTACTAGACAAAGGCACCCTCGAGTCAGGTTTGGCAAAGTGCATTTGTATAATAATTATACAAGGAATTGGGGCATCTATGCTGTCTGTGCTAGTGTGGAATCACAGGTGAGTTTGTTGCAGTCATTGATGTTATTTTTTCTTGTTGCTTTCCATATTGATTACCCTATTTTCCTCTTGTTTTTATCAGATATTTTCTCAATGTAACATCTATGAAGCTGGACAGAAGAAAGTAGCTTTCAAGTATTACACAGAGAAGGTAACTCTCTTGTTCAAATGAAAGCTTTATCTACTCTGGTAAATCTTTGAGCTGCGTTTGTTGTGTTTCCCAAATGCCACTATTTTCATAGAAATAGGCAAAACACTCAAGTGATAATTTGAAACTGGAAGAACACCACCGTTCTATATCCTCCTGTCTCTTCTATTGATGATCGTGTAAGTCTTTGTTTCGTGGGCTCGTATGCAGGCAGCAGACAAGGAAGAAGAAGGAACGGGTTGCATAAGATCTGAAGGAGATGTGTTTTTGAATGGGACTCAGTCTGGATTAAGACCACTGCCCAAAGAAGACAGCGTTTTCCATCCCTGCGAGTTCTACGAAAAGTGGACGGTTCAGCCGCCTTCAGAATCAATGAAACACCTTGTCATGCACTGCACTGGATGGCAGAGCATTCAGTGTCCACCTGATCTGGCCCCTTGTGCTTCAGCTTGATTCAATGCAGTTGGATTCTGAGAATGATCACCACATGAGATCCATCTATTCTACAACTAATATACATAGTGCATATGTATGCTATATGTCGAGCTGCATTTCTCACTTGACCAAAATATAACGTTTTTAGTACTAAATTTACCCTTTTGTCAATTTTGCTTTGCATCCTTCTCGTTGTAGACTCTTTTGTTTTTTCGCTTGGTATCAATATAAGAAACGTTGGAAACAATTATAGGTGATGAAAGATTGTAGTGACAGCTCAAAGCTCAAAATCATGAATAATTTCATTCTGTTTACCATCTGTTAGTCAGCTAATGCTTGGCTGTCTTGAGATGAACAGCAGCTTAAATCTCGATCTTCATCCATTTTATTGTACAAGTAACTTAACTTGCAACAGCAACAGCAACAGCAACAACAGAAACTTAGTCCTTGAAGGATAGGATATCATAGTTTAATTTCCGTCAACTTGTAGAACTCCATGATCCAAGAGGTGTTAACACGGCATGCAAATCTGATGCCTGCAAACCCGGCCGCCATGGCTAAGGCGAGAAACTCTTTCTTGGTCCTCTCCTTTCCTCCCGCAGTCTGAGCCATCATGTACACATCCATATTGCTTAGCGATTTTGCTAGATCGCTCGTCTCTGGCTCTTCTGAAATGATTGGCTCAACGACGATGACCTTCCCATTTTCCGGGATCGCCTTGTGGCAGTTCTCCAACAATTTCAGGCACATCTCGTCTCCCCAATTATGAAGAACCGACTGCAAGAAAAGAGTATCAAACATATTAATTTTGAGCCTTTGTAGCAATTATACATGTCAATAATGAGATTTGGAAAACAGCATCTGCACTTGGAACATCCTCAAACATGTCTCCAGCAATATGCTCCATCCCTATTAAAAATGCCGGATTTTTATATACTTGGGCCTATATAAATATTCAAGATAGGCCAAAAACTGCGAGGTTTAAAGCTTTTGGTTGGTACCAGGAAGAGCAGTGCCCTGTTTTGTGACATGAGGAAGGTCAAAACAGATGCCCTTGATGTTAGGATACTTGGTCAAGATGATCTTAAGGGATTGCCCCAGACCACCACCGACATCGACAAGCCGATCAATGCTCTCGAAACCGTTGTAGGACTGAACAACCTCCTTCATTAACCTTGTTGTGAGGTTAGACATTGCACGGTTGAAGACCTCATTGAATCTGGGGTCTATGGCAGCGTACTCATAGAGACTCATCCCATGGGCCTTTTCGAATGCAACTCCTCCTTCCAGCACAGCATCTTTGATACTGTAACTGCATACAACGGTCATGCTTACTCAGACGTCATCGGTTTGACTTTCATGGCAGTGACCTTAACTAAAAAAATAGTAATAGACGTACAAATGTACCTAGCTTCAAGAACATGCAAGTTTAGCATAATATCATACTCCCTCCCTCCTATCCTTAATGTGTCGTTTTACACCGTAACACATTTTTTAAGAAAAGGATCAATTAAACTCAAATTTGTAAATTTTTTCCTCATTTTACAACCCAATATATTTTTAGACTAATAAATGAAAAGTTTTAGTCGACAAATTTTCATAACTCACTCATAATATATAAATGGCTTAGAAAATCTAAAACAACACATAAAGTGGATAAAAAACTAAGTGCTAAAACGACACATATTAAGGAGCAGAAGGATCGGAGTAGATAGTTTCATTAAGATATATAGTATAAAGTTGTATAGAAAACACTTAAATAATAGATAGGTTATACTACAAGAGTCTTGTTAACGTTAGCCCATATATGACTTGATCAGTTTGGGGTGGGTTATGTGTAAATTTTCCATATTATTCTCGTCAACTAATTAATGTATGCAGTTATGCACTAACCAGCTATCGACGTAGACTTTATCGCATATCAAACTAAAAAGCGGAGTCATGGTGACTCCGACTCCATCATGGTCCTTGACAAAGTGCCTCCCCACGGGCGTCAACCCGTACACCCTCCGGGTCTCTCCGGCGACGGTGTGGAGAGAGCAGCTCACGAACGAGAATGCGGCCAGCTGGCGGAGGAGCCTCTCCACCATGCTGGCGGCGGACGGGTTGGCCTTGGCGGGAAGCTTGGCCGCCACTTGGGCGGCCGTGAGTGGGTCGGGGCCGGATATGAGATCGAGGAGGCCGAGCTCAACGGCGGCGTGCAGGGTCAAGGGGACCGTGATTTGATCCGCGAGCATCATTGCTTGTGCCATCGAGCTGACGAGCTTGGTTTAGGAGTCTGCATTTTGGTGATTGCTTTGCTTTCTTCTTCTTGTTTTTGTGCAAGACAAAGGTGCATGTGTATATATATAGTTGGGACTTGGGATGTTACGTTTTGCTCGTCGAAGAGTGTGCTTGTTTGGTACACCTACCGTACATAAATACGCTAATTAATTGTACCTTTTTTCTGAATTAAATTAAGGGTCTACGTACCATACCAACCCCAGCATAAATGAAGCTTAAGGTTCCAATGTTCCCTTACATAAATAACAAGTCATACTTATATACGCTGATTATTTCACAACTGAATACCGACGGGGGTGTTAGGAATGGGCGAGCCGGGGCCGGAGGTTTACTTTGTGATTTGGAAGGTCATTGGATTTTTGGCTTCTCTCACAACATTGGGTGGGGAGTGCATGGTGCCGAAGGCGGAGCTCTGGGGATAAAGACATGATGCGTCTCTGAGGACAGCAACAAGAAATATACTCAAGTTCATTCCTCCTACTATCCAGTTAAAGACAGTGTATTGCATCAAAATAAAAGCCAAAGACAACAGCATATCCTTGAAAATGCATGAATCATCAGCTTCTAAGATCTAAAGCTCAAGCAAGTTACTGTAGTATCATGGATGCACAGTCGAAGGGCACATTGATTCAAGTTGGCAGGATCAGAAACCCCATATAAGTAACTCAATTGCTTACAGACATCTATTCAAGACATGGTATCTCACAACTAATTTCATTTATTATAACTTTTTAATTACAATTTTTAGTGTTTTCAGCCAGTTTAAGTCTTCATTCTTATGTAACCTAAAGCACCAGCAGACTCTGACCAAAAAAAAAAAGCACCAGCAGACTAAACAGGGTGTTACCACAAAAGACCGTGTAATTTATTAACCCAGCTTCAGAAAGTGTACATTAAATCATCATTAACATTACAGCATATGATACACTTCCCCATCATCAACTTACTACCAAAGAAACTTGGTGTGGCAGCAGGGCTGAAAAAATTATCTCCATAATCATCTGAAGTTACCCAAAACTATGGGTTACTAATTTTTTGTGTCAAGGGGTACAACTCTTAGTTAAACATTCAAAGATAAAGACCATAATACAGCAGCCTTATCAGCAAGTGTTGTACAACATTCCTGCCAGGAGCCTCGTTTCGCACACGATGACATTTCAAAAAAGAAATTTGAAAGTCGATATATAATCTCACATACCTCGTTGAGTATATTCCAGCAGCAACTGCAGTGACTCCACCAACCAGTACAATCAACTTATTTTGATCTGTCAAGATAGTTCGTACACCACCTACAGAAAGTAAAAAAAACAATTTAGCCAAACATTTAACCACATACATATGTTTACAAAGACCCGTTTCCATTACATAAACAAGCATGGTCATATACTCCCAAACTCATAACACCACGCAAATGCCACAAGTCAGATCATTGAAAACATGTTCCAATCTCAAATGAAAGACCAACTGTCCAGACCTAAATTAAAATCAACTTTAAGTATGATCATAAACTAAAGCCATAGAAAAAAGAATCTAAATACCTCCTATATTGTCAAAGGCAGAAACCCATTTTTCTTTCTCAGCATTGGCTTTTTGAAAATGCCTACGTCTGTCCACATCTTCGGTTAGCCTTGCTTGGAGGGCGTTTGCTTCAGATTGTGCTATAGCCTTCACTCTGTGAGTTTCACGCTCAATCTCAGCCTTCTCCTTTTCTGTTTGCCTGCGCTGTGCTTGGATTTCCTCCTCTGTTGCACGTCTAATTTGTTCCCGCCTCATTGCTGATTGCTCTTGCAGCTTGACAAGTTCTTGATTTCTTTGCCTCTGAAACTCATTTTCTGCCTGTGTGGACATAGATCAGTTAAACCTTTCCCAGTATAAACACTTTACCCTAAGATAAGTGCTGTATGACATCACATATCGCCTTCCTTTTTTTGGCTAGCTCATCTTCATAACGAGCCATTTATGATTAATTCTGCTGTTGTTGCTGAGCCAACTTCTTTTGTTCCTCATATATCACTCTTTGCTTCTCCTGCACACGAACAAAAATATTAACTATAATCATTCACGACTAACGTGAAGGTGTCATTGGATATCTAATGTAATACAAGTAGGCACTGTATCTAACAATATGCAAGTCCATCCAACAGCCACTCAACTTCTCATCACTCAAATGAGGCTGCAAACATTGCAACAACAGGACACATTGCATCTGTGAACTTAGAAGTTCAGTATCGGTTTGCATTTTCTTAAACTCTTGCACCTTCACTTGCGATTCTTGCTGTTTCGTCTCCTCCTGCTGCTTTATGGCCTCAAACACCTACAATCACAAAAAGAATTAGCGTTCAGTACAGACCTTAATATTCAGTAGTCAGGTCTATCAGCTTTTTGGAACACCATGGATTACATTAAAACCAAGCAGCCTATAACAAATACTGCAACAAATTACTCCTATAACACTTTTTCCTACACTAATACCAATTGAATCGACTAGTCAACTGACAACAATGTGACGGATCAGATTATAACCTGGAAACATTAAAAAAAGAAAAAGAAGATCACAATACCATCTTGGCATGAGAAGAGCTGGCAATTCCGGAAAGCAACTTAGCGCCCCTCTCCAATGCATCAGGGTCAAAACCAGCGGCAGTAGTCCTAGGGTTGTCATTGCGAGGCTTCCGAGGCGGAGGCTCCTCGCCGGAAGGCTCCGTCGCCGGCGATTTGGCCGGAAGCCGAGACACCGGAGTCGGAACGTTTAAAGGCGGCGCCGGCGAGGAAGATAGAGAATGACAAAACCCACATGCAAATATCAAATTTTGACGGGAAATAAAAATGGTAAACCGGGCCGGTCACGGGAAGTCATTAAAACAGGCCCAATTTAATACAACTGATAAACCCTATCAAGGAACCAGAGAGAGATAGAGAATCGAGAGACAGAGTTCTTCACCGCCGGCGTATCTTCTCTGCTCGTCAAAGTCTACAGAGGTACGTTTAAACCTTCGTCTATGTATCTCTAGGTTTTGATTGTCGTGCGTCTTGGTCTTAAACATCCAAATTCGATCGGGTTTGAACTCGTTGATCTCAATTGGTCTGTTGGTTTCTAGTAATTTTGTGCCAACCGAGTAATTCTTGCTTCTTCTTTGTTAAGGAAGATCTGAATTTTCACTTGTAGAAGCTTTCAATTTCAGTTCGCCTTGTATTGATTAGTTTCAGTTCCTCTTTTATTTCAATCTCAGCGTAGAACTGTAGAAGCTTTCGTTCTGAGTGCTGACAATGGAGGATTAGAATCTTATAGAAAGAATAAGAATTGAACCTGCTTTCATAATGTTGATAGTCTAACTGGATAGAAAATCGTATAGAACCTTGACAAATCCCGGAATCATAAACCCTTGTGAGATTCTTTACTCGGGAAAAAGCAATGAGAAATTGTCGGTGTATTGTGTCTGATTGGTGTTCTTAGCTCAGGTGTTGATTCTTCATTGCAATTTTGAGCTTCAAATTTGACCTGAGTTTGATGTTGTAGAAGTAGCATGAAATCTGAAGCTTGTCTGTGTATCCATGTAACAGATATCATTGGTATTCTTGCAATATTTGTTTCTGTGATGATCTAGAAAGGGGATGATGTGTATAAAATGATCAAGACCGGTTTTTGTTGAGCTTATTAGTACTTTTGTACATTGGTGTTCTTGAGGTTTCTAATGGGACGGGTTGCATTTGCTGTTGGTTTTTGCCTTATTAAGCTATAGGTAACTCTCAGGGTAAAAAAGTTCGTGACTTGTCTATTAGTTTAGGACTCAGAAACAATTGCCTTTGTTCGGTTCTTTATTGGGTGGATATTCCTATTGAGCAATCCTTGTGGTGCAATTTACTCGTTTTTATTCGATGATTGTTGCAATACATGCTTTTGTGTTGTTCTGTTTCTAACATGTTTTCTTCTTCTACAAATTATGATGCTTCTATGTAAAGTTATTTCTCGATATCGCTTTCCTGGTTCTATCTTTCAATCCCTAAAAACAGTTGAATGTGTCAGATCATGAAGAACACAAGTGAGCAAAAGTCTAAGTCTTTGGGGACAGATGAGAGTGTTGCTGCTCAGGAATTTGATAGTAGTTGCAGAAAGGAGAAGAAAGAGAAGAGGAAAGATAGAAAAAAGAGCGAGGTTCATACAGATGCTATGATGACTAGCAATGAGCAGAGGGTGGGAGAAAAACGGAAGAGTGGAAAGAAAAGGCATAAGGAGGATGTAATGATAGAGGATGATGACAAAGGACAGGAGGAAATTCAGAAGAAGAAGAAGAGGAAGAAAGATAAGAACGACATTATCCTCAATGGGTATGGTGATGACAGAGAAACGGAGAAGAAAAAGAACAAAAAGAAGGATCATATGGTGTCCTTTGACGAGGATACAGAGGTGAAGGATACGGAGGAAGAGGAGGAAACTGCAGCAGTTGAGGTTGAGGATGAGAGGAGCTCTGATAGAGAGAAGGTAAAGATGGATGCTACAAAAGCTGATATTGACGTGAAGAAGAAGAAGAAGAGGAGGAAGGAGAAGAAAACTAAGGTCAATGAGACAGCTGATGTTGAAGAGCACAAGAATACGCATGAGACATTGGAGAAGGAGAAAAAACAAAATTTGAAGGAAAGGGGAGATGAAGTAGAAGACGGTGGAGAGACAAATGGTAGTAAGAAGAAGAAAAAGGAACGGAAGAAAAGGAAGGATGATGTAGCAGTGGGTGATGAAGAGCATAAGGAAAAGGTGAAAGAGAAAAAACAAAGTGTGAAGGAAAGTGGGGTTGAAGTAGTAGATTGTAAGGAGACAAATGGTTACAAGGAGAAGAATAAGAAAGAGAAGAAGAGGAAGGAGAAGAACAATGGAGATAATTTGACAGCTGGTGACGAAGAGCAGAAGAAAAAGGAGAAGGAGAAAAAAGGGAATGCTGCGGTCCATGAGGGTAATCGCTCAGGGAACGAAGGCGAACACCTAAAGGGCAGACGAGATGAAGGAAAGAAGAGGAAATCAAACACAGATGACAGGGGAGGGGCAGCTAATTCTGGCCCATCTGAACATCCTACACCTCGGATTAGGAAAGTTAGTTTTTCAGACAAAGTGAAGGTTTTTGATCTTGCTGATTCGGAAACTGCTGACAAGGAGGATGACCTTGTGTGGGGCAAACGGTTCACAAGAGAAGAAGATGAGGCAATTATGAACTCGGTTCACGAATATATAGAAACACATCATCTGGGTGAAGAGGGTCTGTATATGATTCTTCATTGTAAAAAATTTCCAAAAATAAGGGGTTGCTGGGAGGAGATAGCAGATGCTTTGCCTCACCGGCCAGCTTCGAGTATCTATTACAGGGGTCATAATTTGTTTGAACGAGGCGATAACAAATGGACCAAGGAGGAGATGGAGCTTGTTAAAGAATCTTATGAGAAACATGGTCGGAGATATAAATTGATAGCTGAAGAGTTGGGGAAGCACAGGGTCCATGTGAAGGATGCAGTGCGCAGACTACAGTTTGCTGACGCGAACCGAGGACGTTGGACACAAGAAGAGTACCAGAACCTGTACGATCTAGTGAGCAAAGATCTGCAGATGAAGCTTTTTGAGGAGAAAAAGTCGAAGCATGGTATGTTGAGGGATAACATATGTTGGGGAGCGATTAGCACTCAGATGAAGACTCGGCTTTTTAGCTCGTGTTGTGATAAGTGGTACAAGCAACTTAGGTCGCCTATGGTTGTTGAAGGCACTTGGGCTGATGCAGATGACTACAGAATGCTGCTGAAATTAACTGAGCTTGACGCGAGCTGTGAAGATGAAGTGGATTGGGATTACCTGCTTGAACACAGGTCAGGCGACCTGTCCCGTAAGCGTTGGAAGCAGATGGTGGATCATCTTGGTGAGAACGGGAACAAGTCATTTTCTGAGCAAGTTGAAGTTCTATCAAAGAGATATTGCCCAGATCTGTTGGAAGTCAGGGAGGCATTGGACGCCAGACCGGTTGTCGACTGATCAGGTTTGGTGGCCTATTGATCCCAAATCATAGCTCCACTTTGTCATAATTTACATGTTCCTGAACATTTAGTGTAGTTCAATGTTAACATAATATTCAGATGTTGCTTTTTCTTGTGGGTATCAATTGCATACAATTTCAGTTGCTCTTGAATCTAAAGCTGTGTAGGAATATGCAATTCAACTGCATAAATGAATATGCTCATCATACACTTGTCTGTAAGTTTTGTAGTGTACAATTACTTGCATGTTTCAATGCTGTGTTACACAGGCTGTTGTTAATGCATTCAATTCGTCTGTTTGCACATGAGGTTTTGCCGTGGTTGTGACCCGTTTAATTCGGAGAGATAACTATGAAACAAGAGGGTAATTTGTTAAGCGTTTATTGTCTATTGGTTGCGTGTAGCCGACATGTTTCATAAGTCTGTGTTAAATTGGAGCACAGTTGGCTTTCAATGTCAGTAGGCTAAGATGTTAATTGACAAAAGCATTTCTTCTGCCTACAATTTAAGAAATTACAGAAATTTCCTTACAATTTTGAGGCAGCTGTGGGAAACTACAGACTTATGTGTCATGTGAAATCGCTTGATCAAGTAAAATGTATATCCGTGCTAAGAATTGATGCTCGTAACTGGTTTATACTCTGTTCTTTCCTGTGCAGTCTGGCATAAGTTGGATCATCCCAATGTAACAAAGGTGATAACATATGCCTTTGTTTTTCTTTTCTTCTTTGATCTACTAATATCTTTCCTGTCCTTTTTGCACAACTGAAAACGTCATTCTTTATTAATTGAGTTGCCTTGCTTCAATTATTGACCCTCTCATGTTGTGTGTAGAGCTCAACTGTGCTCCAATTGCCTCTCTTTGCAGGCAACTTATCACTTCTTCCATTGGAAGAAAGGAACTCCCTTTTCTGAAGATCAAGGAATATAAACCGCTTGACTTGGTGGGAGCAGGTTGACAATGGCAACCAGCTCACCCGCCACCGCAAATTCGTAACAGTTGTGGATAATCAATCTTAATATTGATAGCTTTATTGAAACCAAGCTGTGTTTCTATCCTGTGCATGTTTTGGAAAATTTTTTTTTATTTTTTTAGCCTAATCAAATGTGCCTCTATCTATTGGACACATTCTCCATAGTTGAGTTGTTTTATGCCTAAATCTTTTTGATATGTGCTGCTTCATTTGAAGAGTGCATTTCTGAGTTTTACTTGAACAGGGGGTATTTTTTTCTTGAGAGTTTGAACTCTGTAGTTTTACGTGCCAATGTACGAAGGCATTCTAAAATAGCAAAACCCAAATTTCAAGTTAAGACCAAAAACATAATGGTGCCACCGTGCAACGCACGGGGCTTTCGCCTAGTACTTAAAAAGTCATGTGTAAGAAAACATTACTTCTATGAAAGTGTTTCTGGTTTAATCGCTGCTGTCGTTTTCGAACCAGTAACCATTCTTGTGCTGAGTACACACATAAGACCGCATAGCGCAGTGGATTAGCGCGTTTGACTTCGGATCAAAAGGTCGTGGGTTCGACTCCCACTGTGGTCGTTTGGATTTTTTTTGTCTGGTTTGAAAATCTTGTTGTTCTTCGTTTAGTTGATTCGGTTGGATAGATTAATTTGCCTGGAACTCGATTTTATTATGGGGTTTGTAACTCTGTATAAGCTTGGGAGTTGGGAGTGTCTACTAAAAGGTCAGAACTCAGATGTGTTTCGTGAATTAGATTTTGACAATATTGGTTGGCGAGCATTCTTGCTAAATCCCAACCTCCACTCTCATAGAGTGAGCATCCGCATTTGTAAGGCGATATTATTTAAGTTAAAATAATAAAGATAAAAAAAAATGGACGAGAAAAGAGTTTCAAAACAACAAAACTCGATAAATTGAGAAACCGAGATGGGCCTCAATATCCAGACAAACCGATAGAAAAAAGAGCCTAAAACAAAACCAATACCATCGAATTCGAAAAACTGACAAAAACCGAGCATGAAGAATGCCAAATCCGTTGATTAGAAAAGAACTAACATAGACGTATGATATCGTTGGGGAATAAGATGACATGAAATTAGTTTGGAAAGGGGTGAGGATTAACATCTCAAACATCCATATAACATCGGATCAACATCTCGAACCTCAACTAATAAAGATAAGATAATGGATTAAGATAATGGATTAAGAATGTAAGTACCCCAAAGTATAAAATATTTTTCAAAACCACAATTCGAAAACGTTGCACGAAATGGGGCTCAACATCGGTTTGAAACCGAACCGAATTTGTGAATTTGGTGAGCCACAAAAAAAAAAAAGATTCGGTTCGATTTTTCAATTTTCGATATATAAATAAGGCTTTAAAAAAATTGAACCAAAATCAAAATCCCACGTACAATTTGTTGAATCCAACCCCGTCAATTTGGGTTCGGTCTAATTTTTTGGCCGTTCCGTTGCGCACACCGTTTTTTAATATTCGCACACCGACTTGTGCGGATCCGCGATCCGCACATGTTAAACCCGGTTTAACGTGAACCATGTGCGGATGGACAAGCCGCACATGTAAGGATGAGCGGTTCGGAAAAAAACCGACCCATTTGTGCGGATCCTGGATCCGCACAAGTTGACCACCCAATACCGCCCAGATGGTGACTACCCCTCTTGTGCGGATCCTTATGCCGCACAAGGCTAGGGTTCTGCACCTTGTGCGGATCCGGGATCCGCACAAGGTGCTCATCCTACACCGACCCTAAACCTTATGTGCTCATCCTGGATCCGCACATAGGGTTTTAGTTCCAACCCTAAACCCCATGTGCTCATCCTGGATCCGCACATAGGGTTTTAGTTCCGACCCTATTTGCGCATCATTAAACCCTTCTTATGCCGCTAAATCCTAAACCCTCGTCCTTATTAATTGTTTTGGATTATGTTTTATACTGTGTAATACTAGATTAATATGTTATTTCACATTTTCATATAATATTGAATGACTAACATGTACAACTCTTAAAATGATCATATTATTATTTTAAAAGAAGCATAATATATATTTTATTTCGGGTTAAGAAAAAATATCATATTTTATTTTGATAAATTTTTTCTTGATTTGAAATTTAGATTTGAGCTATCACGGTGAGAATTTGGGCTCGAAATCATATGAATCCAAAAATACGAGGTACGAGTCAAGAACAAACAAACAATCCAAAAGTCAAACTACGAGTCAAGAACAAACTACGAATCCAAAATATAAACAAACTACGGATCCAAAATATAAACAAACTACGAATCCAAAAGTCAAACGACGAATCCAAATAAATAACAAACTACTCATCTGCCCACTCAGGTTTGCTATCAGGTGGTCCACGATCCTCGCCCGCTGTGTCACATCTCGCCCTCTCCTCCGCCATCCTCGACGCCTCCCCTCGCTCATAAATAGAAGGGACCCGTTGCTCGGCCGCCCTCGACAGAATCATAATACTAGCTGTTTAGAACATTATCTTGAACAAATAAAAAGTCAATACCCGATTCCTAATTTATAATTACAGTATTTTTTAATTTATATTTTCATAATTTTTACTACCTATTATTACTAGTTAAGAACATTTTTTATTGCTTATTACCTAATATCACTAGTTTAGAATATTTTTTATTGCTTGTCTATTCAATATTTTTATAAATTAGGAATATTCAATATTCAATATTCAATTTTTTATAAATTAGGAATATTTTTTATTGCTTGTCTATTCAATATTTTTATTGCTTATTACCTAATATTTTTATTGCTTGGGAAATTTCTTTTGGTACCCCTCTATTCTTGACAATACCTTTTGGTGCCCTAAGAAAAAAGTTTTTCCTTTTGGTACCCTTGTGGTTTATACATTTTTCTTTTTGTAGTCAAAACTCTATTTAAACCCATTTTTCATCCCAAAAAAATAAAATTTTTGTTTAAATTTTAAATAAAAACTAATTTGGAAAATAAAATTATGAATTCTTATCCCACTTGATTTTTTGTTAAAATTTAAACAGAAATTGTATTGAATAAATCTAGCCATTTAGCTTTCTCCACTCAATTTTTTTAATGGTTGGTCAAACCTTTTTTTTTTTAACAAATTTTTTACCTAAGTTTTTTTTGTTTTTAATTTTCTAAATTAGTTTTATTTAAACAAAATTTAAATGAAATTTTATTTTTTGGGGATGAAAAATGGGTTTAAACAGAATTTTGGTTACAAAAAAAGAAAATATAACAACCACAAGGGTACGAAAAGAAACAACTTTTTTCTTAGGGCACCAAAAGGAATTGTCAAGAACAAAAGGGTACCAAAAGGAATTTTCCTAAATTTTTTCTTGATTCGAAATATTGTTTAAAATAAAAATATATATAAGATATTTGAATATATCATAGGTATGCTTTTCACATAATTATTCATTTTCCTTTTAATGTAGAAAATTATATAGCTTCATGATCAATTGTTCAAATATTTTTTTTTCATTGTATCATTTTTAGACAATGTTATAAGATATTTCAATATTCTTTAATGTACAAGCTATAATTTATAACACAAAAGTTTATTATGAGTGAATTTTAGTTTATTATAATATGAGAATTTAGGTGGACTAGGTTTTTCACATAATTATGAGTGAATTCTACATTAAAAGGAAAATGAATAATTATAAGATGAAAAATAATATGTTTTAATGCACAAGGGTATGTTTTTCACAGATTATTCATTTTCCTTTTAATGTAGAAAATTATATAGCTTCATGTTCAATTGTTCATCCATCTTATTTTTCATTGTGTCATTTTTAGACAATGTTATAAGATATTTGAATATGTTTTAATGTACAAACTATAATTTATAACACAAAAGTTTATTATGAGTGAATTTTAATTTATTATAAGATGAGACCGCTCGGCCGACCTCGGTGGAGACCGAACGCCCGACCCCTCACCCAACGAAATTATCGATTCTTGAGCGGAACCCGAAGCCGTCGACAAATCTAGTTTGTTGGAATCCATATTAGGCGAGAATAAATCGAAATTGGATTGTGAATGGAAGAATTGGAAGACAAAAAAACTGAAATCGAATTTTGGGTGGATATCGCTCGACGGCGGCCAGGTTTATATCTAGGTTAGGTTGAAGATGTAGACATTGATTTTGGGGGCTCTTGTGCGGATCTCGGATCCGCACAAGAGGCGCCACCTTTTTCCCGTTTAGTTTTATTTTTCAAATTTCTGGTTATGCCGCTGACTTCGGTCGATGATGGGGCTCTTGTGCGGATCCGAAATCCGCACAAGAGGGGAGTTATTTTCCACACCATGCCATTTTTTAGTAATTTCTTAGAATTTGTGCGGGCATCTTGTGCGGATCCGGGATCCGCACAAGATTACACCGGTTCAAAAATAAAACCGGGTTTTTTGAAAAACCCTGAATCCGCACAAAAAAAAACTTTTAAAAACCTTGTGCGGATTGTGGATCCGCACAATTCGGTGTGCGAAAATGAAAAAAGCAAATCTTGCCCGAATTTTTTTGGTTACCGCCGAACCCTGCTCAGCCCTGCCACGAAACGTCGACGAATTCTCGTTTTTACTACTGTAGGAAAAAAGATTAAAATTCTCCGTTGTAAACCTCCTCTATCACGAATTACGACTGACGAATCCCCAGGCCGGCGACCAACACCTTTTCCTGCGCAGCTGCGCTCTACAGTTAGGTCTCTCACTCTCACTCCACCTCTCTTCTCTAACTCTTCAATGTCTGAATTCTATCTGCTCGATCTCTCCTGTGTTCAATTTGCCACGACTTCTCTCGTCGGCCATCTCATTCCTCGTTGTTTCCTGCCTCTCTGCTGAATCGGATTTGCCCTTTCTCTAGTATCCCGTTGAGTGCTTTAACCTATTGTTTCTTACTTTCTGTTGTTGTTTCCTTCACGTATTTGATCCGTATAATTATTTTGTATATGAGAACAGAATCTGTATATTATCTTCCAGAAGCACAATTTGGTTCAATTTGTTGTTGCTTTGAGAAGATACATTATTTTCCCTTTCACTTGTTTGCTTAATTTTTCTTCTTGCTCAGGAAGGACTTGGGGCAAGATGGTGGTGAGGATCCGTTTGTCTAGATTTGGCTGCAAAAACAAGCCCTTTTACAGAGTAATGGCAGCCAATAGTAGATCACCAAGAGATGGCAAGCATTTGGAAGTTCTAGGTTACTATAATCCACTTCCAGGTAATCTCTTAAGCCATCACTCACTCCTCTATGCCCTATCGTATGGCTTCTTAGTTTGGTTAATTCCTTGCTCAAAACTGTAGCCATGGTAAATGCGAGTGAAAATAACCTTGGTTGCTGCTTGGTGGATCACATGCTTACATTTCATGTGTAGCCATTGTAAATGGGACTAATGGTTGTGAAAAGCATAAACTCTTATGTATAGAGCAAATATTTCTCTCCACTTGACATCTTATAATGTGTTTGCAGGTCAAGATGGTCAGAAACGTATGGGACTCAATTTTGATAGAGTCAAGTAAGTCACTGTTTTCAGCTTCTTTTTTTCTTTCATCCTTGTATGTTTTCAAACCTTTGTTGCATTATCAAGTTGAGTGTGAAATCTTCTAGTTATTGAATATTTAAATGAGCTATGGAATCACAATCTCTGCATTTTCTGTTGCATTTTGTGATATGATCCTCTTCTAAGTCAAAAGGCATTTGTGTCAATGAATGATAGGGTTCCCTTATCACATCCTTGTAACACTAGTATAATGTGATGTTTATCAATAGAAGAATATGAATATCTTGCTTGAAAGAATTTTTTGAGCTAGAGCAGTTGCAGGACTAACTAGTAATTCTCTTTTCTTGCAATTGACAACTGCTGGCTTCTTAATGCGTATGAATTATTTGTATTTGCCACTGTTTCAGAGATGATCTTGTAAAATACTAAACAGTAGGCATTAGGACTGACACTGTTAGACTTCTTGGGATTATTAACCTAAAGTACTAGTGTGAGCATCTGTTTACTGTTATGTTATTCCAAGCTTTGTGGAGGAGAAACATGATAATGGATACATAAGATCACACTGTCCTGGGGACTTTATTTCTCTCATATTAATTTGTCAAACATATACCAACTTGATTAAGACTGTACAGATTTCTTTTCTGTTCCATATTGAAACTGAAAAGTCTTTCAGATTTGATAACCCAGGGATCAACTCAAGGTGCTAATCAGCTAATGTTGCATGCAAATTGCCTGATAAAAGCTTCACATTTCCTTAGCCCGTAGTCTATCATGATGCATGTGAGGGTATATGATTTCCTTGCTTCTAATATCAGTGTAAACCATGAAACAGGATAATTTCTTCCCTCTATAAATCACCAAGCTCCAGGATTCTATCTTTTGATTTCCCTTTCTATTTTGCAATGTTTTCAACCTTGTTGGGTACTAATAATATCAGATGGTGGACATAACACATGCCTTTTCCTCAGTTATCCAATAGTACATTTCACTATGAACAGTATGAAGTTAAACGAAATTGAAGGTGTACTCCATCACTTGGTGATGTTATAGGACCCTGGTTAAGTGGTTCTAGGTTCACAATGTTTACCCAAGTCCGTTAAGGATAATTCTTGTCATGTTCTTCTGTTCAACAAGTAACATCCATTAGTTTTCAATGTAATAACACCCATTACTTTTGAAAGTAATAACATCCATCAGATGTTTAGTCATAAAACAGGCCACCTCCACACTTTGCCATGTTGAAAATGTGTTTTACTTACTGAAATCCCACCCATTAGCATCTTCTAAAAGTATGCAGTACTAAGCTCTTATCTACATTTTGCAGTTATTTGATTATGGTCCCTGCCTTCCTTGCTATGTATCATTGAATCAAATTGCTAAAAATGATCGGAACCAATCAGTAAGAAATAACCTACTCTCAATAAACTTATCCAAACACTTCATACAATTGTGCTCTGAGCACAAGTACTGTGTTTTAGTTACAGCTTGTTTATAATCGAATCAGTATGTGAGTAAGTTTATTCTAGGCTCCATTTTCATCTTCATTTCTTTTGGAATGAATAATATAAACACTGTGAGACTGAGAATCACAATGTATGCTTCTAATAATTCGGTTTGCTTTTGTTGATATCTAGGTATTGGGTATCAGTTGGTGCCCAACCTTCAGAGCCAGTGGAACGCATTCTGTTCCGAGCCGGTTTGCTACCTCCACCACCCATGCTAGCAATGGCTCGTAAAGGTGGGCCCCGCGACACTCGTCCAGTCAATCCCATGACTGGACGTCTTTTGGCAGCAGAGAGCCCGACCAGCTCTAGCCAATCTGATGAAGCCAATGTCGAGCCTGACGAGATAGTAGATACTCCATCCACATCCTAAGTATGTTCTCTCATTATTTGGGTTTTTCCCTGTCCTATTAATGAGTTTTACAGCATGGTGTTCTGCACTGCTTTATGTTAGATTTTTTGGAATAAGATGAAAGTTGGGAAGTTTGTTACTCTATCAAACAGATTTTGTTTGAAAAACTGCATTAGAATGAGAATTGACTTTCAAAGCTTCGATATATTTCTTGTGTAGACAAAAGCTATGTTTGTTGCTGTTTTAGATCGCCGCTGTCCCTCTGGAAATCATCTAATCAGACTAAACCCAAAGCACATGTGACACTCTCGGGAAGATGTGCATTACTTTTTTGGATTTCTTGGTCAAGATATCCTTTTTTCTGTAAGAAATTAACTTCTTCAAGAAAAGATCGGAATTCCAATGCAATGGAACTTCTCAAAGAAGTTACATTGATTCATTCAAATGCAGTGTATATATATGGTTACTCATGAAAATCACGGCTTTTCCTCATACATCTATCTAGCTATGTTCTTCTTCATCTTGCTTTTTTCGTTTTTTTTTTCTATCAATCTATCTTGTTAGAAACTGTGACTCTGTTTCTGGAAAGATTCCTGCAGCACAGCAGCTATGGTACTATATCGTTTCAGAGGCTGCTAGGTATATCGTTGTATGAACAATGAAACGTGGGCAATTGAAGTACAATGATTGCTGATGGGTTGTATCTTTGGAGTCTGAAACTTGCACTACATACTGTTTCCCTTGCCATTCTGAAACTCCAAGGTAAAAAGAAGCCTGGTCATTTTGAGCTTTAGGCTTATAGGCAAGGAAAGCAGAACACAAGCCCCATAATTTCACCTTTTATCTGCCAACACTAATCCTACCCTTCCAATTCAGCAACTTTTCCAGTGTCTTGTTTCATTTCAGTTGTCATGACTTGTTTGTAGTCGCAGACAAAATGATCAACTTGGAAGTGACCTTAGTGGGACAGCCCTTGGAATAGAAGAGCTCAATTAACCTTTGCCTCACCTGATCCGGACTTTAAGTGAAAGTTTTCAATTGATAGTTTCATTTGGTATCTGAACATATTGATAGTTTCCTTAGGTTTAGTGCTGAGATTTTATAATCAAAACTCTCACAGCAGGAGTTGAAGACTCATAACAGTTGATTAGTTGGTCTTTGATGGCAACAGAATGAATACCCACAATGCAAAGAATATCAAGCAAAAGAAAGTGTAAAGAAGTAAAAGCAATCCAAAGTAGCAAAGGAGAAGCCAAAAATACAGCTTAAGAAAGAGGCATTTGTAAAAGCAGCTTCTTTTAGCTCTTCCAGCTAAAAGTAAAGCCCAATCACACTAATGTATGAGGGCATATATTCTTCTGGTTTCTTACGGAAGAGAAGAGTAAGAGATGTGTAAAATGGGCATCTGATTCTACCATAAGGTTGTGGAGAAAGAAGATGGAGAAAGTGACTTTGTGTCTCATCCATCCACATCCCTATAAAAAAGACCCAAAATTCCATTTTCCATTCATCTTGAAGAATCAGAATACAATTCTTATTCCTACATATCATGCACATAAAAGCCACTCAATTATATCAGAACTGCCATTTGCTAATTACTCATGCCATTCAATTAATTAGGGTCAATTAGGTTTTATTTTGGATAACTTTAAGCTGTGAATGGAATCTGCTTGTTCTTCCTTTGTTAAAGAATTGTAAGTTAACTGTAGCATTCTCAATCTCAACAAATGTCTTCTTTCACAGTGTTAACTCCTCCAAGTTCAACAGAGCTTACAATCAATTTTCCCACCAATGAATCAGAGGCGTAAAACCTGTAGGCCATCATCTACAACTAACCCCATTTCACCGTCTTTTTCACCATTCAATTTCATCATTCAATCCCATTTACTGGTACACAGAACAAGGCTAAGTATTAAATAGTTTCTGAAAACCATTGTGCATGAACATCAATCATCACCGCAACTTGCAAATACTTATCAGTCTTATCTACCTTATACAGTATATTGGTATATATTTAAAATAGAAAATTTAATTCAACTTTATGACACCTTAGTAAAAGGAAAATTTCACCATGCACCTCATACAACTTACATACATGTAAATATGTAATGTGCATGCTTACTCGTCAAATCTTAAGTAGCATTATTTTTCTTTTGTTTTGTTTAAATATAGATATTTATTTTTGAAGAATCCAAATTTGACCCCATACCAACCACCGCCCATAAGCTCCAAGCATAAAAGTAACCAAACCAATTGGAAACTCAGCTTGAATGACAAGCAAAAACATTCATATTTGCCCAACAAAAATCTTCTCTTTCAAGCCTTCCAATCCAAACAACCAAAAGAAATTGCATATTCCCTAAACCACCACCACACCAAAAAAGAAATGAAAGGAATCAATATATCTTGTTCATCTCATTCCTCCACAGCAATTTACACACCCATCTCCATGGACCAAGCCTCTTCCTCCTCATCCTCCTTATCTCCAGTGACCCTCCTCGGTGGCTCCGGTGGAGGCGGAGGCGGAAGCCGAGCCATCGACCGCCACAACCCGATCATCGCCGACGAGAGACGAGTGGGCAGAGCAACCCCACCCAACTCTGCTCACTCAACACCCTTCTTCACTCCAAAAACTTCTCCTTTTATCAACAACAGCCAAAAGAAAACCACAAAAAAGACCAAGAAAAACACTTCCTCTTCAGCTAGCAATGCCAAGAGGCTGATTGGGCTAACCTCCAAGATCAAAACAAGCAATGATCATCCTCATCAGCAAGTCCATGCTTTGAAGAAGGGCGAATCTCAGCCGTCCGATCTGATCACTGTCAAGAGCCCCTCTAGGGCTGCTGTGGACCACATTAGCCCGCCCGAGTCGTCCCGTTACTTGCTGGACGAGCCCAGAGAGGAACTCGGGTCCAGTTTTCTCGACCGGGTCCTGTCCGATTTGGACCCGGCTTTGAAGTTCAAGATCCCATTTGACGAGCCCAAAATATCATCTTCGGCTCGTCATGATGAGCTAGTTGTGGTGCCTAAATCAGTGGACGGTCATTGCAAGACGTCTAATTCTGCAAAGCCACCTCTTGCTACATCTAACTCCTCTTCTGATAATCAGGTTAACTAATAACGTTACATTTTGACTTCTGTTTAGTTGAGTATAAGCTCATTTGACACAATTCTGACTTGGTTTTGAATGTTTATTGCATGAAAACAGGTGGTTGTTCTGAGGGTGTCATTGCACTGCAGAGGGTGTGAAGGAAAAGTGAGGAAGCATATTTCCAGAATGCAAGGTATGCTTAAAAGTTTGCTTAGTACTTCAATGTCTTTATTCTTCCTTTTGACTTATATTAAACTAAAGCCTGTGCTCTACTTTTCCCATGGTTCTAGCTCAAATCTTTGCATCTTTTTGTATAATGGTGTATGATTATGTCATGCAATTGATTAGACATATCAATCAAATTTGATATCAGATAGTATTGGAGTCCCTAGATATTAGGACTTGTTTGGTATCGATATCAAAAATATGAAAGATCAAGCATCGGAATCGGTCTACGATTTGATGACTTGAGTAAATAACAAAATATTGCTTCACGTACTGAGTAGCATCATGCACTTACCGTTCTTTAAGTGTTAGTTACAGTAAGGGAAGTGGACCCAGATGTTAATAAACAATAAATGGTAGAGATAAGAAACCTACCAGCCTACTAGGGACCATTCAATCTTGCTGGTATCTTTCTATAGTAATCACGTAACAGCTAGAACACAAAGTTTCAGTAATGAAATCTGAGATATCTGCAGATTGATCCCCTTAAATGAAGTTTGTACGTACATCTAGAGTCCTCAACACATAAAATGTGGATTGTTACTAAAACAGTCCAATCAGAGTCTAAACTGGGTCATTATGCTGTTAATTTTGATTGACTATGCGATACTTAGTGTTAACAACGATGATTAATTAAACAGGAGTGAGATCTTTCAACATAGACTTTGCTGCTAAGAAGGTGACAGTGGAGGGAGATGTGACTCCATTAGAAGTGTTAGCCAGCATTTCTAAGGTCAAGAACGCTCAGATTTGGACTCCACCCAAATCCATGGATCCAATTACTCATAAGAGATTCTAGGTTTTACTTAATCAAACAACTTTGAGTGCTTTGTTTGCTTAACTAAACCCAGAGAAGGGGCGTGATTTGTAAATGTTGGGTCATTAGCAAGGGTTTTCTACGTTAATTATTGTTAGGAGGCTGATGTTCTGTGTATTAAATGTAGCTGAGTTGTGTCAGAATCATCTGAGTAAACAAGTTTTAATCTGGCAAAACAGCCTGGTTTGGTTTCTCTAGTTGTTGTCTTGTACTAATTCATGCCAATGCTCAAAGCTAAACAACTTTTTTTAGTTTTTATTATCAATAGCATCTTTGTCAGACTACAAATCTTACTTAATTGTTTATAAATTTGATGTACATGAATTGTGAAGTTATGATTTGTCTGCCACGGGTTTGTTTGTATAATCATGATTTATGAGCACCACGCTTAGTTTTACCAGTTTCTCTGCTCTGCCCCAAAAAGCCTGGTTCATGTCTAGTATTATTACTTCATTTCTTAATATTATACAACATATAGAGTATATGTTTGTACATTGGACCTTGTAAATACCATGCATTGTATAGGTCAAGTCACAAGTGTCATCTTGGTTTTATTTGCAAACACTGTGTTGACATAAGGCAGTGAAAGACTGCAGGTTTGGGGGAGCATGGACAGTAATGACTAATGAATGAGATGAAATTATTGGTGGACGTCATATGTGAATGTCACATGGACCCAATTACAGAAAAGCACCCATATAACATGGATTTACGAAGATTAAAATAAATGGTTCATTTGCCGAAACCATCCATACAAGAGGGCTTATTGCCCTAAACCACCTAGATTTTGTAACATAGAAAGGGGTGGTGTTTGGCTAACACGAAAGTCATTAGGGTTATTTTCGGTAATATCATAAAATCTGGATGATCTAGCGCAATATACCTTAATATACGGGTGGGTCTCGTTAAATTGATCATGCAAAAGTATATGTAGATTTTGTCATCTTACACCATGCATGGAAAATGAAGATAGAATAAACGTATGAAATCAGAAGTGAGCTGAAAATAGGTAATGGGCCTTAAAAGTGTAACAAATGCCCACCATTCCACCAACTAGTCACTATCCATAAACGAATGCCTAAACCCCTCCAACGGCTTCAAAGTTCATTATTGCACATGGGGCTTTTATTTGCAACCATGAAACATCTCAACTACTTCAAACCAGCATCATCAGATCAGCAACGTCAGCCACATCAGCAAATCAGCAAATCGAAGATTTTGCAGACATTTAAGCTAAATAAAACCATATATGAATAATATAACAGATCATATTTTTTTACTGTAAGAACTATACTTATTCAGATCTACCCATTTGAAATGAATCGATCACAATGATCAATTCCGGAGCAGAGCATATTATGTGCCTCTACGTTCTGTCTACATGTCCATATCGAAGGTGAAAATCTCCTAAGTACTAGTTTACATTACCATGGATTCAGCTATAAGATCATCAAACACCATCTTTCCAATTTCCCTGCCTAAGGCATCAATGTGCATTCCCAGGTCCATCCACTGCATGTCGCTCATCAGCGCTACATCTGCAACACTCGTGGCCGCTTGAACTTCCAGAAGCTTCCACAGCTCCACCTCAAACAAGACCTTGCTCAACTTTGGCACTGTTCTGCAGCCTCCATTGGTCTTCTTCACCCATGGATGGGGGTTTATGGAGCGTTTGGCAATCTCTGTGACTCCATCTTTTATTCTGTCAAAGAGAAGTTTTCGGTCTGGTTTGGAGCAAATGGTATCCTGATCATTGTATTTCTTCTCGAGCTTCTCGAATAGCCAGGGGCCCACAGGGCATTCTGAGGTGTTCCACGTGGCCATGCCTTCTTCAAGCTCGAGTTCAGCAAGGACATCGGTTGTGTAAGAGCCCTGCCAGCTGTGAGCTTCAGCAAGTGCTGGCCCTTTTGCTACTTCTACGGGTACATTAGACACTTCATCCTCCTCATCACTTGAGATCAACAAGCTTCCTTCATCATAAGCATTTGATTCTTGCTTCAGAAGCTGAAGCTGCATCCTAAGACCTGAAAAGAGGAGATTCATGTGTTACACATGATGTTATTTTGTGTACAAAAATAAAATGAAAAAAAATCCACATGCTCATCTTATTGAATTAATTATTCTGATTTCGAGTTAGTGTGTGTGACCTTTACCTGACCAGTAAATATGTCTCAATAGGAAGAACGTAAAACTCAGAGTAAAATTGAATGATGAAATATCATACCATTAAGATCAGCGCTGACTCTCTCAAAGCATTCAGAGCCTGATGAGGGATCTTCTTGGAAAGTAGCTTCAAGAACTGAAACTGGACTAGGCTGATCAGCCTCCTTACTGCTAGCTGGAGATTGAGGTTCGGCTGCATAGCTCTACAAACAAGGTAAACTGTTATTCTTCCATGTTTATGGTTCTACAATACCATAATGCACATAAGTCTATGATTAAGAGCAAAACAGTCAGAATAGTGGGTCCAAACCCCAGGGCAAGTAGAGATTGTTTGACAAACGAAATGACAACATTTGAAAGAGAATACCCAGACACTAATGAATACCATAGGTTTTATTAATGGGATTCCTTCAGGACTAAAAAAAGGTAAGATGATAGAAACGATTAAACTTAATATGGAACATATTTGAGCTAATATTGCACTACCTAGATCAACAAACTTAAACAAGGAAACTTTTCAAGTAGTATCTTCTGTAATTAAATTCAGGAACAAGATATGACACAAGCTGAACAAAGCACCAGGTGGTTAATCAGACATGCACATTGATTTATTGTGATAACATGCTCCAATAAGCAAGTCAATCACATGTACCATTGCTGGAAAGTCTTTTAGCATAGCAGAAAAGCTTGCACAAGCAAAACAGTGCATACATTTACCATAACTCTTGACAGAATGCATGTAGCTCATAAGGGCAGCCTTAAATCACGTGTCAAATAGTTGCCTATAAGAGATGGTTGAAAAACAGCATGCATACATGATCTGAGCAGCAACTATGAAATATTTATGACTAATGTGGTCAAATAGTGGATAACAAACCTGAGCAGATTCGTGTAGCAAACTGCTACATGATTCGTCATCTTGTAGTTGCAAATCAGTGGATAAATCTGCATCAGGTAACAAATCATCACCAGATTTAGGTGATACATGGACGTCCTCATGCTCTACCTCCATGGTGGAATCAAGATTCAAAATTGTACTCAGCTGATAAGTTGGTGCTTCCTGAGTTGCGGTTTTATTTTCAGGAGAATGCTTCTCTCCAAGAACACTCTTGATTCCACTAAGTCCACCTTGGTTTTCTTCCTCATCATTTCCCATTTCCTTGCTCATGCAGTGAGAAGAGTCGGGTTTATTATCACTTAAACTCCTACTTTCAGAAGATGATCCTTCTTTCAAACTCAGATCCCTACTTGCTGCCTTCTTTCTGCTGTGCTTGGCACCTTCCCTAGTCCCAAGCACTTCATGCTTCATCAGTGTCTCTTGATTTTTGACATGTTGATAAGCATTTGGAAGAGACCTCGATCTTGATAAACTTCTGATGGATCCATTCTTCCATCCATCTTTGCTGCTAATACCCAAAGGTTCAGCTGAACCTACTAGCTTGAGTTTAGTATCAAATCTGTCAGAAGACCCATCCTCAACTATTGGTTCATCCAACTTTGGTGACCTAATGTCCCAATCAGGCATAGAAAGCATCTCTCCTAATGTAGTACCTTTCTCCATTTTAATTTCTTGAGACCTATGAGTCACATTCCACCTTTCTGACAGTCTCTTCCTGCCTTCATTGTTTACAGATGACTCGGCAAGACATGATGATGATGATTTTCCTCGAAAACTTGAGGAGCATGGAGTTTGGGAAGATAGAAATGTAGTGTCTGATTCATTACCTGACATATCATGAGAACTCTCATCTGCAGAGTAACCTTTATATCCGGACAGAGACACATCAAGGGAAACTTCACCTAATCTAGTTTTCATTTGTTGTGTGATCTCCTTAGCAATCTCCCTGGATTCTCGAGATCTACGTGTTGAAAAACTCAGATCAATGGGCAACCTTTTCTTAACCCGTAGTTCAGCTTCAACGTGCCTATCATGCATTTTTTTCATGGTAGGCGTTTCAACATCTGACCAAAAATCACAAGGACTGGAAGATGAAAACGATTTGGGAGTTCTCTGTGACCTCCCAAGATTTGGTTTCAAAAGAACTATTTTTGTTGGGGAAATACTTGTTGCTTCTTTGCCTTCAGCAGGAAAAGTGACAAAGTTATCTGAATGCGGTGCATGCTTGTGGGATATATGCCGAGAGAAGCTAATATCAATCTTCTGTGAACCTTCTCTGCCAGCTTGCCCCCCGATTGCATTAATATTGTAGTCCAAAACCTTTGATGCCTTCGCATCTCGAACATTTGCAGAATGGGATTGTTGAGAAGCATGGAAATCATGCAAATGCTTTGCAAACAACGAGTCAGGTTCCTCGAGTAACTTCAGGAAGAGATGATTGTTGGAATTCAACACATCAATAGCATCATGGAATTCCTTCGAACCCTGAAGCTTTTCATCAGTGGAGAGACGTTTTGCATCCATAAACTTCTGTCTTATAAAATCCATCCCATCTTCAGTATGCTTTGTGTTGAGAGGCATACGGGATGAATAGCCTTTAACTTGGCCTTTCAAGCTCTCGCTAACTTCATAAACATCCTTAAACTGATCTTGTTCCCTTGCAATCTTCCTACACGACTGGTTCTTGCAAGATTTTCTATGTCTAGATGTAGCAGGTGGCACCGTTTGCCCCTGAAAAGAATCAGATGGTTTTTTAGGCTGTTTACCACTACCATTTTGGGAAGGCATCCTGTCGAGACCCATTAGTTTTGCTATGACGCTAGGTGCTCGCCTCCTGGATTCAGGCTCTTTCAGCATCTCGTTTTTCAACAAACTCCTCATTAAGTTGCCAGGTGGTGATGAGGAATTAGTTCGACCCAAGTCAACTGCAAACTGTTACAGAATGTTCATATAACCCATTAATAATAATAATGTGTCCAGTGAAAGAAATTGTATCTTCATAGTTCATAGAGCAGAACAATGACATATGCCAGAAGTCAGAAGTTGTTGAAGAAAAACATAATAATAATAATAATTATAAAGCGTTCCTCCATGAATAAGAAGGAGCAAAAATAACAAGGAACAAGCTTACCTGATCTCCTAATGTTGTTCTAGTCCTACCACCAGTGCTGGAATCAGATTCTGCTGTCCGGAACTTCTTCCTCAAAGCATTATGGCCTACTGAAACAACCACAAAACAGCATCAGCAAGTATATCTTCAAAATTCACACAAGCAATGCAAGGTGGAAGTTTCTTCTTTTTTTGCTACAGTACAGAATCAGAAAGCCCACGTCTTCAAAAAGCTTGAGCAGATGTTCAATAGATCTCAAGGAGTGAACCTCAAATTCAGCAAAAAACGAAGTAGCTAAAAAATCAATTTCTCGCTTCAAGACACGGAACCTACTCGGATTGCTTAGCTACCCTTCAAAATCTGTTTGTTTCGTGAAGCCTCGTTTGGGATGGAGGCGGTTTATGTGAGAAAAAGACCAAACCAGGAAAGAAAGATAGCTTGGCGTACAAAAATAGAAGAAGAGCAAAATCAGTGTGTGTGAGAGAGACAAAGCAGTGGCACAATAATGCAACATCATAGCCCTAAAATTTCAGTCCAAGGCAGACGCAATTATGTCAAATCCCACTAAAGAAAAGTTGAAGTTTAGTACCACCACCAGTTCAGTCTTAACACCTTTAAGAAAGTATCCAACAAAAACCATCTATTTCGAGGAAAATTACCACAATGGTCAAAACCAAAGGAGAGAAAGAGGGAGAAGAAGTACCTCTGAGAGGCTTATCATTGCAAATCAGCTTATCGTCGGAGCTCTGGCTCCGTTCAACGATCGTAGTCACTTTCGAAGCCGGCGAAAACCTAGCAGCTTGTGATCTCTGTCTGCGTAACCGCTCCATTTCCAAACATCTATTTCGGCCTTCCTTTTAGAAAGTTCGAAAAGCAGAGATACAGAGAAAGAAGGGATTCGAGATATCTATGCAGAATTGGGAGAGAATACCGATCGGAGATTGCGGAGACGAGGAGACAGAAAAGAAAAAGGAATTAAAGGCACGCGAGAGCAAAAGACGACAGCTGAAGGATCCGAGACACTCGAGTCTCAATAGCCTCCCCTCACTCGGAATTGCAAAAGGCAACAAAGCGGAAAAAGCCCTAAATTTGGTGTGGTACTTTTTGGTTCAAATTCGGAACTGAAAGGAGCATAGAAAGAAGAATCTTAAGCGCAGATCTCAGTCGCAGATAAAGAGAGACGAAAATGCAACGAAGGAGGAAGAGAGCAGGAACTGACGAAAATGGCGGAAACTTGCAGGTGAGAGGGGAAAATGGAGAGACAGTAACTAACCGAGGGAAAGAGAGGGGCGGTTAGATAGGTAGTGGAAGGTGGACATTAATGGCGGTTCGTTGGGATTCTGCACTCACTCACTCTCTCTCTCTATCTCATTCACAAGCGGTACGAATCTCTCTCGCCATGAGAGAGGATTTGAAGATTTAAATACGGAAGTCTGACGAAGAGAGGCGAAGAGCACCTGACCTTCTGGGCGGGCAACTGATCCTGTCCGTTTGATTTGCCTCTCCTGCCACGTGGCGTTCCGATCGTCGTCTCCTTCAGTCTTCCGTTTCTGCTATTTTCTGCAAGCGGTTAATGGTTTTTCCCACTACTAAACACGGCGTTTATTTTTTTTTTGATAAAAACACGGCTTTTATTTTTTTTTTTATCAGAAAACACGGCTTTTATTGTTATTGTGTAGCTTGTGCAATACGGAGGAGGAGGAGGAATGGAGGATAGGGACAAAACATTTCCCACTTGTATTATGGTAACAATAATCAATACTCCGTGTATATTATAAAAGCCGACCGTTTTCGAGCCACCACGTTGATTATGGCCTCACTTTATATATTTTAATTTAATCTTTTTTAACAATATAGGTTTTTTTGTTAATCAATTTAAATGGATATTAGTAACTTTATATCTTTTATTTTACTTAATTAACAAATCTTTAGGGGTATCTTTTTTCTTACTCTATTAAAATCTATCTCTTAAACCATATTATCTATCTTAAAAATTTCTTCCTATAAAAGATAGTCATAGAAGTTGCCCCGTTCAACCAAAAAAAAAGAAGTTGCCCCGTTAAAATTTTTTTTTCCAAATTGAAGAATTCATAGTATTGATTCTCCCTTTCCTTTACATAATTTCTCAACACAAAGCACAAAATACGTAGGGATATAATATACGTAGGGATATAACTTCCGATTTTATTTGATTTACTAATATATTATCTTAATAAAATTATTAGATATTATTTGCGATTAAATCAAATAATTATATTATTGAGATATTCGAATAATTTTACTAAGATATGATTGAGTATAAAGATATTATCAAACATCGTAACATATAAAGATATCAGTAAGATATTATTTTATCAGATGTCTCCGAAGAGACAAATAGTACTTGTGGCGACCCTAATCACTTTCCTTATCAAAAAAAAAGTAAGATATTATTTGATTTACTTAAATAAACACATTAAGATATTATCTTAATATTATATAGTGGCAACATATATGCTATTTTTAAAAATAAATTTATTTGATAACAATAAATGCGAATGAGAAAAATAAGTTTTTTAAAATAAATCAATTGAGATTCTTATCATAAGGTTTTAGAAAACGAAATGTAATCAAGTATAAATATTATATTTTTTATGTATTTTATGAATTATACTAACTTCAAAAACAACGTCACTCTTTTTTTTAAACATGTTGAAATATTAAAATTTATATTATATTTTTCCGTATCAATGTTCGATAATAAAATATCTAATTATAATTTAGTATTTTAAAGTCAAATTGTCGTGCATGGCACAACATGTAAAACTAATTATATTTCGAGCCACCACGTTGATTCTGACCCCACCGCATATTCGATAAAAAAATAGCTTCTATTGATGTTATTTTAGTTAATCTAATTATATTTCTTATTATCTATTTATGCAAAAGATATGATCAAATTTTTGAATTTGGTAAGATAATCTATCTTTTTAATATATCACATATCTTTTCTAAAGTTGATTCTGGACCCACCGTATATTTGATAAAAAAAATAGTTGTTATTTGTGGTATTTCAATTAATTTGATTAAGTTGTATATTATCTATTTATGTAAAATATATATTCAAAATTTTGAATTTTGGTAAGATATTCTATCTTTTTTAATATATCACTTAATTGAAAAACATGATTCTAATAAATATTTTGAATTTTCGAAATATAATTACTATGAACTAATTATATTTGATATACTTAAATAAATTTAGAATTTTTAAACTAAAACTTTAGATTATTTTTTAATAGAAAAACTATTTTTTTCACTTTATTATTTGATTTACTTGAATAAATTTAGCATTTTTAAGCTTAAGTTATTTTCAATATTTACATGATCAACTATATTTTTATACCATCTATATTTGATTTTTTAATATCTTGATAACAAACTTGATTTTTTAGCCAAATAATAATTTCCGCTTATATCTTGATAACGTACATATTTTTCAATAATTTTTAATTATTTATAAAAATATACAAATGAGTGAAAAAATAATGTCTTATATATATATTTTTTGGGTTATATGAATTTCAAAAACAATATCACTCTTTATAGAAGATAAGAAAACGTGTCATACGATAAAACTTATATTATATTTTCCATATAACATTTAATTTAATCTTAATACTTTTAAGTGAAATAGTCGTGCATGGCACAACAGGTTAAGCTAGTAATTGTTAATTTAGATCAGATTATTGTCGCTTTTAGGTTTGTCCAGTTTACTTCTTTTAATTTCATCAAAAAGTTTACTTCTTTTAATAAATAAAAAATAAATGCTATATGATTTTAGGTTTTCCAAATGTATGTCTCCTCTACATGAAAATTTGTCCAAAAAGCACGTGTTTTAGGGAAATTTAGAAGAATAAAAAATATTGAGTACGGAAAAAATTGGATAATAAGTGTAATGTGTGACTGTGTGAGATTAAATGGAATAATTTTGCAACTCTATACCTATAGAAGTAAAAAAAAGTAGATAAAAAAAGTTAAATAATAGAGGTCAAGGTAATGTATGAGATTAATAGGGATAATGCCATAATGGTATACTTTTGTAGAAGTAAGAGAATAAAAAATGATAAATTAGATTAAAAAAATTGAGTAATAAGGATAATATCATAATAAAGTATATAAGATTAAATGTGATGATATTGTAAGAAAAAAAATGATATACGTGAATATTTTACAAGGTGGAGCAATCTTGATGAGACAAGCAAAGAGGAAATAAGAGGAAATATGGACAAACTTTCAAAACATCTATTTAAACAATTTAGGTTGTGTTCGGTAACATATAGTTGGAACTAGAGCTGATACAAATCCATCAGCTAGTGGGCGCTTGTTACGAGAAGCTGGGGGACGAGGGGGCTGGAATGAGTGGCATCCCGCTATTGAACCCGCTACGTGTCGAACACCCCTGCCTGGTAGCTTTTCATGACAAGCTTCATCTTCCACTCCCAATTTCTGCTACGCCGAACGCAGCCTTAAGTATATGGAGTATCCATCACCATTTTGTATATCACGCGCTTGAAAAACTAAGTTGTACAGTAATAAAACGGATTTGTTTAAACACCCCAATAAGGTAGGGGATGGGCACAAAGTTATAATTGCATTGGTGTGAGGAGACAAACATTTGTTACTGAGAACATAAGACATTTTTAATGACACTATATAGGTGTATTATGTTTATCAACAAAACAATTTTACATTATTTAAAAAATAGATTACTTAAATTAGTTCACCCACGTTTTAAAAAACTTCCATTCAAATCTTATAAAATTTTCAAATTTATATTTTGATAATGAAAATGGCAATAGACATTCCAAAATTCCATAATATGTTTTTTTATTAATTTAAAAATTAAGGGCATTATTCTATTATACAGCTTTGAAAAATGTAGTTCTTTTTATAATAAAGAAAAAAGGATGTTTTTTTTAAATGATAGCATATAGTGTGATTAGTGTCATGCAAAAAACTAGTAAATAAATAAATATTTCTAAAATTATAAAGTGTCTTAAGAAAATAGACTACATAGGTTTATATAAAATTTTAAAGATAGGATGGTCATATACAATTAAATAAATAAAATGAAAAAATTTTAAATACTTTTATTTTTTTATAATATGCCGACACTATTACAACGAATTTGTAAAAATTAAAGGTCATCATCACCTTACGGAATTTGCAAAACCCGACAGTCACCCTAAGAATTTAATTTCCGTGATCTTTATATGATCTAGTCGTTTGTGTAATAGAATTCCGTTTCTAATACCAACTGCATTCATAGGTAAGATAGAACATAATCCACATACTGCAACGCTCGAAGATATTACATTGGCAAATGAAATGCTGATTTTTTGGATTGTATCCAATTGGGCGAATTTGTTGCTTTGTAAACCTCTCTAAATTATTTTATCCTATGGTTAAGATTTTATGAAATACTGATTCAAAAAGGGATTTTATATGTTTGTCAAAATTGTAGTTCAAATAAAAGATGCGACGTCTTGGTTATGACCCAAACGTTTGAGTCATTTCGCGTGTCACATGTGGGTAGGGATCTCAATTCTTTGGCTGATAAAATTGCAAAGCTGGGTCACAATCTCCCTATCGATCACATATTGAATCACTTAGAGTTATATACTCTCATCCGTCGGGATGCTCTAGGACGACCTCCTTAGAGCATCTTTATCAATGGATTTCTAGCACCCCAAGCAACTGACAAAATAATTTTATATTTCAAAAAGGGGAGGGAGATGGGAGCATAGATGCTCCATTTCTAGATCCAAGCATCGATGCTTGGCAATTTGTAGTGTTTTTTTTTTATTTCCTTTTTTTTTGAGGTAGAAAAGTGGAAAAGTAGGATGATTAGGAGAGAGAAAGTAAAAAAGTGGGAGAAAAGTGAGATGCTTGAGATTCATTCATAAAGATGCTCTTATGGGGTCCTTCTAATCCTTACCTTTTCAAAACAAAAAAAAAAAAAAAAAGAGACGACGTTGTGTCAACTTTATTCACTTTGATAGCTGGTACAAAGCAAATAATATTGGTGAAATTGAAATGAATTCAAAATAAAGCCAATAAAATGTCTCCAAAAGAAAGGCTCCAAAACAGTTTTTGGTGCTATCTCATTACGAGTCAAAAAGTATGAAACCAAAGGCAAAGGCTCCTTCCCTCGTCGATCTATAATGCCTACCTTGCTATTCAATTTTACCCCTTACAAATTGTTTTACCCCCATCTAGCAATAGCTCTAAGTTTGAATTCAAAACAATGTTTGTTTAATTCGGGCTAATTAAACTGGTTTACAGTCCACCGAAAAGATACTTAATTTGCAGCTGACCACGATCCGGTCAACATTCATCCTAAAGATTTTTTTTTTTGTTCGAACATCCCAAAGACTAATTAATTTTTTTGGACTTCTAAATTTTAAATGATCATAATTAATCAGTGGCGGAGCGAGGGGGTGCGAAGGGGGGCGCCCGGCCCCTCTCTCCTGCTCTGGTCTTATTATTATTAGGTAATGAATTCCAAAGTTAGATCAGTTAAACTCTTTGGCACGCTGGTTCTTTGCTCACCTAGGTTGCTTAAGGTCGTGGGTTCAATACCGAGTAGAGGAGCATTCCCCTTTTTTAATTAAACTGTAGTGTACACTGACCCTTTTTTTTTGTAATCATCAACTTTATGTGGTTCAATGGACAATCGACAATCGACAATGGACAATGGGTACTTCATACTTGTAGGTTATATCATTAGCTCCTTTTTTTCCTTCTTACTCCGTATTTAACTAGTTAGATAAAAGTAAACTATATTTTCTACTTAGTTTGATAAGTAGATTTAAAATACTATCACTTTTTTAAAGTTAAATGTGAATAGTTAATACTCAAAAAACATTAACGTCTAACTATTTTTTTATTAATCCTATTAGGTTATAGAAAAGAATTTGATTTCCTCACACATACTTAAATTTGTATTACTTATTATATAGAAGTATTTTCTTACAAACTAACCTATTATATAAGTATTTACATTTGTTTTAATTATTTATTATTTAAATAATATATCAATATTAATATATTATCCTACTTATCAACACACGAAATTGACTTCACCCCCCCTTTCGGTTTTTTCTGGCTCCGCCACTGATCATAATCGATGTCAAGCACTATATTCCTGGAATTAACAGTGTTATGAGATTTAATCTCAAATTCAGTTGATTATAAGATAATCATGCTTATGATCTTGTTTTGGAGTAAAAATACACAAAATAATATAGGTCAATAACCAGAGATATATGATCGAGTTCGATTGTCGGAAGATGCATGGAATAAAAAAGGACAACCGAAATAAATAAATACGTAACGTAAATTGAATGGAACAACAATACAAACAATATAATGAAAAAGAATAAAACTTTGACTTGTTCTTTCTAGAAAAAAAAAAGTTCTTTACAACTAACGGTTCATAGTTAAAGTTGGTAAAACGATTTCCGAAAATTTCTAAATCTCGTTGAAACTGCTAGAAAGGCTTGTTATCGTTTTCTGCCAGAGCTTTCCATTATACGATTGTAGTCCGTGACGCGGACCTTGAAAATTTGGCCTTCACTACAATAGGGCCTTCACTAAATTTTGACCTTGAAAAATCCTTAATTTTATCACAATGTTTCATTTGGGATTCACAACTAAACTGAAACCAAGTTAAGAGTGAAATAAATTATACTCCCTCCGTTTCATAATAAGTGTCGTTTTAGCACTTAAAATTTGTTTCATAATATGTGTCGTTTTAGGTTTTCAAAGTGATTTAATAGGGGTGAATGATGATATTTTTATTGGAATGTGTATTTGTTGACTAAAGTTGTTCATGCATTGGCCAAAAAAATGTAATGAGTGGTAAGATTAAGAAAAAGTTGTAAGTTTTAAAGTGAATGATTGCTTTTCTTAAAAACTGTGTTGAGAGCTAAAACGACACTTATTGTGAAACGGAGGGAGTACTGTATTCGATCAAAACGTGATAGAGTACACAATATTAGTAGTACAATATGGCAAATATATATGACATGCATGCACGGATCCAATATGTATATCAGAATCTCTGAATTAAGCAAATGGATCAGAAATTCAGGAGGCATTGATACCGCCACATTGGCATGCAGGCTACAGATCCAACACACACCTGAAATTCAGTGCACATGCATTACACAGCCAAAACCTAGTTAACATCATACATACTCCTCAACTTTTTCTTCATTTTCTAAATTAGTCCTTAATCTTTAATTTTTTCTCCTTATTCTCTAACCTATCAAATTTTGACATGGTCTTTTATTAAGATTTCCGTTAAAAATATATACTATTAGTTGCATTACATGAATTATACACATGTTATCTACAGTAGTCGATAACTTGATAGTCATATTGAAAATGAAATCTTAACTATTTTTTTTTTGTCTGTGTTTTCAAATGATAAATGTGAGAAATTTTCTTTTATAATTTATAGTCAATACACTTAATTAACTTATATGAAAATAATGAGTTTCTAACATACTCATTCTTAAAACACATATTAAATCCAATTGTTTAGCTTTTAAATAGGTTTTTTTCAAAATTAATAAGATATTACACTGTCAAGTCGTCAATTAGACAACATGTACAATCCATATAACGCAAGTGCTAATATTTTTAACGAAAATGTTAATAAAGGACTAATGATATCATAATTTGATAGGTTAAGGGCTAAGATAGAAAAAATTTAAAAATTGTGAACTAATTTATAAAACATATGAAAAATTGAGGACCAGTTACGTAATTTACCCATCATACATTAGATATATATATATATATATAGATATATGTATTATATACATTTTTTTGGTAATGAACGTTGTCGGTAAGGACCTTCACATTGGATTATACATATATATTTTTTTAAATATTTTAAAAAATGAAAAAACAATAAACTATCAATTTAATTGTCAGAGAAACATTTCCTTGAGAAAGCTTCTTCATCAAGAAGAGCACTTTATCTCTCCGTAGGGTTGACCGCGGTTCGGTCGGAAAACGAAAAATTTGACCGAACCGAACCAAATCGAATCAAAAGAGTTAGACTCAATTCTCGATTTTATAAATTGCAAGACTTCGGTTTCGGTTTGTTTGGGTTAATTTTTGGTTCGGCTCAATTTTTTCAAAGAAAAACCTTATATTTTTCAAAAATTGAAAAAATCGAACCGAATCAAATTTTTTCGGATCGGTTTTCGATTCACCAAACTCACAAATTTCGGTTTTGGTTTGGTTTGGCTCAATTTTGAACATATGTCCAGCCCCATCTCTCTGTAGTAATCTCGCGTGACAGTAAGACAATGTCAAAAAGTATTTTACTACCTCCGTCCAAAAATATATGTCGTTTAAGCCTGATTCTCTTGTTCAATAATATTTGTCATTTAACATATTTTACCATAATTTTTCCAATATTATCCTCATTAATTAAAAACAATTACATAAATGTATACTAAAAGGGAAAAGATCTTCAAAAGATTGAGGATAGTTTAGTAAAATCATATGGTTCCTTAATTTTAGAGACAAATCCTAAAACGACATATATTCTTGAACGTAGGTAGTAATAAATCTCATTGTATACTTTACCACCGGTCCAAGGGAAATCTATGATTATTATTTCTAAATTTCTAGTTATTTGACTATTTTTCCGAAATTCACACCATAGACTTTACTAAATACGCACTCAATAATTGTGCTGTTGACAAATTAAACTCTGTCCCACTCTATTATAAGTATGTATGTATTCCTCTAAAACCATCATGACCTTTTTTGTCCATGATCAGTAGTAATGTACTACGTACGTACTGGTGTGTGTGTATAGTCTCTGTCTTTGGTGCCTTTAACTTCAATTCCTAGATAGTACTCCAGTACATTGTTTGAGTTGAACATGATTCTACCTCCTACTTAGTAGCAAGCTAAAACTGACGTGCGTTGTTTCCCTCTGTTTCACAATAAGTGTCGTTTTAGCACTTAAAATTTGTTTCATAATATGTGTCGTTTTAGGTTTTCAAAGTGATTTATTAGGGGTGAATAATGATAATTTTTATTGGAATGTGTATTTGTTGACTAAAGTTGTTCATTCATCGGCCAAAAAAATGTAATGAGTGGTAAAATTAAGAAAAAGTTGTAAGTTTTAGAGTGAATGATTGCTTTTCTTGAAAGAGACGAGTAGTATGTACTGACAGGCATATGATGAATAGGAAGGGCCGAAGGGGCACAAATATAGATTGTTCACAAAAGAGACGACGTTTAAAATTTAAAGCTTGAATAATTGACAAATGAGACACATTATTGAGGGGTGCTAGGCCTCACTGCCTCTATGCATCATCCCTTGTGATGTACTCCCTCCGTCCCATAATGTTCGTCCTATCTCGTTTTTGCCGTCCCAAAATGTTTGTCCAAACCCCCTCACTTTCCATTTTTATCCACTACACTTTATCACTTTTTTACCTAATCAACTTACTTCTTCACCATCTTCATTTCTCTTTCCTCCTATCACCATCAACTTTATACCCAATACATTTCACCTAAAAACCTCCATTAAAACACTATTCATTATCTTCTTTCCATTAAAATTCATAACTTGCTAACATTAAAAAAAAAAAATTAAGCCTAAGCTTAAAATTGTTTTTAAGCAAATCAAAAGCGTTGATATTGGGTTAGTGGTGAAATTGGGCTTTTAATCATTTTTTAACCTGCTTGAATTGGGCTAGTCCGAAGTGTGATCCATTTGTGTGTTTCTTGTGCAAATCCCCCATTTAAAAGTGTGAAACACTAAATGTACATGTTTCACGCCTCCAACTTTCCTGAAATCTCTCTTTAAATCCTAAGCCGTTTGTTAAACACTCTCGATCCCTCTCATCTTCTCAATCGATATCCCTTCATTCCTGCATTTTTTGCTCTATATCTCTTCAATTCTGTTGATTTCGGCACTTGAGCTCTTGAGCTTTCGGCCTTGTCTTTCGATTTGTCCCCAAAAAAGCACTCCTCACTCGAAATCTCGTTCTCCCCAAATCTATTGAGATCTTGCAATGGCTCATCATCACCCCAGATTTTCGTTTTTCTGTTGCAATAAAATTGCTCTGCTTTCACTCTGTTTTCCTCTCTTTTTTTGGCCTTTAATGGTGTTCTGAATCTGTAATTTGGAAGGGGAATCCGTGTGCTTAGAATACTTGATTCCTATTGATTGTTGTAAATAAAAACTCTCTTCTCATTGGATAAAAATTGTTACCAGGCACCCTCATTAAAAATTGTAAAAACTTTGGATTTGTACATGCTTTTTCACTGAAGCAAATCTGACACACAAAACACCTTTTTCACTCCTTAAATTTTACATGAACAGTGTAATCGGACTAATATAACGGGACAGAGGGAGTATGTACAATTGATGGTAAAATCTTGTGTTGGTTGTAGGCGCTAGCCATCATAGGTTCGAGGCTAATGAAGATATGATTCCCCACCTAGCATTGGAAATGGAGATGATAAATGACAAACTTTTGTAAGTGCTTGAATTGAGTGAAGTGATAAAATTTAGTATGGACTCATAATATAAGGGCACTGTACATGCTTAGTGTATAGGTTCAATAAGATTAATTTTAAGCGAAAAACAGAGTAAAAGGTTGGATGGATTAAGTTCAACCAAAAAAAAAAGGTTGGATGGATTAAGGGTCTGTTTGGATCACAGGTTTTACTTGCGCGGCTAGCTAAAATGTTTAATTATGTTTCATTAAATAAATTTTATTGTTATCATTTTTACTTACCTGGCTAGTTAAAATGTACATATTATGATGTAATTTTCAAAATAATACAAAATGACATTATACAACTATCATCCAAACACGCCCTAACTTCTTTCTGCTATATAATATGCAATTTAACTCCTGTTCTTCATGCAATGTTAGAGTATATTTATCTGTTAGCCAAAAAATTTGGCCATAGGAATATTATATTCCTTCTCTATTTTTTGCTCTTTAAAGTTTATTTATTTAACTAATAAAATAATACATAATGTACACTTGTCAGATGGTGGAGGAAAGACCAAAAAATTGTTTGGTCACAATGAGAACCGGTCTTCCATCATTCCTCCCCCTTTTCCCTTAATATATTATTTTTTATTCATTTATCTCACTCATGACCAAATATTGGTCGACTGTTGATAGTACTCTTGGGCCTTGATACACTTTTAGGACAAAAGTACTTTTTTTTTGTAAAAATATATTTTTTGCACCTCGTAATATGTGTATTCTAATTATTTTTTACGGATTTCAAAGTAATAAAATTATACTTTTTATATGAAAGTACTTTTGCCAAACAAGTGTAGCATGACCTTAGAAACTCCCAACATGAAACCCTCTTTTTTTTTAATAGGGCAAAGTTTAGAATGATCCTAAATACAATTGAAAGACTAGTCTAGAGCGTCCGTTACATACGGGAATTATACTTATAAATTTATAACTCTACGATTGAAAAGTAGATGAGCATCAGTAGTAAGGCTTGAAAAGACAATCTCATAATACTACCATCGACTCTATGGGATATCACTGAACCAAATGTCCGAACAATCCCCTATAATTATACACTCGTTTGAAACTGAAGACAAGTTTATCGTCCAGCAATATACAATTAATAGAATTTGGCCCTACCGCTTTTAGAGCCTGTTTCATGCATGCATCCTAAACTTTCTTTTTTGACAAGCATCCTAAACTTTCAGGACTACAAAAGTGTACTTTTTGTCACACAATTACTTTTCTTAAGAACGTGAGATTAATTTGAACACACTAGGGTTTATTTAGGGCGCAGCCACACCCTTAATTTCCTAAAAAAAAAACTAAGGTACGTATATACACAGATCACATAGATATAATAGATTCGGAACAGTGACGGTCCCAGGCCAGCTTAAATTATTGAACACAACAATGCCATACATTGTCTCTAGCTACCTTATAGTATATATATAATTGAATCCACAACAAGTCAAGAACTTATAAGATCGGCATACAAATTAAAATATATAGATCACTCGTGTACCCACTACTTCTCTGTGCATGCAATTATTATAATACATAAAGAATTATATTGCTCGGCCATCTTGTCAAATTCGTGCTTGTCTTTTTGCCAAGCATCCTAAGCTAAGCTTTGGTCCGTAGCATTAGCTTGTTTGTTGTTGGTGTAGACTTGTATATATTTAAATGTGTCTGTCTCTTACATCACTGAATAAATTTTATAATATATGTGACCAAACACATACTATGTAACGAATATATAAAGTGGGTTATGTCTTCCCATTTTGTCAAATCCTACTTGGTAGGTTTTTAAGACCATTCAAGGAGTGAACAGTGCATGTCCTTTACACATGCATGTAAAGATATATTTCTCTATTATAGTATGGGTTTGCATGTGAAGTTAATCGATCAATGTATGTAAATTAATGTAATGCGATACCTGTTTCTAGGTGATATGGGCAGTTACTTACTTACTTACTTGATTAATTAATAATTATTGGGAAGCTAGCTGGACATATATATGATATAGATATGTACGTGCAACAAGTGTAATGTGTTGGAGCCCTACTTACATAAATAATGATATATTCACTGACTCACTGTTGGTGGTTACTGTGACATGTAGTTACTACTTACCATATATGTTTATTCGTATTATTAATTTTTAAAAGTGACTATATTTTTTTTGGTCAAGTTTTAAAAGTGACTATAGTTTAGAGGTTTTTAATTTATCTAAATCAATCACTCCCGAGTGGGATAATACATGATAAAGTTTAGTGGGTAGATAATAATTAAACCCGATGATGATTTGGTGAACTAAGTAGTTAATTGCCTTTTTTATAACATGAACCCGAGATTGTAAGCCGCATGTACACGTACTACAACAAAACCGTATACTACATTGCCAGATTTTGCTGCATGCCTGCATACTACGTACATTGTCGGATTCTTTCGTCGTGCATTCTCTCTCGGTGTTAGCCCTGACTCCGTCCTTAGAGACCTTATCCGCAAGAATGCGCACCTTATTAACATGAACCCGAGATTGTAAACCTCATGTACACGTACTAGCTACAACGATACCGTATACTACATTTCCAGATTTCTGCTAGCTGCATACTACTCTACGTACATTGTCAGATTCTGCTAAAAACTACATTGGCGGATTCTTTTGTCGTGTATTCTCTCTCGGTGTTAACTCTGACTCCGTCCTTAGAGACCTTATCCGTAAAAATGCCTTAATATAGCTAGTCAGTTAGGCTGTCCTAACTCTTTTTCTTATAAAACAAATATAACAAAATTGCAATACGGGATTAATAAGCATTTTGCTACTATGTACTTCCTTTGTTTTTGTTTTAAAATACTCCATAGTTGTTATATAACTACTTTTTATTGTTTGACCGTACTTATTAATTTTATATATTTTTTTTTTATCTCATTTCATTTACATATCTAATAATTAACTATATTATATTGGTTGACTTTTCCATGTTTATTTACTCCCCGTATTATGTTAATTGATCACTATATATGCCAAACTCTAGTTTAGTCGTTGATGGAATCCTGAATTCCATAATTTGGGTGCTCAAGATTTCTTGGGCCACAGACTCACATGATCGCTCGAGATCATATACATAAAGTTACATTTGATTTAATTCGGACATCCTAAATTAGCGTAGGTGTAGCCTTTGCAGAAACAATGGAAGTGTAGATGAACAGCAAAGGTAATTAATTAATTACTTTAATTATGTAAGTTAATCGCCCGTTCAACGAAGCTACATTATTAACCATTTAATTAAGGAAACAATTACCAAATCCTCATGGGGTTTAGTTAATTACTTCATTTCCGCACCACGTACGATCAATGCTGGCAGAAATTGGGAAAAGTTTATTTTGGACCAACACGAACAAACATAGTAGTAAAACCTTAAGCTCGAGCGGTGTTGGGATTAATAAAGAAACTAATTAAGGACTTATATATTGAGGGTATACAAATTAAGATGCGGCCAAGGTGGCGCCAAACCCTCCCGAATTGTACGGCGTACGCGTACATGCATACATTTATTATTCAATACGTACATTGAAGGTGGGGATTCACTTTTCAAGTGAAAATCAAAATCAAGATCTCTCGTTCGTGACAATGGGGATTTCAATTTGCCCATTGTACTGAATCCAGTTGAAAACACGAATTGAATGAAATTTATATTTAGCCAGCCAGCCCTCGATATGTTCGGAGTAACAAATCACGTACAAGTGAAGGATTCAACGGAATCAAAGCTAGCAAGTGGAATTGATCACTGTTCACAGCCACGTTACGTTAGTAGTACTAAATCAATGCACAGACAGAGCTAGGTTCCCTGCATAATGTCAGTACGTTTCTCAAAGTCAGTTCAACATTTACAGTAATCTTTTCTGAACCCACTCACAAGTACACACTCTATATATGCATGCATGTTTAGCGGGTCGAGTAACATGAACTTAACTTCACTTCTATTTACTCCTACTTCAGTCCTTCAGCTGGGGTTATTAATTGTGTCGAGTAAACCTTGGCCCAACCCATTAATTCCGCCACACGTACATATTGAACCGATCCGATCCAACCCGATAATGTCCCAACTCCATGCTATAACTTGAAATTGAACCCCGACTTACCTGAATGACTTATAGTCTGACATTATCCGCACATCAAATCCAACCCGGACTTGAATTTATTCGAAATCCGAAATCATCTGAAAACACTTGATCTGAATTTGAAAGTGTATATAAGCTTCGAATACTCACTAGTATTTTATGAAAATTATTAATTTCAAAGATAATGTTCACATTATGAAAACTTCAACATTTTTAGTCAAAACCTTTGATACAAATATAGTATCAAAAAAGTATTTTAATTGTAAAGGCACTATACTATAGTAATTGATACGTTATTAATATTAGTTTTAATTATTATTATAGGTTTTAGGTTATTTAGTGGGCCGCTTGTTAGGCCTTAGGTTTGCACTACCACTAGGGTTTATTATTCAGCAGTTCTATATATTGTAATCTTTGCTATTCTGGAAGGTATCCAATCAATCAATGTTTATTCATTAGCTTTTAGCCCTAGTTGTAGTGTTTTCGTAGTTTAGCGCTAAGAATCCTAATTGGGCCCTTAACAACTGGTGCTTTCATTGAGAGATGCTCATCATGACCCACCCTAGCGAGGCCAAAACCGATCCCGTCGCCGCTGCCTTCGCCAGACTGAAAGCCTCGACAGAGAGGCTGGCGGCTGGGGTGGAGAAACCCCGTCGAGATCAAGAAAACGATCGTTTGCACCTGAATCGGCGCCTGGATCGGATTTACCAGATCTTGGGCGTTCCTGATCCGGCCGCCACGACGCTCGTCACCACCGGCTCTGTCGCGGACACGACCCGACCGTTAGTGACGCCTCCCAACACCCCGTTCGCCACCAGCCCTGCGACACCGCCGGCCACCACGCAGGTCACCACGACGGTGACTACGCTAGGGCTCCGTCACCATATGGCCGCCGCGACTGGTGGACTCCCGGCCGCCGTTCTGCCCTCGCACAACCCCAAGGCCATCGCATCGATTGCAGATCCGGCCGCCCCCGCTCGAGATTCCACCGCGCCGCCCACTGCACCGTTTGCCACGGCCGTGAACGTGACCCCGCCAGGGTTTCGTTCCCATTCGGCCGCCGATCCCGGTGGACGCCCAGTCGCTGCAGATCTGCGGAACCCTAGCGCACCGGCGCCATTCGCTACGATGCCCGTCGCCACCCTTAATCCAGTCGCGCCGGCCGCCCCATCGGCTCACGCGACTCCGCTCGACGCCCTCCCTCTGCCAGCCGACGCTCCTGGTGGATGGCCGCTGCAAACCGCCACCAAAGATCTACGATTCACAAATCCGATTTCAAGGGAGCAATTCGTGACTCGGCCGGGACGGCCACCGCCGTTTCTGCCTCAGGCTACCGTCGCTGTGTGTCTGCCACCCCTGAATCCTAAACCGGGGCCGCCAGTGTCCTCAAGAGCGAAGCAGATGAAGAAGTCGAGAAGGCCGGAGGAGGCCATACGCTCCGGTGGCACTACCAACGCCGCCGATCCCGCTCTGGCGGCCAGTGCAAGGGTGTCCTCTCCCGCAATACCTAGTGTTGAGGGTGCAGATGAAGGCTTTACCCGACAGCTTGTTCAAGAATCGTATGCTTTGACGGGCCACTACGCAAGAGGTGAATTGATTGGAGTTTCGCTTAATCAGATCTACTCATCAACAATGCCAGCGGCATCCACACATCAAGTGTTTGATGAAATGTCTAAGAGGCATTTCAATGCAAGTGATTTCTTTGTTCAATTGGGTATCGTTCAATTAGATATTAAGGTATTTGATCCCGGTGGATGTTGTGTTTTACGGGTGATTTTCTGGATTTCCGCCTCGAGGACGAGTCGATTCTGATCGGGCGAGTAGTTGATACGTTATTAATATTAGTTTCAATTATTATGATAGGTTTTAGGTTATTTAGTGGGCCGCTTGTTGGGCCTTAGGTTTGCACTAGCACTAGGGTTTATTATTCAGCAGTTCTATATATTGTAATCTTTGCTATTCTGGAAACAATCAATCAATGTTTATTCATTAGCTTTTAGCCCTAGTTGTAGTATTTTCATAGTTTAGCGTTAAGGATCCTAATTGGGTTCTTAACAGTAATCAACACATTTTTTTACAATGTGAACAATTTTATTATTTTCACTTTGTTGTAAGAAAATGCTCCAAAACATTGATATAGTGTTTTTTATAGTTTACAATACATAATGGGGCCTAATCCTCGTGCTCTTTGGCTGGTATAGTGCCTTTGAGTTGGATATGACCCCTACATCAATTTTGGTGCATTTGAACTAAATTCAGTTATGATTGGCACATAACTGAGTTTCAGTTTTCCTTTCTTTTCTTTTTTTTGGGTCTTTCGGGCACACCCCCTTTGCGTAAGCCAGAGGTGCCCCCATCCTAACCCCCCAGATTCCCCGGAAGAGGAACTCCACTGGGTTATAAAGTAAAGTAATAGTTTACAATACATAACCCAAATCACTATCATTTTTTTTCATTCTATGATCGACTAAGAAGGTATAGGATTTGGCTCCGTTGAAATCAAGTTCAACTAAAAATTCCACACTATTAATATTCACGCTAACCTAAATTTTGACTTGAACCTAAACCAAAATTTTCTTTCATCTAACTCGACCCGAAATTTTGTTCATAGAGTCTAGATTGATCGTCGACTTGACGTCCTCACTCCAAATGAATGTGAGTATAACCCAATCCAACTTGATGACGAGTACGTTGTTATAGTCAATAATCACCTAATCTGATATTGACCCAAAATCGACCCAACCCACCCTATTGACACATGCCCTATGTCTTAACTTCGTGTCTATCATCATCCATCAAGTACAAAATTTCAAAATTTCGCACCATGGGAGTCGGGGGTTGAGTCTATGCACCACTGCCCGAACAAGAGGGTAACCCAAAGAGAGACAAATAACCATAAACCAAAAGGTAAAAAAGGAAGGTAAATAATAGGGAAATTTCTTTTGGTGCTCCTGAATTTTTCCTTTTTTCCTTTTGTTGTTCTAAGAAAATACTTATTCTTTTTGGTATACTTGAGGTTTTGACTTTCTCATTAACGCCCTTTTTAGGTTGAAATTGATTAAATTTAAGCTAATAATTGTGTTTCTTACCCTTAAAATAATATGATTCAACTCCAAAACACCCAAATCCCTAATCAAATTATCCCAAATTGAATTTTAAAACTAATTTTCCATTTAAGGGGTTGTTTGGAACAAAGTTTAGAAAATCAAGCTGCCATGGTTGGGGTGTTTATAAGGTCGAATCTTACTAATTTAAGTGTAAGAAATACAAATAAGAACTTGAATTTAATCAATTTCATTCTAAGTAGGGTGTCTATAAGAAGAGTCAAAACATTCAACCAAAAAAAAAAAAGAAGAGTCAAAACATGAAGGGTTGAAACGAATAATGTTTTTCTTAGAATAGCAAAAGAAAAAGGTGAGAACAAGGATTTTCCCTAAAAAATAATACAGTAGGTACTATAGAATGACCAATGAATCACTACGGAAAGCCCAATTTTGAGCCTAACGCATCGCTCGCTAATTAATCTGGCCCAATAGGTAGAACAGCTGAATTCAGCCCTGTCTGGATATATTACTCGAATAGTCGAATCACCTTCTTCCGCGCTCGGAGCCCTAAACCCTAGTTTGTCGTTCTCCCGCCCAGGTAATTCTTCATCTGCACATCCATCTCCATTCCATGGATCTGCTAAATCCAGCTGCAATTATTTCTTATCTACTTCCGCATAATCCTACGATTTTGTTCGTGTTGTATCACTTGTGTGCAATGTCCACTGGGAGTTTTTTCCTGATTTTTTATGGTAATTTGATATGTCTTTTGACAGGTTTGTGTTAGGTTTTAGGTAGGGACGGTCAACAATGGCTCCGAAAGGTACTCTTTCTATCTCTTGTTTAAGAATTCCATTTGCGATTTGCTCGATGGAATTTGCCTTGGTCGAGAACGTTTTGGTTCTGCAAGTTTTTTTGTTTGTTTTTGTTTTGCAATCGTAGGTCGCTTTTTTAGCAGTGGGAATTTTGTTGGATGGTCTAACGTATATTTGCAGTAATTAGCTACGAAGTGTTTAGTTTAGGGTTTAATCATGGACTCATGGGACCGTATAGCTGCTAACGTAAAATGATTCAGAAAGATAAACGCAGGATCGTGGAGAAATATTCAGTAGTAATGGTGGATCATCACTGAAAGGCTGGGGCAGTGGCCTTTGTTCTGAGCCTATATGCATTGCTAGGGTGTGATGAAATTGTCATTTAATGTTTAGTTCATTTGCCTGAGTTTTAATGTATGTTCCTTGGCTGATACTGTAATTGCATCTCCAAATCAATGTTTCTTTTAACTAATGAACATTGTTCTGTCTGCTGAAAATCTGCATATGACTTTTATGAACTGTAAGAATGAGTCTAGCACCAAATGTTAAATGTTGGTTCGAGTACATATGGATTATATGGCGAATGAGGAGTCATGGTATTATGAATGCAGCTGACCTGTCAAAGAAGGTCGACCCCAAGGCCCAGGCCCTTAAGGCTGCAAAGGCTGTGAAATCGGGTTCATCAACCTTGAAGAAAACGACCAAGAAGATCCGAACTTCAGTCACATTTCATCGCCCCAGGACCTTGAAGAAGGCAAGGAACCCTAAGTACCCTCGCATCAGTGCGACTCCAAGGAACAAGCTTGACCAATACCGGATCTTGAAGTATCCCCTCACAACCGAGTCAGCCATGAAGAAAATTGAGGACAACAACACCCTGGTGTTCATCGTTGACATTCGTTCTGATAAGAAGAAGATCAAGGATGCTGTTAAGAAGATGTATGACATCCAGGCCAAGAAAGTGAATACCTTGATCAGGTGACAGTTCAAGCTTATTTCCACATCACGTAATTTGGTGCATCTATGAGGCTATAGTAACTGCTTTGCTGTTTGTCTGATCTTTTATTCGCTCATATAAATGAAGTTACTGAATCAAGCATATCATGCGGTTTTAGCTATACTGAATCGAACATATCATGCTACCTGCTGGATGAAGTATTTTTTAATCATAGTTTATACTACTAGTTATCGCAGTAAAGCTTCCACAACTTGGATGTACACAATTTGGCTAGAGAAAAATAAAAGTAATTATCTTTTTAATGACTTTATGATTGCTAGAGCTTGTGAACTACTCATGTGAATCTACTGTATGTATGCTGAATTATTGATGTTGAGTCTCTGCCTTTGTTAATTTGCAGGCCTGATGGAACAAAGAAGGCATATGTGAGGTTAACACCTGATTTTGATGCTTTGGATGTTGCTAACAAGATTGGTATCATCTAGATATTGCTTAAGGCCATTTTAGTTGGACATTGGTTTCTGTATTTTGCATTCGGCATTAGGCAAATTGCTTGAGCGTGTGAATCTTGAGTGCGGTTGAGATTATTATCAATTATAAGACGTGCTTTGACTTTTGTCAATTGACACAGTCTGTTGTTTGTGCTTCTATGATTATGCTGTGTTGGCTTAGCAAACGCTGGCTGTTATTTGATTGTTAGAAGCTGGCCATGACCACACAAGAGAATATCGAACACTGTAATCGTTGTTTCCTAATGTAACATAAACAAAGCACATTGTAATGGTACTACACAAACAAGGCAAATTGTAACTGAGGAAGACGCTTTTGAACTATATGAACCAAACTTTTCCGGAGGTTAGAAGAAGCATTATGAAAAAAATAGGTGAAAGTTGCAAATGGGGAACAACCAAATGTGCAAAGGACTACCAATCTACCATAAAATAAATGAAAGTTGTGCCAGACTTTCCAAGTTAAATTGAAACAATCAAATTGATCACTGATACGAAAGCTTCAACAAGAGAACACGATGACAAAAACCAATCAGAATTAACTTTGCTTTGTTTTTTCTGGCGGTAATTTTTTATTACTCCGTATGTTGAAATTTTTGGATTGTACTTTGCAAAGTTCAATGGTAAGAAGTTCTCATGCACGCTTTGAAAACATCCTTGAAATTCATACAATAGCAGTGTATTGTTTATTTTAAGAGACTTCCACACTACACTTGCATCCCAAATCCATTTGTTCAGAGATTCGATCTACCATATTAGTACCTTTAATCCAATACCAGAACAAAACGTGATGAACGTCAAAATTTTGAATGCACAAAAAGAAAGCTGGACAAAGGGTCTTCTTTGGGCAATAACGTTCTCTTGGATGTTTTGGGTTTCTCTACTGACATAACTCTCTTTTAGGAGATGCTTCCAAAAGAGAAGGAATCGGTAAGGCTTTGTAATAATTAAATTGTTCCCATAATTTTGATATTTAAAAAATGGTTACAGGAAAAATGAAGAGAAAAATGAAACCATAATTATTCATTAGGTTTAGGAAGAAAAGAGTTTACAACAAATACATACTATTGTTCAATAATCAGTCTCCACAATATTGAGACATTTATGTATCCGACAATGGATGAGATTTGGGAACATGTTGTGTAAATCTATGTGTCCGCGATATGCTTTCAGGTAGGGCATATACTTGAATCTCAAAATTTCGATGTTCCATGCACCTTGAGCTGGGTCTCCGGGGACTACTTTGAGATTTCCTCCCACAAAGTAGAGCTTCTTAAGGCTCAGGATTGGCAGTTTCTAAGGGGAAGCACCTCAACACCAGTTTCTTCAGATTGTTACAATGATTGCTTCTTAATGCCTCCTCCTCCTCCTCTAAGTCACTTTGGCACATCTGTGACTGTTGCTGCCAACACTTGAGTTGCTTCCATTTAGAGTGCCACAATGCTTCTGGCCTAAAACCATCATGTGGTTCTTGATCCTCGTGGTAGTTCCTTTTCCATGTGATCTTCATGTTGCAGAGATTCTTCATTCCCTTGAAAGCCATGAGATCTTCACTGTTGGGGAATTGGTCTCTGTTCACAGCAAGGGCCAACTTCCTCAGCTTCTTTAAAGTCAACAGCTCCCTAAGGGTGCATGCCTTTGTATGTTGTCGACCACCAACCTCAAAAGTGATCACAAACCCTTTAAGCACCTCAAGTTTGGATAATAAGGATTAGTCCTTTTGGCAACATGGAAAGGAGGTGACAGTTTGTTATGTAAGATTTGTGAGGGACCCGATGCCAGCAGGGAGTTCCTCCAAGTTACTACAATCTGCAAGATTGAGCATTCTGAGACCGGTGACCCTGCACATAGAATCCGGAAGCTTCTGAATGACCGAAAATCCCTCCATGGACAAAAGCCTCAATCGCTTCATGTTTTTTAACTCCTCCAAGAACTGCAAATCCATGATATCAATTTGCTCCTCATTTTTCAAGAGAAAACCTGCAAGATGAAGCACAGACAAGTTCTCCATATGGGAGAACCATTCTATTATGATATCAAGGATGGTTTCATTAACATAGAGCAATGTATGTATTGTTCTTAATCTTTCTAGCTCTAAAGAAGAGTCGGTGTAGTTGAGCAAAAGTTTGCAAGAAGACGGGCAACCGTCTTTAGATTTTAGCAAGCAAACTCTGCTGGTGGCAGTGATATGTGGAGTGAGCTTGCCATTGTGCTCGTCGAAGTTGAAAATGGGCTCATGCTTTGCTTGTGACCTGACGAAAGCATAATTATCAGGGGACATTTGCCATTTCCCTTCTAGTATATCCATAATGAATCCCTTCTCTTGTAGAGCCAAAAATCTGGCGTACAATGCCCATAATTGTATTTGCAGTTGAGTTAGCATATGTAACAGCCTCGTCAACAAGTGCCTCACCATACCACAAGTTGAATAAGTCCGACTGCTTGACCACTATCCAATTGTCGACATTTGAAAAAACTGCAAAATACAACAAACAATTTCTCTAGATATCTGTCAGGGATTCATAGGAGTTACGAAGGTCTTCGACTGTCTCTGCGTTCATGTCTTCAATCTTCAAAACAACATCTTCCTCATCCTCGCTCGTTGCGAATTGTGACTTTTTCTTTTTCTTTTTCTTTTTCTTCTTCTTCTTCTCCTCATCCTCCTCATCCTCTTCTTCAACACCCACTTGTTTAGGGGGAGGGACCAGGAGCTTCACCTTGGCAATCACCCGTAAGAGTGCAGATAATTTTGTTGAGTGAAGTGGGAACTTATCAGCTGAGAGTTTTGAGGCATCCACGAGGTCAATCAAAAGCTCCTCCACACTAGTGCAACTACTAGAGCTCTCAAGGGCATCGATGTGTTTTAGGATGTATTTCAAATCAGCACGCATATAACCAAACTTCCTCTGGAAGGCTAGACTTGTTGCGGCCACCACACTTGCTGGGGTGCTGGTGGCTTTGACATTCATCTCCACCTTTGAAATAAGATCATCGAGGCTTTTGAATTCGTATACAAACCGATCAAACCCCGAATCACTAATGAAAGTGGAGACAATATGAAAATCATTGCGGTTAGAAGCTAGCCTTTCTTCAAAGCCTACTTGTCCCATCTCACTTGATTGAACCCCATCGAAACCCATATGAAAATCTTTGAGCTTTACGTGATTAATCAAGTCTGGTGCTTTTTCTAGTGATGTTTGCGTGAGATTGAGAGTTTCGAGATTGGTAAGGTTGGCTAAGGAAGGTAGATGTTTGACATTAGTTTTGGAGAGATCAAGCCTCTCAAGGCATACCATGTTATCAAAAACACCATCTCTCAATTCTTCCAACGCACCACAACCAGAGAGATTCAGCTCCTTCAAGCTTCCAAGTTAACCTACATCTTCGGGCTAATCAACAAGGTTTTCACAACCGGAGAGGTCAAGCACCTCGAGTTTAGTCAGGATTTTCATCATCGAAAGATTCACTAACCCCGTACAGTCCCTGATCGAGTGTCAGTTGGCGCAGGTGAATGAGACCTGAAATGAATTCAACGGATTCAATTCCGGATCTTGAAAGATCAAGAGCTTCAAGATCAGGGCTTTCTTTTAATTTGTCGACATGTTTCAGATTTTGAACTCCAGAAAGATCAAGAATCTTGAGGCCGGGTGGAGGATAAGTGTAGGTAAAAAACTCGAACCTATTTGTATCTCTCATGAACAGGTGGGTGAGATGAGGGGGGAGGGCGCTCAACACGTTTGAAGAACCGTATGGCAGTATGAGACACATCAAGCATCTGAAGACTTGGATGGTCAGCCCCCAAGAAGTCAACCATATAATCCAAAGTGGTGCAATGAGATAAATCAAGCACCTCGAGTTTTTGCAATCCCCCCCTTGGTGAGGAAAGGGAGCATAGTTTGGAACACCCTCTAAGAATGAGCCAACAGAGCTCACTAAGGTTATCATAGAACACCTCCTCTTCCTCTTCCTCTTCGTGAGGAAAGGTTTCAAGAAGAGGAAGATAGGACAATTTCTAGGCATCCAAGTGCAGGCATCCGAGGAAATGCCGGAAGGGAATGAAACTCAGAGCAGCCTCTAACAACGAGGGAGCGAAGATTTGTAAGCTTGAGTAAGAAGTCATCTGCAGCTAACTGTTTGATGAGGAGATGAGACAAGATGAGGTTCTGAAGTTGGGTCATCCCAGAGATGGCATCAGGAAGATTTGTGAGCTGGGTGATCCCGGAGATTTCGAGAGTGGTCAAGCTTTCAAATTTCTCGAAAGGGAAGTGGGCTGCTCGTAGAAACAACAGCTCACAGCCTTGAAGCACCAACACAGAAGGCTCCTTAATCCTCTCAAGTACATGCCTCACAGAGGCAGGGGTGGGATTGGATTGTGTTACGTAGTTGTGGCCCTTGTTAGGGGGCATGAAATGCCTGAGCCGGTGATTTCTGCCAATCAAATCAGATGCCACCCCAAAGTTCTCAGGCCCGCCAAAACCGAACCAGTCAAACGGTCGGACGCAAAATCCCTGAGGTCTACCAGTTGAATGCTTGTTGAGCTCAGCCTTGTTACTGATTTCTGCAATAGAAGGTGCAACAAATATACATTCATATACAAATTACACATATACACACATTTTAACTTAATGACTGACGCATAACTTTACGAGAGTGGGGACACAACTTATATTTGTTGACTTAAACAAAAATATCGACGGTTGATGATATATATCATCTTTTTTCGTGTTTATTTTTAGAGAAATTTGTCGGAAACTACTCGTATGATAGGCCATATTTCGCTAAACCACCCGGATGTTTGGATATTATTTTGGACCACCTGTATGATGGTCTCTGTTAACAAAAAAATTAACCACCCCACCCCATATTCCGTTTAAAAACCGTCAGCTGTGCGTGGCCACGTGTCATTTTAATATATTTATTTTCTTTTACACATTTTAGCACTTAAAAATACCAAAAAAACCAAAAAACATAATTTGAAACTGTTATTTTCTGTTATTCCGTTTAAATAATTAATTTTCTTTTTCTTTTTTCATTTTTAATCTTTAAAATTTTCTTTTACCCCACCCCACCCCACCCCACCCCAGGTGACTGTTCAAGATTATTTCCATGTCACATAATTTGGTGCATTTACTAGCCTATAATAAACTGCTTTGCTGTTTGTCTGATCTTTTATTGGCTCATATAAATGCAGTTACTGAATCAAGCATATCATGTGGTTTTAGTTATACTGAATCGAACATATCATGCTACCTGCTGGATGAAGTATTTTTTAATCATAGTTTATACTACTAGTTATCGCAGTATAGCCACCACAACTTGGATGTAAACAATTTGGTTAGGGAAAAACAAAAGTAACTATCTTCTTATGACTTTTGTCAAAGTAATTTATCTTGAATTACTTGTAGTGTCTTGTCTTACCTTTTTTATGATTTTGATTTCTAGAGCTTGTGAACTACTCATCTGAATCTACTATATGTATGCTGAATTATTGATGTTGAGTTTCTGCCTTTGTTAATTTGCAGGCCTGATGGAACAAAGAAGGCATATGTGAGGTTAACACCTGATTTTGATGCTTTGGATGTTGCTAACAAGATTGGTATCATCTAAATATTGCTCAAGGCCATTTTAGTTGGACATTGGTTTCTGTATTTTGCAATCGGCATTAGGCGAATTGCTCGAGTGTGTGAATCTTGAGTGAGGTTGAGATTATTATCAATTATAAGACGTGCTTTAACTTTTGTCAATTGATGCAGTCTGTTGTTTGTGCTTCTATGATGATGCTGTTGGCTTATAGCAAGCGCTGGTGGCTAATTGATGGTTAGAAGCTGACTAATTACCACATAAAAGAATATTGAATGAAGCACAAACAAAGCATATTGTAATGATACACAAGCAAAGCAAATTGTAACTAAAGAAGACACGTTTTAACTATATATGAACCATACTTTTCTGAAGATTTTTGAACTATATGAACCAAACTTTCCGAAGGTTAGAAGAAGTATTATAAAATAAATTGCAATTGGCGAACCAACCAAATATGCAAATGACTACCATAAAATAGGTTTCAAACTCGTATTAATCCCGTGCCTTGAAGGCACGAATTTGATTTAATTAAAATCTTAGTTTAAATTTCATATAAAGTTATTCAAAAAAATAATTTCATATAAAATCTTGTATTAGTTTATTTATTTTGTTCCTAATGAGATTTATTTTAATATAATTGAATAACATAACATATTAGATACATTATGTGTACAATTTATTTAATATCATTATTAGACACATACCATATTAGATAAATTCTAGGTTAAAAATATAACTAAATAAAAATATATCTTATGTGTACAATTTTGGATAGATTTTTTTATGATTTGGATAGATTTATTATGTGTACAATTTAATGTGGGGTCTACAATGAAATTTCAACCAATATTAATAAAGATGGATGATGCGGTCCAATGAGAGTTTCACATGTGTTGTGCTAAATATTATTTCTAATCCCTGCTTTAGTATATAGTTATGACTGATCACTGATGCGAAGCTTCCACAAGAGAGCACCAAACTTCGTTTCAAAAGTTGTCCATAATCCATATAGCCATTTTTGTAAATTTTTACTCCATCCGAAGGTTAGAAGAAGTATTAGAGCATGTGTAGCATTGGCCAACATTTACTCATTTATCCTTAGAAGAAGAAAAATGAATAAACAATTGTTAAATATTGAGGGAGGAGGAGAAAAAATAAAACATATGAAGACCGGCCTTACTATGTTCAGGATTTAAGTTGGGATTTTTAGAGTGTAGCTTGCAAAGTTCAATGGTAATAATTTTTCTCATTCACGTACACTTCAAAACATCCTTGAAATTCATACAATAGCAGTGTATTATTTAAATTAAGAGACTTCCACACTAAATTTGCATCCCCTCTCCCATAGACGCTACAATATTGGGGTTACAAGGGGCATGACAACATTCTGAATCATCAACACTTTGGGCAAGTAAGCCTAAGAGTGCAATGCAAAATGTTTACAACAAATAGATACTAATATTCTGAATCATCAATTTCAATATTGGGACATTCATGTATCCGAGGACGGTTGACATTCGGCAATATGTCGTCCAACTCTCTGCAACTTGCTTTCAGGTAGGGCATATGTATGAATTTTAGAATTGTGACGTTCCATGCTCCTTGAGTTGGGTCTGTAGGGATTGCTTTGAGATTTCCTCCCACAAAGTAGAGCTTCTCAAGGTTCAAGAATTCACCTTGATGCAGCCAATTGGGTGCAGTTTCTAAAGGGAAACAACTCAGGACCAATTTTTTCAAATTATCAAAATGATTGCTTCTTAATGGCTCCTCCTCCTCTAAGTCACTTTGGCACATCTGTGACTGTTGCTGCCAACACTTGAGTTGCTTCCATTTAGAGCGCCACAATGCTTTTGGTCTAACACCATCATGTGGTTCTTGATCCTCGTCATAGTTCCTTTTCCATGTGATCTTCATGTTGCAGAGATTCTTCATTCCCTTGAAAGCCATGAGATCTTCACTATTGGGGAAATGGTCTCTGTTCACAGCAAGGGTCAACTTCCTCAGCTTCTTTAAATGCAGCAGCTCTTTGAGGGTGCATGCCTTTGTATGTTGTCGACCACCAGCCTCAAAAGTGATCACAAACCCTTTGAGCACCTCAAGTTTGGATAACAATGATAGCCCTTTCGGCAACATGGAAAGCAGGTGACAGTTTGTTAGGTCTATATGGGTAAGATTTGCGAGGGACCCGATGCCAGCAGGGAGTTCCTCCAAGTTAGTACAATCTGCAAGACTGAGCATTCTGAGACCGGTGACCTTGCAAATAGAATCCGGAAGCTTCTGAATAACCGAAAATCCCTCCATGGACAAAAGCCTCAACTGCTTCATGTTTTTCAACTCCTCCAAGAACTGCATATCCATGATATCAATTTGCTCCTCATTTTCCAAGAGAAAACCTGCAAGATGGAGCACAGACAAGTTCTCCATATAGGAGAACCATTCCGTTTTGATATCAAGGATGGGTTCATTAACATAGAGCAATGTATGTATTGTTCTGAATCTTTCTAGCTTTAAAGAAGAGTCGGTGTAGTTGAGCCAAAGTTTGCAAGAAGATGGGCAACCATCTTGAGATTTCAGCAAGCAAGCTCTGTTGGTGGATGGGATATGTGGAGTGAGCTTGCCATTGTGCTCGTTGAAATTGAAGAAGCGCTCATACTTTGCTTGTGACCTGACGAAAGCATATTCATCAGGGTGCATGCGCCAAGTTCCTGCTTGCATATCCTGAATGAATTCCTTCTCTTCTAGAGCCTTAAAAATCTGGTGCACAATGTCTTCAATTTTATTTACATCCTTCTCGGCCTCGGCAGTAGAAACTTGGCAGGAAGTTTGGTCTGCACCGTTTCTTGCTGATCCGGTCACCCCACCCGTACACACATCTGGATTGGGATTCAAAGATGTTGGCTCTAGCTGATTCAGACTTTCATTTGGACTCAGCTGAAGATTTGCAGTTGAGTTATTAGCATCTGTAACAGCGTCGTCAAGGAGTGCCTCACCGCACCACAACTTGAATAAGACCGACTGCTTGACCTCTATGCAATAGCCACTGACATTTGGAAAAATTGCAAAATACAACAAACAGTCTTTTTGCATATCTGTCAGGGATTCATAGGAGTTACGAAGGTCTTCAAGTGTCTCTGGGTCCATGTCTTCAATATTGCGAACAACATCTTCCTCATCCTTGATCGTTGCGAACTGCGACTTCTTCTTCTTCTTCTTCTTCTTCTTCTTCTTCTTCTTCTTCTTCTTCTTCTTCTTCTTCTTCTTCTTCTTCTTCTTCTTCTTCTTCTCATCCACTTGTTTAGGGGGAGGGACTAGGAGCTTCAACTTGGCAATCACCCGTAAGAGTGCATATAATTTTGTGGAGTGAAGTGGGAACTTATCAGTTGAGAGTTGTGAGGCATCCACGAGGTCAATCAAAAGCTCCTCCACACTAGTGCAACTGCTAGAGCTCTCAAGGGCGTCGATGTGTTTTAGTATGTATTTCAAATCAGCACGCATGTTTCCAAACTTCCTCTTGAAGGCTAGACTCACACTTGTTGGGGTGCTGGTGGCTTTGATATTCATCTCCACGTTTGAAATGAGATCATCGAGGCTTTTGAATTCGTATACAAACCGATCAAACCCTGAAGCACACTTGAAAGTGGAAACAATATGAAAATCATTGCGGTTAGAAACTAGCCTTTCTTCAACGCCTGCGTGTCCCCTCCCACTTGATTGAACCCCAACGAAACCCATCTGGGCACTTTGAGGAGGCACAAACTCTTTGAGCTTTACATGATTAGACAAGTCTGGTGCTTTTTCCACTGATGTTTGTGAGAGATTGAGAGTTTGGAGATTGGTAAAGTTGGCTAAGGAAGGTAGATGTTTGACATTAGTTTTGGAGAGATCAAGCCTCTCAAGGCGTACCATGTTATCAAAAACACCCTCTCTCAATTCTTCCAACGCACCACAACCAGAGAGATTCAGCTCCTTCAAGTTTCCAAGGCAACCTACATCTTCGGGAAAATCAGCAAGGTTTTCACAACCGGAGAGGTCTAGCATCTCGAGTTTAGTCAGGCTTCTCATCATCGGAAGATTCACTAACCTAGTACAGTCCATGAGTATCAGTTGGCGAAGGTGAATGAGACCTGAAATGAATTCAACGGATTCAACTCCGGATCTTGAAAGATCAAGAGCTTCAAGATCAAGGCTTTGCTCTAACATGTCGACATGTTCTAGATTTTGAACTCCAGAAAGATCAAGAATCTTGAGGCCGGGTAGAGGAAAAGAGTAGGAAAAAAACTTGAACCTGTCTATATGTCTCAAGAATAGGTGGGTGAGATGAGAGGGAGGGTGATCAGTAGATTTGAACAAACACAGGGCAGTATGAGACACATCAAGCATCTGAAGGCTTGGATGGTCAGACATCATGATGTCACCCATATCCTCCAAAGTGGTGCAATGAGATAGATCAAGCACCTCGAGTTTTTCCAATTTCCAGGAGGGTAATGGAACGGAGCGTAGTTTGGAACACCCTCGAAGAATGAGCCAACGGAGCTCATTAATGTTATCATAGAAGTCCTCCTCTTCCTCTTCGCAAGGAAAGGTTTCAAGAAGAGGAAGATAGGACAATTCCAGGCTTACAAGTGCAGGCATCCGAGGAAATGCTGGAAGGGAATGAAACTCAGAGCAGCCTCTAAACGACGAGGGAGCGAAGATTTGTGAGCTTGAGTAAGAAGTCATCTGCAGGTAGCTGTTTGATGGGAAGATGAGACAAGGTGAGGCTCTGAAGTTGGGTCATCCCAGAGATTGCATCAGGAAGAGCTGTGAGCTGGCCGATTCCGGAGATTTCGAGAGTGGTCAAGCTTTCGAATTTCTCGAAAGGGAAGTGGGCTGCTTGTAGAAACAACAGCTCACATCCTTGAAGTAGAAACACAGAAGGCTCCTTTATCCTCTCAAGCACAGGCCTCACAGAGGCAGGGGTTGGATCGGACTGTGATACGTATTTATGGCCCTTGTTAGGGGGCAAGAAATGCTTGAGCCGATGGTTTCTGCCAATCAAATCAGATGTCACCCCAAAGCTCTCAGGCCCACCAAAACCGAACGAGTTGAACGGTCGGACGCCAAATCCCTGAGGTCTGCCAGTTGAATCCTTGTTGAGCTCAGCCTCGTTACTCATTTCTGCAATAGATGGTGCAACAAATATACATTCACATACAGATTATACATATACACACATTTTAACTTAATGATCCCTATAGTAGTTGTAGATCTGGTTATTTGCTTGCACAAACCGGTTGTTTTCAGCAGTTGGGATATCTAAACTATTAGGCACAGACAGAGATATATACATATCCATATATATACAAGATCAGTAACAGAAATGCTAGAAAGATATTTTCACTTTACCCCAAATTAATTCATGTGAAGTTGTATATATATATATGCATTAGTTAGCTGATCAACGATAACAACCCGGGTCTGTAAGGTTGAAAAGGATAAGAAGATCTATGGTTGATGACTAATTCAAGTTCACATTCCCACATTAATCGTTGTGAGACAGCAATAAACCAAGCATCCGTTAGATGAGTACATACCTGAAGATTGAAGCTAGGCAGAGCCGTTGACTGAAGTAGCAAATAGGGAAATGGGAGGAGTAATTTCTGCGGGAGCCCAGAATTTTTGTATGAGGGAATGATCCCGTCTTTGACCGAGTATATATACTGGAGTGGATTAAGTTGAATCACTCCATCAATTAATAGCTCGCTAATAGTGTTCATATTTGGTCGTTTTTTTATAATACTTTTTTTGTTCATATTGCTTTCCCCCAGAATTAAAATTAAATGCATAGAACGTGCCCAGATGCTTGTGCATGCAACTACACGTGATGTGCCCATCACGTTTCAGCTGTATGTTAGTGGGGGAGGCTGCAGCTTCCTGATGCCTCCTGAATCCCGATATGTATATGTAATAAGACATTAAAAGAGGGGGCAAATTGAGCTGTGGTCATTGTCGATTATAGTATACATATGTATTATATGGCGAATGGGGATGCATGTTACTATGACTGCAGCTGACCTGTCAAAGAAGGCCGACCCCAAGGCCCAGGCCCTTGAGGCTGCAACGGCTGTGAAATCGGGTTCATCAACCTTGAAGAAAACGACCAAAAACATCCGAACTTCAGTCACATTTCATCGTCCAGGACCTTGAAGAAGGCAAGTATTGTGTACGTGTAGTATAGTGGGCTTATATATGTGGGCTTGGTTTATGAAAGGAGGTAGAGGCCCAAAGCCATTCAGCTTACAATCCAGCGTGAATGAAACGGTGAGTTTGGAGGAACATTTAATTAACCTAGCTATATAAGGTGAGTTAGTGGAATTATTTGGAGCTCTCAGAACACAAGCGCCGTATTCACATCAGAGAAGAGAGAGAGAGAGCTAAAGAGTGAAGGCACATCTCAGGCCAAGGTTTCCGGCCAACTTCCCAGCCACGGTGGTGGAGCAGACGACGGCGTCTCCAGCTCGGCGAGATCCATTGTGAAGACGAAGAGGAAGCCTCATCTCGAGCCTTCCGACGCCTTGATTGGGGGCGTTAAAATCCCGATCAGAGATCTTCTTCCTCTATACTTTCTTGTTGTTTTTCTGGTTTCTTGATGGCGTTACTCCATTCTCAGCTTTACTAGTTTCTAGATCTAGGCTTTACTTTTGTAGCTGATCTTGAACCTTTGTGTGAAAACTAATAGTGGATTCCGACGAGTCTCCGGCTGAGACTCCCCAGACGTAGGGTTATCCCGAACTGGGTCACCAAATCGCTTGCGTTCTTCTTGTCCTTCATACTTGCTTTGTTTCTGTTTTTGTTAAATTCCGAACGAATCTGCGTATTACTAGGGTTAGAGTACGTATTTACAGATTGGTATCAGATCATATGTTATCGTTTCTGTGATTTTTGCTTCCGTTGAAACCCTAGATCTGCTTTTCTGTGTCCAGATCTGATTAGGGTTGTTTTTGTACATTCGAGTTTCTGTATATAGATATCGATTCTTGTTTGTACAAAGGTGTGAATCTGTGTTTGAAAGATTAGGTTCTTGTTCTTTAGCTTGAAACCTGTCTGCTCAAAAATTGTGTTTCTATTGTCTGGTTGTTGTTCAGAGAAATAAACTGACTTTGTGTTTCTTGGACTTTACAGGGCAATAATGGCAGATCCATACAAAATCAAACCATTTGATGGAGTCATGGACTTTTCCATGTGGAGAGTCAAGATGAAAGCTATCCTAACTAAGGAAAGGTGTTATCATGCCATAACAGATGTTTGGGATGTAGACATTACTACAGCTGAGAAAGAGGAAACCCAAGAGCTTGCTCATGCCGAAGTGATGCTGAGATTAACTGACGACGTAGCTCGTCAGGTTGTAAGTCATTCCAAACCTAAACCCTTGTGGGATGCTCTTGAATCTATATATCTCTCTAAATCTCTGCCTAATAGGATTACTTTGTTGTGCAAGTTTTTCATGTTTAAAATGGATACTAGCATGACCTTGAATGAAAATCTTGATAGATTCTTGAAATTAACTCAGGATTTGGCTAGATGTAAAGATGAGATTAAAGATGAGCATCAAGCTGTTATTCTTCTGAATTCTTTGCCTTCACAATTTGATGTTTTGAAAGACGTTATTCAATATGGCAGAGATGATTTATCTGTTAGTAAACTGACTGAAATGATAATTCAAAAGAATGAGTCATTAAAGGTGTTTAAACTGAAAAATGGTTCTAAAACTGAAAGTAAGGCTGATTCTAAGAATGAGGTCATGTTTACTAAAGGTAAAGGAAAGAATAACAAGAATAAAAAGAAAAATGAAAAATCTGAAAAGAAAAATGATTCTTCTTCTTCTACTGGCAAAGATAAAGATGTGAAGTGTTATTACTGTGGAAAAGATGGTCACTATTCTACAGATTGTAGGAAGAAAAAGAGAGATGATAAGAATAAAAATAATTCAGATGGTCAAACTAATGTTTTTGAATCTCACTGTCAATATTCTGATGAGCTTTTAATTGTTTCTAATTCATGTGATGAGTCTTCTTGGATTCTCGATTCTGGCTGTACTATGCATGCTACCCCTGATAAATCATGTTTTGAATCTCTGAATTTATCTGATAGTGGTGTAGTAATGTTAGGAGATCATACAGCTTTGCAAATTAGAGGTATTGGTAGAGTTCCTCTTAGGATGCATGATGGAAAAATTAGAACTATTCAGAATGTGAGATGGGTTCCTGAATTAAGAAGAAATTTGTTGTCTGAATCTGTCTTTGATGATCTTGATTGTCAAATTGTTACTTCTAAAGGTATAAGAGATGTAATCAGAAATAATACAGTTCTTATTAGGAGCATTAAAAAGGGCGGTTTATATCATGTTATAGGATCACCTGAGCTTAATGTCTCTAAAGATGTTAACAATTCTGAAATTCTGGATTATACTAAGAAATTGCATGCTAGACTAGGTCATATAGGCAATAACGGGATACATTATTTGTTTAAACATGGCTTAACTGATAAAAAGCCCTGTGACATTACCTTTTGTGAAACATGTGTCCTAGGAAAGAAGACTGCCCATAGCTTTAATAAATCTCAATTTAAGGCTAACAAACCCTTAGAATATATTCACTCTGATTTATGGGGGCCAGCTCAAGTAGCGACCATAGGGGGTAGAAGGTATTTCCTGTCCATAATAGATCACTATTCTAGAAAGGTGTGGGTCTGTCTTCTTAAGACTAAAGATGAAGCTTTTGATCAATTCAAAAATTGGAAAGTCATGGTTGAAAGTCAATCTGGTCATAAAGTTAAATGCCTAAGAACTGACAATGGTCTAGAGTTTTGCAATAAAGATTTCAATGAATTTTGCATTCTTAATGGGATAAAAAGACATTTAGCCATCCCTGACACTCCACAACAAAATGGAACTGCCGAGAGGATGAATAGGACTTTGCTAGAAAAAGCTAGATGCATGCTTATTCATTCTGGGATGAAAAACTCCCTCTGGGGTGAGGCTGTAATTACAGCTGCATACCTCATAAATAGATCTCCTTCATCTGTCATTGAGTTTAAAACGCCTCAAGAAATGTGGTCTGGCAATAAACCAAATCTGTCATACTTAAAACCTTTTGGCTGCACTGCTTATGCTCAAATAGCTCAGGGCAAACTTCAGCCCAGAGCTCAGAAATGTGTGATGTTGGGTTATCCTGAGGGGGTTAAGGGGTATAAACTGTTACTTATTCAGCCTAAAGGGTATAAAGTAATAACCTCTAGATCCGTGACCTTTAATGAATCTGAATTTTACTTTAAGAGCAAATTAATGCCTGGAAATGAAGTGACAGGTACAACTGAAGCTCAATCCTCTCTAGAGCCACAAGCTGGACACTTCTTCTTGCCAAATGACACTTTTGGCGCAGCAAATGAAGAGGTTGAATTCGACATTGGCCATTCCGGTGCCCAACAAAACAGCACTGAAGAACATGGCAGCAATACAGCTCAACAAACTCCCCAATTTGGGGGGACAGAGATAAGTGCATCTAACTTTAATGCACTTAATTCAAATCCTTCTCATGATGATGTTTCACAAAATAATGAATTGTCTGCTTCTTCTATTTCTAATGACAATTCTGATGCTAATTCTGTCCATGATGAACCTATTTTGCATGATGATATTGTTGATGATCCTGTCTTAAATAATGATGTGAATCCTCTGCATGATTATCAGCTTGTAAGAGATAGGGAACCTAGGATAAGAATTCCAAATAGAAAATTTGATGATTTTGTGAACTTGCTTGAATCTTTTAAGAAGGATTATGATAAAATTGTTGAGTTTGCCTTTACTGCTGCTGAGATTGTTAAAAATTATACCCCTGAGACTTATGATCAAGCTATAAGTTGTAAAAATAGTTGTGAATGGTTGCAAGCTATGCATGAAGAGATCCAATCCATGTATGCTAATCAAACCTGGATTTTAGTTCCTAAACCCCCAAAAGCTAGATTAATAGACTGTAGATGGATTTATAGAATTAAGGAAGGAGTATCTAAAACTGACCCTCCTAGGTTTAAGGCTAGGCTAGTAGCTAAAGGCTTTACCCAAAAAGAAGGTGTTGATTATAACGATATCTTTGCTCCTGTCGTTAAATATAAAACCATGCGTTTATTGATTGCTATGACTGCTGTCTTTGATTGGGAATTGGAACAAATGGACGTTAAAACTGCTTTTTTGCATGGTGACTTACATGAGACCATTTATATGAGCCAACCTAAAGGTTTTATTGATAAAGACAAACCTGATCATGCTTGTTTGTTAAAAAGGTCTATCTATGGGTTAAAACAATCGCCTAGGCAATGGAACAAAAAATTTGACTCGTGTATGATTTCTCTTGGATTCACTAGGAGCAGTTTTGATACTTGTTTATATCTTAAGCATGTTAAAACTAAAAATCCCATGTATGTCTTGCTTTATGTGGATGACATTCTTCTAATTAGTAGTTCAAAAGCTATGATTAGTGGTGTTAAAACAGATCTGAAAAAGTACTTTGACATGAAAGATTTAGGCTCTGCAAAAAGAATCCTAGGTGTTGATATTCATAGAGATCGCACTAAGAGAATGATTTACTTGTCTCAAACTGATTATATTGCTAAGGTTCTTGACAGGTTCTCAATGAAAGATGCTAAATCCTCTTCCATACCTTTAGGAGGGCATCTTACCTTCTCAAAATCTGATTGCCCTGCAACTGAAAAAGAGAAGAAGGAAATGGCAAAAGTGCCATATGATGTGGCTGTTGGATCCTTGATGTATTCTATGCTTTGTACTAGGCCAGATTTAGCTTTCGCTATAAGTGTTCTTAGTCGTTATATGTCTAATCCTGGTGCTAAACACTGGGCAGCTATGAAGTATTTACTGAAATATGTAAAAGGGACTGAGAACATTGGTTTGGTATACGCTGAGCATAGTTCGAGGAACAATTTGTATGGTTATGTAGACTCGGACTATGCCAGCAATAAGGATAACAGGAGATCTACTACTGCATACTTTTATACCTGGGCAGGGAATTGCATTTCCTGGAAGTCCCAGCAGCAGCCTATAGTCGCTTTATCATCGACTGAGGCTGAATACATAGCGGCCACCGAGGCTGCTAAGGAGGCTACATGGTTGTGTGGTATATTGCATGAGATTGAAGGCAAAACTTATATGCCTATACTCTTTTCAGATAGTCAGAGTGCTTTGTATTTATGCAAGGACCCTGTCTATCACGAGAAGACGAAACATATTGATGTTCGTTACCACTATATAAGAAAGAAAGTGGAAGACCAGGAGATTACTGTGAAGAAAATACCTGGAGATGAAAATCCTGCTGACTTTGGGACGAAGGTCGTACCTTCGAACAAATTTGTCTTCTGCAGGAATGCTCTCCACATCAGTGATGTACACTGAGATGTGGAGATCGAGTCAATGAAGAACAGGAAACTTGTTGGAATCCCTATTTTGTTTTCTTACTAGGTTCTTTAGAAGTTTTGTACAAGACTTAGGAGGGCAAATTGTTGCAACCAAGTCTTGTATTAATCTTCTATGACATAGATAGTGGCATGCAAGAGTTTAGACTTAGAAATAATGAGACTTGTAATTTTGAGTATCATAAATTAAGACACACATAAGCACACTTAAGCACTACACTTATCAAGTGGCTTCCCTGGAAATCAAAATTCAGTTTGGATGTAGCTTGATATTGTGTACGTGTAGTATAGTGGGCTTATATATGTGGGCTTGGTTTATGAAAGGAGGTAGAGGCCCAAAGCCATTCAGCTTACAATCCAGCGTGAATGAAACGGTGAGTTTGGAGGAACATTTAATTAACCTAGCTATATAAGGTGAGTTAGTGGAATTATTTGGAGCTCTCAGAACACAAGCGCCGTATTCACATCAGAGGATTCACATCATTATTTAAGACAGGATCATCAACAATATCATCATGCAAAATAGGTTCATCATGGACAGAATTAGCATCAGAATTGTCATTAGAAATAGAAGAAGCAGACAATTCATTATTTTGTGAAACATCATCATGAGAAGGATTTGAATTAAGTGCATTAAAGTTAGGAACCCCAAGTACCCTCGCATCAGTGCAACTCCAAGGAACAAGCTTGACCAATACCGGATCTTGGAGTATCCACTCACAACCGAGTCAGCCATGAAGAAAATCGAGGGACAACAACACCCTGGTGTTCATCGTTGACATTCGTTCCGATAAGAAGAAGATCAAGGATGCTGTTAAGAAGATGTATGACATTCAGGCGAAGAAAGTGACTACCTTGATCAGGTGACAGTTCAAGATTATTTCCATGTCACATAATTTGGTGCATTTACTAGCCTATAATAACTGCTTCGCCTTTTGTCTGATCTTTTATTGGCTCATACAGATTAAGCTACTGAATCAAGCATATCATGGGGCCTTAGTTATACCGAATCGAACATATCATGCTACCTCCTGGATGAAGTATTTTTTAATCATAGTTTATACTACTAGTTATCGCAGTATAGCTTCCACAACTTGGATGTACACAATTTGGCTAGAGAAAAATAAAAGTAATTATCTTTTATATGACTTTATGACTGGTAGAGCTTGTGAACTACTCATCTGAATCTACTATGGGTATGCTGAATTATTGATGTTGAGTCTCTGCGTTTGTTAATTTGCAGGCCTGATGGAACAAAGAAGGCATATGTGAGGTTAACACCTGATTTTGATGCTTTGGATGTTGCTAACAAGATTGGTATCATCTAAATATTGCTTAAGGCCATTTTAGTTGGACATTGGTTTCTGTATTTTGCATTCGGCATTAGGCAAATTGCTAGAGTGTGTGAATGTTGAGTGAGGTTGAGATTATGATCAATTATAAGACGTGTTTTAACTTTTGTCAATTAACAGTCTGTTGTTTGTGCTTCTATGATTCTGCTGTGTTGGCTTATAGCAAATGCTGGTGGTTAATTGATTAATTGTTAGAAGCTGACTAACATATCGAACACTGTAATCATTGTTTCCCGAATGAAACACAAACAAAGCACATTGTAATGATACTACACAAACAAAGCAAATTGTAACTGAGGAAGACGCTTTTGAACTATATGAACCAAACTGTTCCGAAGGTTAGAAGAAGCATTATGAAATTGCAAGTGGGGAACCAAGCAAATGTGCAAAGGAGTACCCATAAAATAGGTTTCAAATTGATCATTGATGTAAAGCTTCTACAAGAGAACACGAGTTGTATTTTCAGACGCTACTTTTTTATTACTAGGTAAAAGCCCCGTGCAACCACGGGGGCATAATGGTGTTTATTTGTAAGTTAATTTGGCTATTAGTAGGTACATAAATGGTGATGCATTTCACACAAGCACAAGTATGATAGCTCCATATGGCTGTTTTACTATGCATTCAACCATTCGCCATTACAAAGTTGTAAATCTGGCAAATCATAATCAAATTAACACACCTTCATGAAGGATCTTACTTACATCATCATATTGCTTTTCTTTTCAACTAATTCTGGAACGCAATGGAGTAAGTGGTCTATTTCTTCAGGAATTTCAACCTTTGCACAGTTTTGTCTTTCCGCCTACCACAACAATGGTTCCATCTTGCATAGCCCATATCTACATGGTCGGCGTTGAATTGGTGATTACAAAATACGCACAATGCAAAGCACAAGAACAACTTTAATGTGCCCAAAAAACAGAAACATTTGCAAAAAGAAAATAATGTTGTAATAGATGAGGATGAATGTTACCTGTGCACGAGATAGATAGCCTATGCATGTGGTGAGCATCAGGGCACCAAATCCAGCATATATATTGGAACACCTGGGTCAGATGCTTAAACGTTAAAAAAATACCCAAAATAAGAGTTGAGAAGAGTATAAAAACTAGTGATGAGAAAATAACGTACTGATTCTATTGCATAGACAGGAACCATCAGTATAAGTTCAATCAAAAACTTCTGCTCCTGCAATCAAGTTAGAAGGAGCACTATTAGTTTCAAAAGCTAGAAAAAAAAACAACAAAATATCTGAAAAGAAATTATACAATGAATCTCTGCATGAGACTGGGAACACTAACATTTAAGGTATGTAGCTAAAGATCAAGTGAATAAGAAACTGAAATTACTTCACTCAGCAAATTTATTAAATATTCCAACAAATGTCCTTGTATCCAAGGCAATAAATCTGACGACTATATTTTTTGTTTTCACTACAATGCTAAAATAAGAAAATACAAACTTGTGTCCACTCAGCAAGTGCTTATTTTCGTTCCCATCTGTTATCCATGTCAAAGAAGCTCCAAATCGCACTCATTAAAAACAACTTTCCAAACAAAAGCTAGTGGAAAGATGAATCAATCGATTACCATATTTAGGTGAGTTCCTTCTATGCTGAAGTTCAAGCTATTGCCATCCAGTTACAAAGAATTTAAGTGTTATAAACTCACAAGATGAGCAAAACAAAACTCAGGTATTAAGCAAAAGCTTAAGTGACTAAAAGAAATTATAATGCACAAACCTCACGCTTAAGTAAGCTGCTTTGTTGGTTGGCTTCCCCCAAGTGCTGCTGAATTGCATATCCCTTCTGAAATTTTGACGGTGAAAGACGAAGGCAAAGATGGAAGGTTACCAACTTCGTAGTTCTTCTCTTCCCTCCACCACTGCTCAATTCGAACACCTACACTTCTCAGGACTGATAATGCCTTGTCTGGGTACTGGCCCATGCAGACTCTCCTGAGAGCATAAAAGCGCCAGCTCGTTGTCTAACATGCAGCTTCGGATACATCAGCAACCTCAGCTCTGGTAGGTGTAGGGTACTCAATCATGGCGTCATCATCCTCTAATTGCTGATGCCAAAGTATGCTTTCATTTGCACCCGTTAAAATGTAATGGGGAGCAATGCAATTTCAGCTCCCGCTCTCCTCTCCCTCTGCCCGCCTCTGGTGTTTCCGCTAGTGCTAAACTGAAGTTTACCTGAAGTAGATCAATGTTGTTGTTGTTGTCGTAAATAATCATAATGAATAAAATATCATTCAATAATCATCTAGCAAATGAATCCCATCGAGCCTTATTAGACCCCCTTAATTCCTCCCAAAACCAAAGCAATGCATTATAAAAATGCCACTAAAGTAATCCAGAAATGATCAACATCTAGAAATGTTTACAGTTACAATTATAACTGATGCACCAAAGGTGCTTCATTCATAGCACAAGAACCACAACAAGTAACAAAAACTAAAAAAACAAAAATAGGCTCCATGTCCTACTATTCATCTTTTCATTTTAGAATTTTTTTTGTGCAAAAAGGTAAAAAAAAACAAAATAACAAGCCTTCTTATGGGATGATCTTTCTCTTGCATATAAGAACACCCTTTGGAACATGTTAATTTATATCATATTGCAATTTATAATAACCAACACCATTTATTTACCCCAACATGGCATCCTAACCTGCACTTTGAGCAGCTGTGTGAAGGACCCACTTTGCTTTGAAGCTGGATTTGTCGAGGCCCCACTTCGAATGAACCAGGCAGCAAAAGACCAATACAAACAATCACTTGTACCATTTTTTTTTTACTTTACACTTTTACAGTATCATCACAATTCTTTTTCACTTCAGCAGCAAACTTCAGCCACATCTATACTGCTCTAGCTCTTCGAGCATATCTCCTTGTGCATCCACCAACACTGCCATATCCATGAATATCTACAATTGAAAACGTGGACTAATTCATCAGCCAGTGCAATCAACATAACTTCACAAAGCAATCAGTGCTCTGCTCATTGCTTTCACTATGAAAAAGAAGCATTCTAAAGATAGTGAAGTGAATGAAGTAAAGATTTGACAGAATAAAAAGCATACCTTCTGCAGCTTCATAAGTTTCCGCTCTTCCTTTCTTAAAAGTGGGTTGTAGATTGAGGCATTTCTGGTAGTGGCAAACCTGTCCTCGCCCTTGTTCTTGAATTGCTTTCTGAAAAATCTGCTCACTATCACTAGTCTGAGTAAAATTAATCGATCAAGTGTCTGTCTAGTGAAAAAGTAAAACAAGCATGAGAAACTGCAAACACATAGAGTGACCCCACAAAGCAAGAAGGACAAATAGATGTTTAATCTTCACCTCTTCATTAGCATGTTCCCCCGCTACTGCCAATCACAGGAACCAATACAACGATAAGTAACTCGGATTTATTGAATGCCAGATCAATGAAACACTATGTGATTGTCACTGTTGTACAGGGAGAAAGACTCAAACCTGTGAAGACCCGCCTTTCCACAACTTCGCGATACTCTTGATGGATATTTTCACGCAAAGTCTGTACACAAAGTTTGACAGAAGGTAAGATATGAAGGAAAATGTGCAAATAAGTCCATATTATGTACCATATATACCTGAAATTCAGCCATCTTGTCTTTCAACTTCTTCTTCAAGGCATTACAATGAAGAGTAGATCAAAGGTTAGTCTGGAACTGCATTAGACATTCATTATGTGCACACTCCTGCATGACTGGTATCAGTCAAGATTCAAATTTTGCACCCCAAGATTTTTCTATCATTGTAAATGTGATGCACCCTAAAAAGGCTCTCGGAGTATAAGCATGCTATCAAAGATGAACTCGTTGAGTACATGTTTAACCTTTGTCAGATCTACTTGAAAGATCATTGAGAATGCAGGAAAAAAAAGGAGAGATTCATATTTGCACTAAGAATCAGCTTATCCCCGTAAACTTTTATATTTTTGTACTACTATTCTATGAAACCAGCAGTCTTGATCGTGCTCTTTTATAATTTTTTTTAAAAACCGTTTATAAATCTCAAAACTCCTTCAATAAAATGAAATGTAATAGGCAACTGAAACTCTGAAAGTAACATACAGAGTAGTCGAGCTCCTAGAGCGGTCAACAACTGTTCCTTTTCCACATCCTGGCTTTTGTCTGCTTGCAAAATTCTGGAGAAAATAGAAGGATCAGCCAATGATTTGCAAGCAAATGGTCATTTGGTTGAATGAAACTTTAGTAGCCATACATCTTTGTCAAGCTCTTCAATTTGTGATTTTATTAAGTGCGCAATCTTCTGAACTTCATCAACATCTTTTAAGAAACTGAGTCAGATTCATCAGATAAGCTGGATGAAGAAGAGGAGGATAGCAATCCTTTGATGATTAGAAAGTTAGACATCCCGATTCATACTATAGAATAAGAGAAGTTGGAAAGATGAGATCGTGGGAGAGCTACAAACAAACTTTGCAGCTACGGAAGATTTCAGTCAGCATTTTCAATCATCTGAAACCGGAAAATACGCTTCAAAGATCGAAACTTACCTATAACTATACATAGAAGCCAAGGGCTTTGGAATAGAGTATTAGGACAAACACTAATATTGAGCCAATTGAACACGTAAATATTTCAATAGCTGACCAAAAACACAAATATTATAAGATGTTACATTTACCTCATGTGCAGGAATTGTAAGTGTAAGCTTGTACTCTTGAAGAGCATAGAGTTCTCTTCTATCCCTTGAGAACTTTATTGAAAATATCCCAGAAGAACGTTCATGGAAATCATCTCCGTCTGAGAAGTCTAAACCATCATGAACCTCCTGCATAAGATGAATGATGGCCTATCTTTTAACACCGACAAATCCTCCATGGACCCAAATTCAGAGATAAAGAGTCAGACACAAAAAACAGATCTTTGCCTATATTCGAAACTCTAATGCCCGATCAACCTAACGAACAGCACTGGAAGAGAAAAGGATAATAAATACTTTCAACAGTACATACCGACCGTAACATTTGCAAATGACTGTGTGACAGAAGATCCAACATCAACAACATGGACAGTAGGTGACATACTTGAATAAAGGTGTCATAATCACATCCGGGCAAAGCAATGCATAGACAAGGAAGTACATAAGGTGTCCGTCAGATACGCAGAAGAAAAAGAGTCGAGGATAATGCATGGAGCAAATAAAACATCTCTACGGTAATTTTCAGACATGATCTTACAGAAGCTTAATGAGATCATATACTTTGCTCATTTTCTAGCATAAAAATCTGTTACGAACTTACAAGAAATCTTTAATCAGAAGAAAGCATGTATCCGTGATCGTCCACCGCAAACTCCTTGCTTGTATATGCTCTTGCACTCTACATTCATTTTCTACGTTGTAGACTTTGATATGACTTCCCGATCTGAGCTACGTGAGCTGACCTTGATATCCTGAACAGCCACGACCTTGTCATCCTGAAATATTTAGATGCATAATTCCACTCAAATTGGGCGCGAGATAGAAGGAATTGAAAAGGGAAAGAAAGATAACCTGGTTGAGACCTGTAATAGAGGAGCCGTCGCCGGCAATTTGGCAGAAGACGCCCGGCAAAACCTGAAAGCAAAAGGATTGATATCCAGCAGTGTATTGTTTATTTTAAGAGACTTCCACACTAAACTTGCATCCCCTCCCCCATAGGCGCTACTATATTGGGCATTATTGGGGTTAGAAGGGACATGACCCCCAAATGCATTTTGTTTAGCATATATGTTACTTCCTGTTCAAAGCTTCAATCTACCATATTATAAGCTCTAATACCAGAACAACATGTGATGAACGTCAGAATATTGAATGCACACAAAGAAAACTGAACAAAAGGTCTTCTTTGAGCAATAACTTTCTCCTGGATGTTTTTCCGATTTGGGTTCCTCTACTGACATAACATGTGTACTTCCGGTTTTACGATATGCTTCAATATTGGTCAATAGATTCATTTTCCGACCAATATTTAATTAGTTTCATAAGCTAAGCTTCAGAAACTTTTCTGATATTTTGTGAATTGTGGGGTAGATTTGTCGTGACTTTTAGTTATTGGTGACCATTTGTACCAACCTGATTCCAGTTGTATTGAGTTTTTTTTTTTCTGCCAAGTTGTATGCCAATATGAGTAGTACCTGTGGCAACTAATTAACAAGGTCATTCTAATGTGTGCCACATAATAATAAGCTCTCCTTTTCTTGCAGCCCCCTCTTAATTATTTCAACACTCTTATATTAATATAGTATAAGAACTCTCGTTTTTCAGTACTCATGTTCCTTAATCATGCAGCATACACAATTGTATGTTACCACTTAGCAGAGGAAGCTTGTATTTTGCTGTCCAGAAAAACAGAGGTCCCAAGAAGGAAGGTGGCACAAATCAAAGATACTTGATCTCCAGCAGTTTGGGCAAGTAAGCCTAAGAGTGCAATGGAGAATCCTTACAGCAAATTGATATTGTTAATCTGAATCTGTATAAAAAATGCTAATATTAGGACATTCATACATCTGATATCTGGCATTTGGGAATATGTCTTGAATCTCTCTGCGACTTGCTTTCATGTAGGGCATATACGCTAATTTCAGACGTCTGACGTTCCATGCATCTTGAGTTGGGTCTCTGCCTCTGGGGATTACTTTGAGATTTCCTCCCACAAAGTAGAGCTTCTCAAGGTTTGGGAATTCACCTGGATGCAGCCAATTGGGTGCAGTTTCTAAAGGGAAACAACTCAACACCAGTTTCTTCAGATGGTTAAAATGATTGCTTCTTAATGGCTCCTTCTCCTCCTCTGAGTCACTTTGGCACATCAGTGACTGTTGCTGCCAACACTTGAGTTGCTTCCATTTAGAGCGCCACAATGCTTTTGGCCTAACACCATCATGTGGTTCTTGATCCTCGTTGTAGTTCCTTTTCCATGTAATCTTCATGTTGCAGAGATTCTTCATTCCCTTGAAAACCATAAGATCTTTACTGTTGGGGAATTGGTCTTTGTTCACAACAAGGGTCAACTTTCTCAGCTTCTTTAAACTCAGCAGCTCTCCGAGGGTGCATGCCTTTGTATGTTGTCGACCACCAGCCTCAAAAGTGATTACAAACCCTTTGAGCACCTCAAGTTTGGATAACAACGACAGCCCTTGCGGCAACATGGAAAGGAGGTGACAGTTTGTTAGGTCTATATGGGTAAGTTTGTGAGGGACCCAATGCCAGCAGGGAGTTCCTCCAAGTTAGTACAATCTGCAAGATTGAGCATTCTGAGACCGGTGACCTTGCAAATAGAATCCGGAAGCTTCTGAATGACTGCAAATCCCTCCATGGACAAAAGCCTCAACTGCTTCATGTTTTTCAACTCCTCCAAGAACTGCATATCCATGATATCAATTTGCTCCTCATTTTCCAAGAGAAAACCTTTAAGATGAAGCACAAACAAGTTCTTCATATGGGAGAACCATTCTGTTTTGATATCAAGGATGGGTTCATTGACACAGAGCAATGTATGTATTTTTCTAAATCTTTCTAGCTTTAAAGAAGAATCGGTGTAGTTGAGCCAAAGTTTGCAAGAAGACAAACAACTTTCTTGAGACTTCATCAAGCAAGCTCTGTTGGCGGCAATGATATGTGGAGTGAGATTGCCATTGTGCTCGTCAAAATTGAAGAAGTGCTCACACTTTGCTTGTGACCTGACAAAAGCGTGAGTTTCATAGGTCATGCGCCAAATAGTTCCATCATATAGATGGTCAATGAATCTCTTCTCTTCTAGAGCCCTTAAAATCTGGCTTACAATGTATTCAATTGTATTTACATCCTTCCCGACCTTGTTAGTAGAAACTTGGCAGGAAGTTTGGTCTGCACCGTTGCTTGCTGATCCACTCGCCCCACTCCTACACACATCTGGATTGGGATTCAAAGATGTTGGGTCCAGCTGATTCAGGCTTTCGTTTGGACTGAGTTGAAGATTTGTAGTTGGATTATTAGCATATGTAGCAGCGTCGTCAACGAGTACCTCACCGCAGAACAACTTGAGTAAGACCGACGGCTTGACCTCTATGTCAGCATATTTACCGTCCTTTGGAAAAATTGCAAAATACAACAAACAATTTTTTTGGATATTTGTCAGGGATTCATAGGAGTTACGATAGTATACATCTTCATATTCGGAGTCTTCAATCTTGAAAACATCTGCCTTATCCTCGCTCGTTGCGAACTGCGACTTCTTCTTTTTCTGTTTTTTCTTCTTCTCCTCATCCTCCTCATCCTCTTCTTCAACCCCCACTTGTTTAGGGCGAGGGACTAGGAGCTTCAACTTGGCAATCACCCGTAAGAGTGCGGATAATTTTGTGGAGTGAAGTGGGAACTTATCAGCTGAGAGTTTTGAGGCATCCAGGAGGTCAATCAAAAGCTCCTCCACAATAGTGCAACTGCTAGAGCTCTCAAGGGCGTCGATGTGTTTTAGTATATATTTCAAATCATCACGCATGTTTCCAAACTTCCTCTTGAAGGCTTGACTCGTTGCGGCCACCACATTTGTTGGGGTGCTGGTGGCTTTGATATTCATCCCCACCTTTGAAATGAGATCGTCGAGGCTTTTGAATTCGTATACAAACCGATCAAACCCCGAATCGCTAATGAAAGTGGAAACAATATGAAAATCATTGCGGTTAGAAGCTAGCCTTTCTTCAACGCTTACTTGTCCCATCCCACTTGATGAAACCCCAGCGAAACCCATCGGAGGCACAAACTCTTTGAGCTTTAGGTGATTAGACAAGTATGGTGCTTTTTCCACTGATGTTTGTGAGAGATTGAGAGTTTGAAGATTGGTAAGGTTGGATAAGGAAGGTAGATGTTTGACATTAGTTTTGGAGAGATCAAGCCTCTCAAGGCATACCATATTATCAAACACACCCTCTCTCACTTCTTGCAACGCACCACAACCAGACAGATTAAGCTCCTTCAAGTTACCAAGGCAACCTACATCTTCGGGCAAATTAGCAAGGTTTTCACAACCGGAGAGGTCAAGTACCTCGAGTTTAGTCAGGCTTTTCATCGTCGGAAGATCCACTAACCTAGTACAGTCCATGATTATCAGCTGGCGAAGGTGAATGAGACCTGAAATGAATTCAACGGATTCAATTCCGGATCTTGAAAGATCAAGAGCTTCAAGATTAAGGCTTTGCTTTAACATGTCGACATATCCCAGATTTTGAACTCCAGAAAGATCAAGAATCTTGAGGCCGGGTAGATTAACATGTTCGGGCCAAAACTCGAACCTGTCAATATCTCTCAAGAACAGGTGGGTGAGCTGATAGGATTGGCAAATATTAAATTCATAAAAACACATGGCAGTATGAGACGCATCAAGCATTTGAAGGCTTGGATGGTCAGACCTCATGATTTCACCCATATTCTCCAAAGTGGTGCAATGAGATAGATCAAGCACCTCGAGTTTTTTCAATCTCCACTCGGGTAATGAAAGGGAGCGTAGTTTGGAACACCCTCTAAGAATGAGCCAACGGAGCTCACTAATGTTATTATAGAACAACTCCTCTTCCTCCTCTTCCTGTTCCCAAGGAAAGGTTTCAAAAAGAGGAAGATAGGACAATTCCAGGCATCCAAGTGCAGGCATCGGAGGAAATGCCGGAAGGGAATGAAACTCAGAGCAGCCTCTAATGACGAGGGAGCGAAGATTTTTGAGCTTGAACAAGAAGTCATTTGCAGGTAACTGTGTGATGGAAAGATGAGACAAGGTGAGGTTCTGAAGCTGGGTCATCCCAGAGATTGCACTAGGAAGAGCTGTGAGCTGGCTGATCCCGGAGATTTCGAGAGTGGTCAAGCTTTCGAATTTCTCGAAAGGGAAGTTGGTTGCTTGTAGAATCAACAACTCACAGCCTTGAAGCAACAACACAAAAGGCTCCTTAATCCTCTCAAGTACAGGCCTCACAGAGGCAGGGGTGGGATTGGACTGTGATATGTATTTGTGGCCCTTGTTAGGGGGCACGAAATGCTTCAGCCGATGGTTTCTACCAATCAAATCAGATGTCACCCCAAAGCTCTCAGGCCCGCCAAAACCGAACGAGTCGAACGGTCGGACGGCAAATCCTTGAGGTCTCCCAGTTGAATCCTTGTTGAGCTCAGCCTCGTTACTCATTTCTGCAATAGATGGTGCAACAAATATACATTCACATACCGATTATACAGATACACATATTTAGTGATGAAACCGGACCGGGCTGAGCCAAGAAACCGTGGCCTAGGTCCGGCCCGGTTAATTACCGGGCTAGAACGGGCCGGGCCACGGGCTGGGCCGGGCTGGCCTACACAGGCCCGGGCGGGCTGGTGCCGGGCCAGGCCGGCCCACACTTACCGGGCCGGGCTGATGGTTATTTTTTTTTAAAGGTGGGAAAAGAGAGGGGCAGACTTGCTCGAAATTATTTCAATTTCGATAAGTACTCATCAAAATTCTAATAATTAAGATGCCTGCGTAATTAATTTTAATAATTATAGTGCATATCAATTTTATATGGTGTATATTTATTTTATTTTTACAAAAATTAAAGTAATAGGGTGCATATTAATTTTATTTTTGTAAAAATAAAGTTAATATGCACCGGGCTAGTCCGGGCTGGACCGGGCTCCTGGCCCGTTGACTAGCCCGGCCGGGCTGGGCTGGAAAACTCCGGCCCGGGCCTGGCCCATGGCCCGTCCGGGCCAAGCCCGTCTAGCCCGCGGGCCGGGCTTTTTGGGCCCATGACACCGGGTTGGACCGGCCTGCACTGTTGGCCATCACTACACACATTTTAACTTAATGATCCCTATAATAGTTTTAGATGTGGTTATTTGCTTGCACAAACTGGTTGTTTTCAGCAGTTGGGATATCTATACTACTAGGCACACGGAGATATATAACACATACAAGATCAGTAACGAAAATGCTAGAAAGATATTTTCACTTTACTCCACATAAGTTCATGTGAAGTTATATATATGCATTAGTTATCTGATCAACAATAACAATCCGGGTCTGTAAGGTTCAAAAGGGTCAGATCTATGGTTGATGACTAACGTTTTTATGGTTAATTCAAGTTCACATGCCCACATTAATCGTTTTGAGAGAGCAATAAACCAAGCATATGTTAGATGAATACATACCTGAAGATTGAAGCTAGGCAGAGCCGCTATCTAATAGGGAAATGAGAGGAGTAATCTCTGAAGTATCTAATAGGGAAATGAGAGGAGTAGTCTCTGCGGGAGCCCAGAGTTTTGGTATGGGGAATGATCCTGTCTTGACCAGTATATATACTAAGGATTAAGTTTTATCACTCCATCAATTAATAGCACGCTATTAGTGTTCATAGTTGGTCGTTTTTTTATAATACTTTTTTGTTCATACTGCTTCACCCAAAATTAAAATTAAATGCATAGAACGTGCCCAGATGCTTTGTGCATGCAACCACACGTGATGTGCCCATGACGTTTCAGCTGTATGTTATCAGTGGGGGAGCTTCCTGATGTCTCCTGAATCCTGATATGTAAATGTAATAAGACATTAAAAGAGGGGGCAAATTGAGCTGTGGCCCTGTGGTCATTGTCGATTCTAGTATACATATGTATTATATGGCGAATGAGGATGCATGTTACTATATATGACTGCAGCTGACCTGTCAAAGAAGGCCGACCCCAAGGCCCAGGCCCTTAAGGCTGCAAAGGCTGTGAAATCGGGTTCGTCAACCTTGAAGAAAACGACCAAGAAGATCCGAACTTCAGTCACATTTCATCGCCCCAGGACCTTGAAGAAGGCAAGGAACCCCAAGTACCCTCGCATCAGTGCAACTCCAAGGAACAAGCTTGACCAATAACAGATCTTGAAGTATCCACTCAAGACCGAGTCAGCCATGAAGAAAATGGAGGACAACAACACCCGATGTATGCTGAATTATTGTGCGAAACTGAGGTTGAGTTTCTACCTTTGTTAATTTGCAGGCCTGATGGAACAAAGAAGGCATATGTGAGGTTAACACCTGATTTTGATGCTTTGAATGTTGCTAACAAGATTGGTATCATCTAAACATTGCTCAAGGACATTTTAGTTGGACATTGGTTTCTGTATTTTGCTTTCGGGATTAGACGCATTGCTCGAGCGTGTAAATCTTGAGTGAGGTTGAGATTATTATCAATTATAAGACGTGCTTAAACTTTTGTCAAGTGACACAGTCTGTTGTTTGTGCTTCTATGATTATGCTGTGTTGGCTTATAGCAAGCGCTGGTGGTTAATTGATTAATTGTTAGAAGCTGACTACTAGTTGTAACGGAGGAAGACACTTTTTAACTACTAGTTGCACCGGGGCTGATCGAGAGTGTACCTATGAAGAAGAATTTTAACAAGCAGTATAGTGTTGATAGAATTGAGAATGCACGGCATACAACCCCCTAAGTCTGATAATTGCTATATCATTCAGTATATTTGTCTGTGTCAAGAAAGAGGCATACTACACCACAATCATAGACTTTAGGAGTTGGATATTTTAGTCTCCAGGCTCGACCCGCTGACTCAACAAGGGGTTTTGCTGCTGTGCCACGGTTTGGGGCTGAATCTACTATGCCCACCACTTCTTTGTTTGATAGGACATCCCAAATTTACAAAGATATAGCGATAAGTTGAAGGAAATGGTAAAAATTAAATGTATACTCAAGTTGACAAAAAAGAAGCAGCAATATGTTGACATTATTGTGTTACTCCATCAGTGGCTATGACAACAAATTCATCCCTCTATGAGTTTTCTATGGAATATATCTGCAACCGAGATTAACCCATAATCTCAGCAGGTAGACAGTTTCTATGGGGCGTAGGCCTCCCAAAAGATAACGGAGGCGTGCAAATTGGATAAGCTCCTGTCAATAAAAATTGAAATGGTTAGCAGCACATGGAGTTGGAATGTATAGCACAGAACTTCAGATCCAATGTCATAAATCCAAGATTAAGATCTCAGTTTTCCAAAAAGCAATAGACAGCTTAACTAATAAGGTAACTGGATCTTATTCTTGGGGAGCTATGTATCCAATCTATTAGGAATGATACTCTTCACAATTTATATAGACCAACCAAATTAGAAATTAGAGAGTACACTTGATGACAAGCGCTAGAAATGCATGCCACCCATTTCCCATGAATAAAAAATCGATTAAGGTACCCTAGCTAAAATCACAAGCAAAGAGCATAACATTAGGTTATATTGAGCACCAGGGTGCATCAGTTCATGAAGTAACACCACATTTCAAGGTACAGCAGAGCATTTAAAAAAAAGAAGAAGTTGCTTTACAGTTTCTACTTTTTGTAGCTATTTCCAATCCACAAACCTTTGATCCATCAATATAACCTCCACATGAGCCAAATGATTGTGTGAAGGTTCCCATCATGATATCCACACCAGCAGTGTCTACACCCTAACAACTCGCAGACCTCTCTACCCATTTTCCAACCGCAGCAACACCGCGCGCTTCGTCCAGGTAAACATAGGTGTAATATACAGTCAATGAAGGAAAAAGTCAGGAATTAAATTGATGGATAATTGATTGTCATTACATGGTACCTGCCATCGATTAGCCTTAAAAATTAGCTGTTGCAAAGCAGGTAGCATGTGAAGCAGTTCAACATTGTCCAGGTCCTGTGTTCTCTGTATTACAAACCAATTATTTGTTTTGACATACAGAACGAGAGAAAAAACTAAATAAATAGACAGCCGAATATATGCTTACAGTGAGCTGATATACAGATATTGAGCAATTCGAAGGCTTAAAGTCTAGAAGCAAAAATAGCTAAAAATACCTTTGGAGCAGCCATTGGATAATACTCATGCTGAAACAAATATAACTTGAAAACCCCTCCTACACAATGAATCATTCAAAACACATGCATGCACAAAAAATTAGGATTCCTCAATTTTGTATTCTAGATAAAAGAGGAAATTCGGGTTTATATTCCTTCCATACTAAAGAGAAGCAATGGAAACAAAAATTCATCAAACATGCGTACCTAACCATGCATAGGATTATTTATCAATCAAGTTTCAGTGTGCGTTTGCAACTTACAAAATCTGACCCAATACAAGATCCTAAGATAACAACAGTTTTCCCATATTATAGTTTTCTGCTCATTTTCTTGTTTTTCTCCTCTCTAAATGAGTACTTCTGTTCCCGAATTTTGGTGCTTATTCTTTGTTTCTGATTAGGTAATTACATTTTTCACTGAGTTAAATGCTTAAAGAACATCACCCTAGCACCACAACATCCAGTAAGGGTAAAGAAACAAGTTCATGCTCTTCTCACCTTGAGCACCAAAGTGAGCAGTTCGGGAGAATTCAACATTAGCATAGTAGTTTTGAAATGAGAAGGCAAGCAGTAAAAGAAATGTTATCCAGCAAAATCTAAAAGGAATTATGAAATCAATATGCTACGAATTCAACGTTAAATCGCAGTTTTGAAATGAGAAGCAAGCAATCAAACGAAAAATGTTATCCAGCAAAATCTATTATTTTCAATTTGCAATCAATCTTATCTCTAGAAGGTAGAGTTTTTTAACAAAAGAAATGAACAAAAGTTATTTAGCTTAAACTCAACCGTAATTGGAATAACAAAAGCTTTCCATCCAGTAACCTAAACTTGAAGCCATTTCAAGCTGAAGAGTGTGTTACAAATTCAATTACCTAGAAGCAAATTACCATATAGCTTCCAGGACAAGGCATAAAAAAACAAGCGAACTGCCTAGAATTTCACGAATGCAAACCTGATCAGTGAGAGCCGAATTGGCATCAAAGAATGACTTTATAGTTCCAATATCCTCCCAATAATTATCAAATAAATATGCCTGTCCACACAAATTAAAAAAATTCAGAAATGAATGATGATCAGCCTAACTCTGTAAACATGACTTATCAAGTTTACTTGAACATTGTGATCAGCAACAGCTGGAGGAATGATTTCAGAGCCAAAATCATTAAAAGTTGGACACTTTCATGTCAGAAGCTGAAGAAGAACATCAGTCTCCACAGCCTATACACATGTAACAACCAACAAGATGAGTGTATGAGCATTGAACTCCATGCACCACAGTATGCCCTAATGAATAGTTTTATCTTTAAGAAATATACTTATATCATTGCGAAATCATATGATGAGATGGAAGCATTTACAAAATAGAGAGACGGAAATTGAGCCCTAAATTTGGAATTTCGAGATTCATAACCAGTAATAAACATTCTCATAAAATCCACACAATTGAATAAGCAAATCTTTGTATGTAACAGTAAGCAAAACATGACAAAAGCAATGTCAAATTCAAGAGAGACGGAAATTTACCAAATGCAGAGGATATCGGCCCTACAAATCAAGCAACTCAAAATTGGAGGAATAAAGCATATAAGAACACAAACAATACAAAAACACCAGGAAAAATCCAATAAGCATTAGCAAACCGACCTTTATTCATATATTCTTATAACGATGTGGAGATTGAAAGAGCAAATCTATTACTATCAACCTACACGTGACAATATCTGCTACAAACATGATGACAGACACTTTCATAATATTGTGAAACATAACAAAAATACGTACCAAGCCCGATGGAAGAGGCTACACCAATTGCAGTCCACCAAAGCACAAACTGGCCATATTGAAGAAGTTCCTGAATATGTTGTAACTGTAAGACATGAAAAACTAAGCTGCTTTAATGACGCCAAACCATAAACTGTAAATGCTAAAACTAAATAAAAGATAATCCCCTTGTTACATGCATTATAGCATTAGCAAGGAAGGTATATCCATGTCTATTTCAGATTTAAGACCCAAATTTATTCATGTACAGTAAGATAGTATATGTAAGAATAGTACCACAAGAATGCTGCAAATTCAAATTCCATATATATTAGGCCTTACAATAGTGCTAGAAGAAGGCTTTCAACAAAAGGTACCTTTTCACGAGTGCCTCCAATAATTGCAAGGCAAATTCCCAACACCGCTAAAAGGATAGCAGAAACCACAAGGTAGCGACCTCTTGACAGTAGATAATGAACTAATCGCTTGCATTGCTGAATTATTTCTAATAAGAAGCACCTAAATTGAATCTGCCTGAAGAACCAAAATATATTTATGAGATACAAACTATGTACACATCCAAACCACTCACCATTCCTGGCGCATTTTGCTGTGTGCCATAGAATCCATCAAGGGTTGTTATTGTTCTTGAGGTTAGCTTGTCCTGTAAATGTATAAGACTTGTGAGAACTAACTCGTATATAGGAAAACAAATTATTACAAGTGCTGAAACATCAATCTGTAAACTATGTATGTGTCGACTCGGATAACAAGATATCAACAGTAATTTAAGGGCGTACTATCAGTTGAATATTGGCATGGGGTCCAATAGTCGTGACTTCTGCCTATGTGTTCACCTGTGACATCATAAAACCACAAGCCCAACATGAGAGACAGTTTTGTGATAGCAAAGTGCAATTTGTCGAAATAGACTAAACTTTGTTTCTTGCGACAATTATTAAAGATTAAACAGTTGACAAAAGCTTCTTCCATGGAACGAAGAGCTAAGCAACAAAAATTTGGTATATGCATTTACACAAACACCTTACGTGCATGATTAAGGCAAAATAGTACGCGTAATCTAAAAAGGGAAAAAAAGCTCGAATTCCCAATTTGAAAAAATAAATTGAAGAATCACAAAAACCTCTCAAACCCTAAACCTGATTTCAGAGAGCACAAAAGTAAGCCATTCGTAATCTGAAAAGGAGAAGAAAAGCTGGAGTTCCAATCTGTAGTCAGGGAAAAAATTGAAGAAACCTCTCAAACCTAAACCTGAATTCAGAATACGCACAAGCAAAACACAACTCACCTTGAGAGCGATTATGAAATTAAAAGTGGGGAACCAACCAAATGTGCAAAGGACTACCATAAAATAGGGTGTCAAATTGATCACTGATGTAAAGCTTCTACAAGAGAACACGAGTTTTTTTTTTTTTTTCTGACGGTAAATTTTTATTACGTAATTTGCTCATTTACGACGGTAGAAAAAGGCAACAGACGAACAACGATCTTCTTCGCTTTCACTCCGTCAGGTTTCCCAACAAACCCCATTTCTCTCATAATCGTCCACAACCATGACCTCCGCCGCCGCCGCCACCAGCTCCCTGTCTCTCTCCCGACGCCGATCTTCGTCTTCGTTCCTCCCTCTCAACACTTCCGATTCCTCTTCTTTCCGCCTTAACTCCCTCTTTCTCTCCAAAACTCTCCGACGAAACCCCAGCCTCCGAGTCTCACCTGTTTCCATGAGCGTCCAAGCTCCCGAGAAGAAGTCCACCTCCTCCTTCCTCGATCGCCGAGAGGCCGGTTTCCTTCACTTCGTCAAGTACCATGGCCTCGGCAACGATTTCGTCTTGGTAATCTTTGAATATGAACCTGTTTGTCGATTTTCAGTTTCTTTTTGGGGAGTCAGATTGTGATTTCGGCGAAAGATGCTATCTGTGATGGAATTCGGAAATGAATGCTTTCCGTATGCGCATTTTTAGGTTGATAATAGGGATTCGGCGGAGCCTAAGGTAACGCCAGAACAAGCCGTGAAGCTCTGCGACCGCAATTTCGGTATTGGAGCTGATGGAGTGATCTTTGCGCTGCCTGGGACCAATGGCACTGATTACACTATGAGGATTTTCAATTCGGATGGTAGTGAGCCCGAGGTGATTGAAATTCTTTCAGATTTTTCTTTGTCAAGCTATGTAATAGATGTTGTCTGTTGGTATTCAGCTACTGAAGTCTTGTCTGGTGCATTCTTTTTCATTTTGTGTGCTTTACAGATGTGTGGTAATGGAGTGAGGTGCTTTGCCAGATTCATTGCAGAGCTTGAGAACTTGCAAGGGAGGCACAGGTACTTGTACTATTTGGAACTCTTTCTATGGTTTTTTGTGTTAGCTTAGGGTCATGGTGTGTGGCAATTTACATCTTATCTGCAAGATTTGACATCAACCTAGAGGATGCATTTTGGGGCGGTACTGTTTTAACTTGAGCATTATAGTTTGTTGTGTTGAAAATGTATGTAAGGTTGATACTTCCCACTTCTTAAGTGACAAAAACTCTTAAGTCAGTTTCATATGGTTACGAAACAATCCTTATAAATCTAAATCATTTCAATTTTTAACTGTGTTTGCGATGAATGAGAATGACTTCGTTACTGGGGAGAGCTGTTAGGACTTGCTTCCAGTTTCTTATCTCATTTGGATTATGTTGTTTCTAAGTTGTCAAAATAAATAAGATGCAAAAATTCAATTACTGTAGAAGTGGATAATGTTGTTTAACATTATCAGCTTATCATTTTATTTATAATCTCTTTTGATGACATCTTGTGTTTCAGTTTCACTGTGCATACTGGTGCTGGTCTAATTGTTCCTGAAATTCAAGAGGATGGACAGGTATCTTCCTTTCATACAATGCTGATTTACTTTATGTTGTGGTGCTACCATCTGTAGTCAGCTTGATTTTCATACTGAACTGCTCATAATTACTGGTCTGTATCTTAGCCTGATTAATGTTTTCAGTCATAACCACTTTGTTGGTTAAATGCTGCATCAGGTTAAAGTTGATATGGGAGAGCCCACTCTTAAAGCTGTCGATGTACCTACAAAGATACCCTCCAATGCTGATGCTTCTGTTGTTAAAGCAGATTTGGATGTTGATGGTACAACCTGGAGTGTAACTTGTGTAAGCATGGGGAATCCACATTGTGTCACTTTTGGAAGAAAGGGAGATCATCAGGTACTTATGCATGTGGCTTAGTGTGTCAATTTACCTTTTATTTGTGGGTAGGGGTTCATGGTCTATTCTTCCTTTTTACCCTTCTCCAAGTTTTATGCAACATGTTATCAGCATGCCTCTTTTTTTTCTTCTTGCTGGATGATGGAAACAGTCTGTATTACTATATACGAGTGTTGGGTTTTGATGGATCTACTGCTGAGATAAACTTTGGGAAACAGTGATTGAACTAATCCAAATCCTTTAATTATTGAGGTGACACCTGACCTGTTAAAGCTGATAGACTCATCAGGGTTATTTTTGCAGATTGGGGCTGTAAACTGATTACTTTAGCCAAATTTTCTAATTTATATTCACCAGAGGGTGCTTCTTTGGATTTTGATATCTCCAACTGGTACTATTGTTATGAACTTATTGGTTTAGCAGAATGTCAACTCAAATTTCTACCTTATCCAGCAAATGGTGAAATTTGATGTGCACTCGATTGTTTGCTCATTCTGTTTCTTTGCAATATAGTATTCTTTTGTAGAACATCACATTTTCTTGTCCAGATTGGATGGAGTTCTTGATCACAAGTTTCTTGTGCCCCCTTTTTTGTTCTTTTTGGCTTTTGAGTAGGATGGGGGGTTGAAGGTGACAAAGTTAATGTCATGTACATGTCCATTATCATGTTAATTGACCTATTTTTTTTCCATATACAGTATGAAGTTAATAGTTTCTTGCTTCTATGCTCTTCTGATTGAGCAGGCTCTGCAAGTTGATCAACTAAACCTAGCTGAAATTGGGCCGAAGTTCGAGCATCATACAGTGTTTCCGGCAAGGACGAATACTGGTGGGTTTTTTTTGTGTCAATTGATAGGGTGGCTTCTCTGCCTTAGTGGTTGTATGCTATGTCATTTGCAGTTGCATGTACAAAAAGCTTATTATCTCATATCAATTGCCTTGTATAAAATATATAAGTTGCTTCTGCTTTAGTTATCAGTGCTAGCTGTATCAGGCTTCTTAGATTATCAGAACTCTCATTATATAAGTTGCTTCTGCTTTATTTGCCTTTTATATCTTAGAGAAGTCAATGACCTCCATCTTGCTCTGATGTTCTAGAGTTTGTGCAAGTCTTCTCTCGTTCACACCTCAAAATGCGTGTATGGGAACGTGGTGCAGGTTGGTAGTTGTTATACCAGTGTATTAAGATATGCTCTTTCTTTGATGTCAATAATACCATATTTCAAGGCCGGAAATTGTTTGTCAATTTTGTATGAAGTTTTTATCGGTTTATTTTGATTTCAGGAGCCACTCTAGCTTGTGGAACGGGAGCTTGTGCTGTTGTTATAGCTGCAGTTCTTGAGGGCCGAGCTGAACGGGTAACTACAAACATTTACCAGGCTATTAATCTGAAGTTTTTTTGAATTAAATTTGTTTATTCTATATTTTTTATATAACTAACGAAGAGAGAGAACACATCCTGCTTAGACCGGGCTCACTATAGTTGGCTTTTAGCCTGGAAAAAGAAATGAAAAAGTGATTATCTTATGAAAGGAAAATGCTTGCTCAAATCTTAGGGTGAAATCAAATGTTACTATTCTAACCAATTTATTGTTTTCTTGATTTTCTTCTTTATATAGATTCATTAATTTGCCTTGTTCATGCTAAACAATGTTGGATCTCTACTTGTGTATCAGAACTGCACCGTTGATTTGCCTGGAGGGCCACTGGAGATCGAATGGCGAGAGGAAGACAACCATATTTACATGACTGGCCCTGCCGAGGTCGTATTTTACGGGTCAGTGCCACTCTGAGACGTTCGTATCTATCTGGTTGGACTTGACTGCCTCTTTCAGCCTTTTGGCCCCGCATTTGTGGTTCAAGTCTCATTCAAGGAGGTCAAGAGGCGATCCAATTAGTATGAGCTTGCAAGTGAAATGATGAACTGCGCTGTTGTTTCCATTGTTGTGTGGTACTGTGGTTACTGTGTTCAGTATTTATGTTGGGATTTTTGGAGTGTAGCTTGCAAAGTTCAATGGTAATAATTTTTCTCATACAATACCAGTGTATTGTTTATTTTAAGAGACTTCTACACTAAACTTGCATCCCCACCCCGTAGGTGATACTATATTGGGGATTATTGGGGTTAGAAGGGGCATGACCCCCAAATGCATTTGTTTAGCATATATGTTACCTCCCGTTCAAAGCTTCAATCTACCGTATTATAAGCTCTAATACCAGAACAACATGTGATGAACGTCAGAATATTGAATGCACACAAAGAAAACTGAACAAAAGGTCTTCTTTGGGCAATAACTTTCTCCTGGATGTTTTTTTAGATTTGGGTTCCTCTACTGAGTACTGACATAACATGTGTACTGTTTCCAATTTGGGTTCCTCTACTGACATAACATGTGTACTTCTGGTTTTTGAATATGCTTCAATATTGGTCAATAGCTTTATTTTCCGACCAATATTTAATTAGTTTCATAAGCTAAGCCTCAGAAACTTTTGTGATAATTTCTGAAATTTTGGGGTAGATTTGTCATGACTTTTAGTTATTGGTGACCATTTGTACCAACATGATTCCAGTTGTATTGAGGTTTTTTTTCTGCCAAGTTGTATGCCAATATGAGTAGTACCTGTGGCAATTAATTAACAAGGTCATTCTAATGTGTGTCACACAATAATAAGCTCTCCTTTTCTTGCAGCCCCCTCTTAATTATTTCAAAACTCTTATATTAATATATAAGAACTCTCCTTTTTCAGTACTCATTTTCCTTAATCATGCAGCATAGAGGAAGGCACCATTGCACAAGCTGTTTGAGAACTTCATGCAAGAAACTAATACAACTTGAAAGTTATTTTTTTTAGCTCACTTGGAAGTTATTATAGCACAATTATATGTTACCACTTAGCAGAGGAAGCTTGTATTTTGTTGTCTAGAAAGACCTCAGCTGCTGTCTAAAGCTTGGAGGCAGAGGTCCCAATAAAGAAGGTGGCACAAATCTGATTCAATGCAGAATCCTTGATCTCCAGCAGTTTGGGCAAGTAAGCCTAAGAGTGCAATGCAAAATCCTTACAGAAAATTGATACTACTAATCTGATCTATAATCTGAATAATGAATTTCAATATTGGGACATTCATGTATCCAAGGACGTTTGACATTTGGGAATAGGTCGTGCAACTCTCTCCAATTTTCTTTCAGGTAGCGCATATACTTGAATTTCAGAATTTGGACGTTCCATGCACCTTGAGTCCGGTCTCTAGGGATTGCTTTGAGATTTCCTCCCACAAAGTAGAGCTTCTCAAGGTTCAGGAATTCACCTGGATGCAGCCAATTGGGTGCAATTTCTAAAGGGAAACAGCTCAACACTAGTTTCTTCAGATTGTTAAAATGATTGCTTCTTAATGACTCCTCCTCTGAGTCACTTTGGCTCATCTGTGGCTGTTGCTGCCAACACTTGAGTTGCTTCCATTTAGAGCGCCACAATGCTTCTGGCCTAACACCATCATGTGGTTCTTGATCCTCGTCGTAGCTCCTTTTCCATGTGATCTTCATGTTGCAGAGATTCTTCATTCCCTTGAATGCCATAAGATCTTCACTGTTGGGGAATTGGTCTCTGTTCACAACAAGGGTCAACTTCCTCAGCTTCTTTAAAGTCAGCAGCTCTCTGAGGGTGCATGCGTTTGTATGTTGTCGACCACCAGCCTCAAAAGTGATCGCAAACCCTTTGAGCACCTCAACTTTGGATAATAAGGATAGTCCTTTTGGCAACATGGAAAGGAGGTGACAATTTGTTAGGTCTATATAAGTAAGATTTGCGAGGGATCCGATGCCAGCTGGGAGTTCCTCCAAGTTACTACAATCTGCAAGATTGAGCATTCTGAGACCGCTAACCTTGCAAATAGAATCCGGAAGCTTCTGAATAACCGAAAATCCCTGCATGGACAAAAGCCTCAACTGCTTCATGTTTTTCAACTCCTCCAAGAACTGAATATCCATGACATCAAATTGCTCCTCATTTTCAAAGAGAAAGCCTGCAAGATGAAGCACAGACAAGTTCTCTATATGGGAGAACCATTCTGTTCTGATATCAAGGATGGGTTCATTAACATAGAGCAATGTATGTATGCTTCTGAATCTTTCTAGCTTTAAAGAAGAGTCGGTGTAGTTGAGCCAAAGTTTGCAAGAAGACGAGCAACCGTCTTGAGATTTCAACAAGCAAGCTCTTTTGGTGGCAGTGATATGTGGAGTGAGCTTGCCATTGTGCTCGTCGAAATTGAAGAAGCGCGCATCCTTTGCTTTTGACCTGATGAAAGTGTATTCATCAGGGTACATGATCCAAGTTCCTCGTTCCATCCTAGGTTCAATGAATTGCTCCTCCTCTAGAGCCCCAAAAATCTGGCGTACAGTGTCTTCAATTGTATTTACATTCTTCTCGGCCTTGGCAGTAGAAACTTGGCAGGAAGTTTGGTCTGCACCCTTTCTTGCTGATCCAGTCGCCCCACTCGTACACACATCTGGATTGGGATTCAAAGATGTTGGGTCCAGCTGATTCAAGCTTTCGTTTGCAATTGAGTTATTAGCATATGTAATAGCCTCGTCAACAAGTGCCTCACCGTACCACAAGTTGAATAAGACCGACTGCTTGACCTCTATAGAATCGACACCGCGACTTGGAAAAACTGCAAAATACAACAAACAGTTTTTTTGGATATCTGTTAGGGATTCATAACAGTTACGAAGGTTTTCGACTGTCCCTGCGTTCATGTCTTCAATCTTCATAACAACATCTTCCTCATCCTTGATCGTTGCGAACTGCGACTTCTTCTTCTTCTTCTTCTTCTCATCCACTTTTTTAGGGGGAGGGACTAGGAGTTTCAACTTGGCAATCACCCGTAAGAGTGCATATAATTCTGTGGAGTGAAGTGGGAATTTATCAGCTGAGAGTTTTGCGGCATCTAGGAGGTCAATCAAAAGCTCCTCCACAGTACTGCAACTACTAGAGCTCTCAAGGGCGTCGATTTGTTTTAGTATGTATTTCAAATCAGCACGCATGTTTCCAAACTTCCTCTTGAAAGCTAGATTCACACTTGGGGTGTTGGTGGCTTTGATATTCATCTCCACCTTTGAAATGAGATCATCGAAGCTTTTGAATTCGTATACAAACCGATCAAATCCCGAATCACCCTTAAAAGTGGAAACAATATGAAAGTCATTGCGGTTAGAAGCTAGCCTTTCTTCAACGGCTACATGTCCCATCCCACTTGATTGAACCCCAACGAAACCCATCGGAGGCACAAACTCTTTGAGCTTTAGGTGATTAGACAAGTCTGGTGCTTTTTCCACTGATGTTTGTGAGAGATTGAGAGTTTGGAGATTGGTAAGGTTGGCTAAGGAAGGTAGATGTTTGACATTAGTTTTGGAGAGATCAAGCCTCTCGAGGCATACCATGTTATCAAAAACACCCTCTCTCAGTTCTTCCAATGCACCACAACCGGAGAGATTGAGCTCCTTCAAGTTTCCAAGGCAACCTAAATCTTCGGGCAAATCAGCAAGGTTTTCACAACCGGAGAGGTCAAGCACCTCGAGTTTAGTCAGGTTTTTCATCATCGGAAGATTTACTAACCTAATACAGTCCATGAGTATCAGTTGGCGAAGGTGAATGAGACCTGAAATGAATTCAATGGATTCAATTCCGGATCTTGAAAGATCAAGAGCTTCAAGATCAAGGCTTTCCCTTAAGTTGCCGACCTTTTCCAGATATGGAACTCCAGAAAGATCAAGAACCTTGAGGAAGGGTAGATAACAAGTGATATAAGAAAGCTCGAACATGCTTGTATCTCTCACGAACAGGTGGGTGAGATGAGAGGGAGGGTGATTAATAAATTTGAGCATATATATGTCAGTATGAGACACATCAAGCATCTGAAGGCTTGGATGTTTATATAGGATGTCACCCATATAATCCAAAGTGGTGCAATGAGATAGATCAAGAACCTCGAGTTTTAACAAGCTCCCATCGGGTAATGAAAGGGAGCGTAGTTTGGAACACCCTCTAAGAATGAGCCAACGGAGCTCACTAATGTTATTATAGAACTCCTCTTCGCGAGGAAAGGTTTCAAGAAGAGGAAGATAGGACAATTCCAGGCATCCAAGTGCAGGCATCCGAGGAAATGACGGAAGGGAATGAAACTCAGAGCAACCTCTAACGACGAGGGAGCGAAGATTTGTAGGCTTGAGTAAGAAGTCATCTGCAGGTAACTGTTTGATGGGAAGATGAGACAAGGTGAGGTTCTGAAGCTGGGTCATCCCAGAGATTGCATCAGGAAGAGCCGTGAGCTGGGTGATCCCGGAGATTTCGAGAGTGGTCAAGCTTTCGAATTTCTCGAAAGGGAAGCGGGCTGCTTGTAGAAACAATAGCTCACAGCCTTGAAGCGCCAACACAGAAGGCTCCTTCATCTTCTCAAGTACAGGCCTCACAGAGGCATGGGTGGGATTGGACTGTGATATGTATTTATGGCCCTTGTTAGGGGGCATGAAATGCGTGAGCCGGTGATTTCTGCCAATCAAATCAGATAGCACCCCTAAGCTCTCATGCCCGCCAAAACTAAACGAGTCGAACGGTCGGACGCAAAATCCCTGAGGTCTGCCAGTTGAATCCTTGTTGAGCTCAGCCTCGTTACTCATTTCTGCAATCGATGGTGCAACAAATATACATTCACATACAAATTATACACGTACAAACATTTTAACTTAATGATCCCTATAATAGCTTTAGATCTGCTTATTTGCTTGCACAAACTGGTTGTTTTCAGTAGCTGGGATATCTATACTACTAGGCACAAACAAAGATATGTACATATATATAGAAGATTAGTAACAGAAAAATGCTAGAAAGATATTTTCACTTTACCCCACATTAATTCATGTTGTTATTAACAACCCGGGTCTGTAAGGTTCAAAAGGGTCAGATCTATGGTTGATGACTAATGTTTTTATGGCTAATTCAAGTTCACATGCCCACATGAATCGTTTTGAGACAGCAATAAACCAAGCATCCGTTAGATGAATACATACCTGAAGATTGAAGGTAGGCAGGGCCGTTGACTGAAGTATCTAATAGGGAAATAAGAGGAGTAATTTCTGCGGGAGCCCAGAATTTTGGTGTGAAGGAATGATCCCGTCTTGGCCGAGTATATATACTGGATTTAGCTCAACCACTCCATCAATAGTAGCTCGCTTTAAGTGTTCATATTTGGTCGCTTTTTTATACTACTTTTTTGTTCAAATTGCTTCACCCAAAATAAAAAATGCATAGAACGTGGCCAGATGCTTGTACATGAGATGAGACCACACGTCAAGTGCCAGCTATATGATGTCTCCTGCTTCCTGATGTATAGTGTATGCAATAAGAAATTATAAGAGGGGGCAAAATAAGCTGTGGTTATTGTCGAATTCGGAAAAACCAAATGTTGCACTAATATAAATAATATGTAGTGAATATAATTAAAATATATTGTATGTTAATGTACATTTTCAGTATTAAAGGAAATTAGTAAACCAAAATTAATGATATTCAAAATTACCAATCGAAATTAACAGAAAGTCAATTTATATAACTTGTACAAACAATAATAAAATAATTATGGCATTAATTTACGTGAAAAAGCACTTTAATTTTGATGTTCAAGGTTATCTCTGCAGCAGCGGGTGAGAATGAGGAGCCGATGGTTTGTGATTTGATAGATTGGTCCCGATGTTCTTGGAGAGAGGAGTTGGTTAAGGAACACTTGTGTTGGTTGGATGCTGATGTGGTGCTAGGCATTCACCTAGTAGACGCTGATGTTCAAGACCAAAAAAGTTGGTTCTATGATAAATCTGGTGAATTCATTGTCAAGTCAGGCTATCACTTATCGATGGAAAGGGATGAGGAGCAGAGTAACTGTGGGGAGTGCTCGGGTTTCTGGAAGAGGTTGTGGAAAGTCAAAGCTTTACCCAGGGTGAAGAATCTTTATTTGGCGGGATATCTTGCCTTGCAAGAAGAATTTGGTCCATCGTAAGATTGGAACTGAGGATACTTAGTTGTGACAGTTGCGGCAGTACTGAGGACTCAATGTATGTTTTGATGAGATGTAAGATTGCACGTGAAGTTTGGAGAGCTGTTAATTAAACAAGACTGTTTTTCTCTTGGGTATGGTCTTCATTCTTTTGTGGATTGGGCGGACGTCGATGGGGGGAAGAGGAGATTCAACTATGGGCAATTACATGTTGGGAACTCTGATGCCCGGATATTTCCAGACTCGAGTGGCTCCTCCCTCGAAATTGTGGATAGTGGCATGGCCTCTTTTGCGGAAGCTGCTTCTCTTCTTTCAAAGCCAAAGAATGTGCTAAAGAAAGCCCAGCATAAAGGGAAGAAACCTGCACAAGGGGTGGTAAAGCTGAATTGTGATGCTTCTGTTCAGACTTCAGGGGAATCGGTGTTGTGTGGGGTAGTTGCAAGGAACTCAAATGGAGGGGCTATTTTCGCTGTGGCTTGAAGCATACAAGAAGAGGCTGAAGCAGAAAGCCGTCCTTTGGGCGTTGGAGCTGGCAGCGGAGCAAGGAGTAGACATAGTCATCGTGGAAACAAACTGCCAGCCTTTGGTGTCTAAACTTCGGCGTCTCTAGATCCATCGCACGACTGTTGGTGTTTTAGTGCAGCGGATTCTGCACAAGGCTAGTATGTTTCAAGGGTGGGGGTGGCTGTTTGCCTGTTTGTTCATCGGTAGGCCAATGCACGTGGTAGCCCATTCTTTAGCAGCTCTTCATCCATCTTCCCTTTGTTTTATGCTTCCTGATGTTTTTTCCCATCATTTTTACTTGTAGCCAATGATATTAGCAGTTTTCTACATTTTTTCTTGTGGTATTTAACGTTTTTATTACAGATTCATATTACACGTTTTTATTACATATTCAGTCGTCTAAAAGTTAAATACTTTTGAGAGCTTGTCTTATTTTATTTTTCGTTAGGAAATTTTAGAGTTTCTTAATATCATTTTGTGGTAACGATCTTATTATCCTAATATAAATATATAATCAATTTATAAGGTTAGTTGGCTATCCATTGTATACAAGTCATCAATAGATCTCCATATTTCTATAATTGAAGGTTCAACTTCCTTTTTCTTGTCTTTATATACTCATTTTGATTGATGAGTTAAACCTTTTTAACACAAGAATAATCAACACAAAACAGTACTGTACTAAGAAGACGAAAAGAGGAAAAAAGGAAAGAATATTTGAAAAACATAAAAGAGAAAGGGCAATAAAGGAAAAAAGAGGGCTTTTCTTTTTTTTTTGGTCGAAAAAAAAGAGGGGGCTTTTCTTTTTTTTGTTTGAGCACGAGGGGGCTTTTCTTGTTTGTTCGTCAACACAATCCGAGCGTCCAGACCCATGAAAACTCTCTCCCTGAAGAAACCCGTCTCCATGCCCCCTCTCCTTACCCTTTGGTTATGAAATCCCTAACTCAGACCCCTTTTTACAACTAAATCAGAAAAATCTAGCCTCAATCTCCACCCAATCCCACCTCCCATGGATTTTCACTCGTCTGATTTTTGTCACCCTTCAAAGAAAACACAAAATCCCCAAAATCCGGGGCGAAATCCCTAGTCGCATCGAGTCTCGGCGTGGCTCGAGTCGACGGTTCGAGATCTGGGTGGTGATGGTGAACATCCACCCATGGCCCTCTGAATTTTGTAATATGTCTTTGGAATAGTATTCTTGTCTACTCTGTCTATAAATTGAGAGTTGGGGCTGTTTTCCTCACTCTCTCTCATCTGCATACTGAATCTTCAAAAAAACCAAAAAAGTCCGTGTGCAGCAGCTCCTTTGATGGGGAGTTTGCTGAGTCTTTCAATGGAGAACAAGTCATCCAACAGGGAGAAAGGTAAAAGAACCTATAGATTTGTCCTATCATCTGGAAAGATAAATTCAAGTGAGCACCATGAACCCTTCAACCCCAAACCATCTGAGAACAACATGCTATCATTGCTATGGCCGAGGAGGCTAAAAATTGCGGTGTTGGAGCCAACTTCAATGAGGCTGGCCCTTTTGGGACCAAAAAAGATAAAGGAAAATAAGATGAACAAAGACAACCTTATGATGAATAGCCTTCTGTTGAGGAGATTAATGAACAACCTCCTATTGAGGAGACCAATGAACAACCTCCTCTTGAGGAGATCAATAAACAACCTCATTTTACCCAATGTCAGTTCTATCAATGTGTTCTGTATGAAGTGAAACTGTATGATATCATGCTTGTTCCTGATCTTATCAAATCTAGCAATGTCGTTAACGATCGAAATTCGTTGGTTAACTTGATTCTGATGATTACAACTCTTTATTTGTGGACAAGGATCAAAAAATGGGGTTACCAAGAATCCCCGCTAAATTTAAGTCTAGTGTTAAAATGAGAATAAGCACTTGGAGGACCAAGCGCATCACGGTTGAGGAAACCAATTGTGATGAGGCCGTCTTGATCAAAGCCGGTTATACCGGCATAGAAAACGAAAAAGAAAGTGTATGCAATTCTGTTAACTTTTGTGCAAGTTGTTTTTTGATCAAATCCCTTCAAAATCAAATTTGACTCTTGTTATAATGTTGCTTGGATGTTCATAAGATTATAGTTGCCTCTTTGATGACAGCCTACTCCTTGAGTATTACCCTCCAATCAATCTGATTGGTTGATTTGCCGAGCTGCACTGATTTGTAGGATGGCTTGTGTTCCTCTCTGTATAAATTTTTGAAAAGTCGGAGTTTCGTTTGGAATTTTTTCGGACCGAGTTTGTCTAGGCCAGATCGCTTGGTGCTCAGAGACTTCTGAAGATCCTTCATCTCGGTGGAGGGAACGTCAGTTGTCCTTTCGCACACCCCAGGATGGGTCGACTTGATGCCGGCGGCACTGTTTTAGTGTTTTACTCACCCCGATTCCAAACTCCCTCCACTCCTTCTTTTTGAAAATTTGTCCTTCCGTTCGTCCATCTTGCTTGCCATTTGTGGCTCGGCTGCCGTCTTACTGCCTTTTCAAAAAAAACAATCCGAGCGTCCATTTGAAATTTTGGAACAGATGGGACCCACGTTTTACCATCACGACTAGCCGTTATTGCCCACTGCCCATACAACTCGCACCACCTCGCATTTTGCACAATCCGACCATTCCTTTCTTTTTATCGAACTGCTGCTTCTTCACAGATCACACTTTCCCTCCCATTTCAAAATTTGAAACACTCTGAAGGTACTCGCCGGAGAAGTATCCCCGGAGATCTGCTGCGATTTTTCTCTAGATTGAAACCGAATCGCTACGCCGAGACGAGAAACGATGACGTCGATGACACCAGACGTGTCGAAGAAAACCGGGGTTGGAGTAACTCCGTCTCCGTTCCCCTTTCTCACTCCTCGCCCCGAACGGCGTCGTACGGATCTCAGAGCATCGGGCTTCGACTGGAACCCTAATAATCATCGCCAGGAGAAGGATAAGGACCGAGAGGTTAACGTCCAAGTCATCCTCAGATGCAGGTGAGGTTTCTCAATTCAGAGACGAAATTTTAGGCTTTTCCATAGATTATTTCGTTGGGAATGGCTGAACGCCGTGAAACAAGTTACTTGTTGTTTAAAATTTTAGATCGTTTCTGTTCTTTGGATGAATCGGTCATGGAATTGCTATACTTGGAATCCTAAATGTCAGTAGAGTAGGATCGGGACATGTTCTAGCTGAGATAGCACATGCCTTTTCATGTAATCTGTAAAATCAGTACCTTTAGCGTTTACATTTTCGAGCTTTGATGCCAGGCCGCTAAATGATGATGAGCAGAAACATAACGTTTCAAGAGCTGTGACATGCAATGAACAGAAGAGGGAAGTGATCACTTCACAGAGTATAGCTAATAAGCAAATGGATAAGGTTTTCACATTTGACAAGGTATTCTTCTACAATTAATCTGTCCTTTTTATTGCAATATATAAACGAAGAGGAGTTGACGAGTTGTGTGATTTTTAGGTTTTTGGGCCAAAATCACAGCAGAGATCGATTTATGATCAAGCAATTTCACCAATTGTTAGTGAAGTACTCGATGGTTTCAATTGCACCGTTTTTGCATATGGCCAAACTGGCACAGGAAAAACATATACAATGGAAGGAGGAATGAGGTCTAAGGTAAACAGGCTCATTAGATTACACACTGTCTCTCTCATTATATACTTACTCTGATTAGCATCATTTTAATCTGCTCAGAATGGTGATCTTCTGATTGAAGCTGGTGTTATTCCAAGAGCTGTTCGCCAAATTTTTGACACCTTAGAAAGTCAAGGTGCAGACTACAGCATCAAGGTCACCTTCTTGGAGCTGTATAATGAAGAGATATCTGATTTGCTCGCTGCTGAGGACAATTCAAGGTTTCCAGAGGAGAAGCCAAAGAAATCAGTTTCCTTGATGGAAGATGGAAAAGGCTGTGTAGTTGTGAGGGGTCTTGAAGAGGAAGTTGTATACAGCGCAAATGATATCTACAACCTCTTAGAACGAGGCGCAGCCAAAAGGCGAACAGCTGATACTTTGCTAAACAAGCGTAGCAGGTAAAAAATAGAAACCTTGACTTGGAGTTGTTTATTTCTAATTTTGAACGTAAGTGCTGTCATTGATCACAATTTTCCCATTGTCCAGTCGCTCTCATGCAGTGTTTACTATAACGGTACATGTAAAAGAAGCCGCCATCGGAGAGGAGGAACTTATAAAATGTGGAAAGCTAAATCTTGTTGATTTAGCCGGTTCAGAGAATATTTTGCGCTCGGGAGTCCGTGAGGTGTGTGCTTGTACACTTCTTTATATCCTTGTCATGAAATCAGAAGCATATGTTAAGATTGTTAAATTGACTGTTCATGATGTAATGTGTGATAACAAATTACTAATTAGGGGCGAGCAAGGGAAGCTGGAGAGATAAATAAAAGTTTGCTTACACTTGGCCGAGTCATAAATGCATTGGTGGAGCATTCAGTTCATATACCTTACAGGTTTGAACTGATTATACCATATATCTAGTTTTATCCATATGCAGAACCCTTTTCTGTTATCCTATTTTCATTTATGATGTACAATTCAGGGATAGCAAGCTGACAAGGTTACTAAGAGACTCTCTAGGAGGGAAAACAAAAACTTGCATCATCGCAACAATTTCACCATCTGCTCACTGCTTGGAAGAAACTCTTAGCACACTTGATTATGCTCACCGTGCTAAAAATATCAAAAACAAACCTGAGGTTTGTCTACAGCTTCAGATCCCTAGTTCATGCTTTTTGTTATCTGTTATATATCTCTGGGTCATTTAAGGTCTTACATCCTTTGTAATATGCATTTACAATTATTTTGCAGGCCAATCAAAAGATGTCCAAGACTATGCTTCTTAAAGAATTGTACTTGGAAATTGATAAAATGAAACAAGGTAACCCAAAAGTCACAGCCTGTTTATCCCATTAACGTATAAGATGCAATTTGTGGCATTTACTTAACTTCTCTACACCTCGTAGATGTCCGGGCGGCTAGAGAGAAGAATGGTGTCTACGTACCTCATGAAAGATTCACCCAAGAGGAAGCTGAAAAAAAGGTATTCCTCAGAACTATTAGTATTGTGATTTAAATGCTACTAAATTCAGTTTATATTAAATAGTTTAATAAGTATCTCAATCTTGCAGGCACGGAATGAAAGGATTGAGCAATTGGAGGCTGATCTTAACCAAAGTGAAAAGGTAACTTTTTTAAGGCTCTTCCTCTTTAAATGATTCAATGTGAAAATTATTCACTTTACATTATTTGTTATTGTAGGAAGTTGAGAAATACCATGAATTGTATTTCTCAGAGCAAGAGCAGAAATTGGATCTGGAAGCTGAACTCAAGGACTGCAAGGTATAATGAACTATAAACAGTTGTTAGACTCATTGCTCACAAGATATATGTGGATTACTTCGAGTTCTTGTCATGACTCTATCACATTGACCTTGGCACAAAATGTTGTACAGAGGGAGCTTGAGAATACAAAGAAAGCAATGCAGACTCTAGAAGAGAAATACAAGCAAGCCATCTTACAGTTGAAAGAAAAGGATTTCATCATTTCTAAACTTTTACACTCGGGTAGTGAACAAGTGATTTTGGTTATATGCTCTGTTGATCATACTTGCTTTTGCTCTCTTTCTCTATGTTTTTCTAATCTTGATGTAAATACAGAAAACTCTCTCATCAATCATGCAAAGGAGCTGCGGTCTAATTTGGAAAGTGCATCAAACAGTATCGACACATTGCATATGAGAATAGGTATTTGTTGTCTCGTTCTCAATGAACCCGCAACAAACACATATTCAGGGTTGGAATGCCTATTATATAATCCATTTTGCATATGCTGCAGATCAGAAGGTCAAAATGGAAGCAGAAAATCATGAGATGGTCCTTACATTTGGTTCTCATCTTGATCAGAGCCTAAGAGAACTACATAAGACTATCTTGGGATCAGTTTCAGGACAGCATGATCAAATAAGATGCATAGAGGAGCAAATGAGCTCATTCCTTGCATGCAAACATGATGTAAGTAGATACTGAATGTCCAGCTCCATTTAGTGGTTTTTTCGAACTCAATGTTAACATCCTATTACTGATTTGTGATGGCTTTATCAGGCAACTGAGAACCTGCAATCACAGATCAATACCATGACAGAGAAATACACTTCTGGAGTACAAGCCTTGAGTGAGCTTGCTTGCACTCTGCAGACAAAAGCATCCACTGATCTTGAGCAGATCACTTTCACCATATCATCTCAAAAGACGTCCATAGAAAATGTATGTTGTAATCTAATTTGAGCAGAAAACAACTAAAAAGTGTAGTAGATGAAATTAACATGCTTACCTTGGGTTGTAGTTCTTGGAGTCTGCAGCTTTTGATGCCAATGAAGTCATAAACAGCATCCTGAATTCTCTTAGTATGCAAAAGCAGCTATTGGCTTTCTCTAGTCAGCAACAGGAGGAGGTTAGTACACATACTATCATTAGTCCTTTATCATCAAACGCCCGTATCTCAGTTTCTAGTAACTTTTTCTCTCTTTTTTCCTTTTTTGAAATTTTAGGGGCTACAAAGAACTCTGGCTTCTGCAAAGCTGATCTCTGAAGCTACAAATAGTTTCTTCAGTGACTTATGTGGCCATGCTTCTAGAGTCATGACAAATCTGCATGAAACTCAAACTAAAAACCATCAATGTATAAGTGACTTTGAGAAGATGTTCAAGGTAACTATTTTCTGCCACTTGTCTTATTGCCTATAGGGATTAATTTAGATGGTTATCTGAACTACATATGTGGACCAGGAACAAGCTGCAAAGGAGGAGAGACAGGCGACTGAAAAAATTGCTGACATACTTGCAACCTTGACTGCAAAGAAAACTGCCATTGTAAATTTCTTACCATTCACATATGTCTTTATGTTTATAACTTCATGAATATATAAATAAAACTCCTTTTGATTTACTTTGATGGTACCTCCAACTGAGTAGGTTTCTGAAGCCATGAGAAACATTCGTGATATGGAAACACAAGCAAATACAACATTCCAGCAAGAACTATACCACATTCAACAAGTTTCAAGTGTTGCCAAGGAAGAAATTGACGGACACTTTGAAAGGGTGGAAGGCCATTTTCTGGAGGATTCACACATGCTGACCCAGGTGAAATCAACGATGAAGGAGCGCCTTGAGGAGTGGTATGCTTTGTGACCCTTTTGTCACATGCTGAATATTCTTTTCACCTTAAACTAAGCATATAATTGATTTTAAAATGCAGCTCTCAGTTGGTGGGATACTCGAGACAACAATGGGAGAAGACTCATCACTCATTGAACGACATTCAGGATCAAGGATTTTCAGAAATACAATCCATTGTCAAGTACGTTTATTTACTCTTCTTTTTCAGCTTCCAATTATCATTGAAGTCTTAATCCATTTTTTGGACTAATTTATCCTAAATATGACAGGCAAAATACTGATGATAACAAGACAGTATTTGATAACTATGTTTCTGAATCCGCCTCCAATGATGAAGAGTTCAAATGCAGTACATCAATTCTTCAAACCACCATTAAGGGTACGATTGCTTCCTTAGCCACAAACTTAATATCAGATATTTTCTAAACGGCATCTTACTGAAACTGTTTTCCCTTTGATTACAGATTCATTCTCAGTAGACTCTGAAACTAAGAAGGAAGTGGATTCATTGGCATCTGTATGTCTTGAACAACTTACCTCCATTCAAAAGAACCATAACGAAGGCGTATCAAGTATCAGGAACCAGGCACAGCAATGCATTAGAAAGGACTATATGGTACTCATCGTTATAAAGTTTGTTTTACTTCCAGCCTACAACACACTATGTATTCTGAAATTTGTTTTGACTTTTGTTTATTATGTTAAGGTTGACCGGCAAGAAACACCAGTAAAGCGAGTGATGAAGGTGCCCACATTGGAATCAATTGAGGGAATGAGAACACCTGCATTTGAAGACAATCTTGTGGAAAATAGAGACAGCTCAGAAAATATAATGAAATATGAGAAGATCCAAGAGCAAACGACAGAGAACTTCATGTCACCAAACAGAACTCCGTTTGTAGATGTCAACTGATTTTGTTGAACCACTCTTGTAGCAAAAATGAAGTTGATGTAAGATTGGAGTAGAAACGGTTTTTGAGTAGGTCCAACTTGTGGGAAGTTCATCTACTGATGAGCATGTCATATGAATGAAGACTAGAACTCTTGAATGATTTGGCGGTTTATCCAATTTTAGATGCAGTGTAAAAGTTTGACCCTGTTTTTCTTTTTTAGAGCGGAAGTGGTTAACTAGCTGCTTTTAGGAACTTAAATTTCACAAGTAAAAAGGGGTATCCAATTTTAATTAGCACAACAATGTACAAGAAATCAAGAATGGATCATGGGTTGGTGCACTTGAGGCCATTAAAAGCGGCCTTCAAACACTAATTTCACATATATGATGGCAAATTGGCAGCAGTATCACACAACATCAGGCTTTCATGTCATTTTGAGGGGAAAACACTCCTCCAATCCAATTTTTCAAGTTTTAGCAAGGAAATCCCAAGCAGTTCCCACAAAGGAACGCGACTTTAAACCTTTCTACATGAGCAAACAGAAATTGTCTCCAATCCACAAGAAAGTCACATAACAGAAAATTTTCACTGAGCTGGGAACTAAACTAAACTTCAAGCTTGAATGTAGTAGCAGCTGAAACAATTGATGGTCAGAAGAAAGATACAAGTAAAATCTGATAATATATTTGTTCCTTGCATAGAACCTCCAAGTACTATTTTTTCCCCGAGGATGCGATCCTTGAGACCTCATCTCCAGAATCCAGATAAGGTGCAGCTTATGAGCCACAGCAGGCTGATTTCTGTGCAGCTTGGGCTCCACCAGCTGCTGGATCTTGTGGATTAATCTTGAGGGAAGCTGGTTGCTGTAATGAAAAACAAAACATGTGATGTTTCAAACCAACAAAACTAAGGTTTCACTGCCCTCTCTTTGACAAATTAAGCCATTCAACTTCATATATTATACAATCCAAACTACGGCAGATCTTTCGTGCAGTAATAATATATTTATTTCAAGCAGCAGCACTAATACCTCAGTCTTGGAATCAGATTCTGCAAGTCTCTGCTTGATATCCCTGCCTATTGAAAAGAAGACCTCTTCGACATTCAGGTTTGTCTTAGCACTCTGCAATGCATCAAGTTTTCAGAGCTATGTAAAAGAAAAAATACTTATATAATAGTTTCACTACCTGTAGTAAAACCACTTAACTGTTTCAAAAAACTTGATTCCATACTCATCAGCAAGGGCTTGACCTTTAGCGGTAGGAACAGCCTACAGAGAAGCTTACATTAAAAATGAAATAAACTAATAGCATGCCTCTGAAAGAGAGCAAGACAAGAAAGAAGGATAATTACCCTTTTACTCTCGTCCATATCAGCCTTGTTGCCCACCAGAATCTTGTTGACATTGTCAGATGCATGCTGCTCAATGTTACGAATCCAGTTCCTTATATCTACATAAGTATGAGCATGAAAAACAAAAGATACATCACAATTTTATTCAACCAATGCTGCATATAGACGATAAACGCATGAGCAATTTGTGATGTAAAAAACTAAGAGAATAAATCAAGAAAAATTGAAAACCTTAGTCCCTGTAACAGAAAGCTTGATCAATATAGTGCTCACTCGACAAAAAAATACGTAAAAAGGCAAGGACTTACTGTTGAAAGACGATTCATCCGTAACATCATAAACCAGCAGAATACCCATGGCTCCGCGGTAGTAAGCTGCAAAAGATTGCATATTAGATTGAGCCAAAGTGCATATAGTCATGAAAGGCTGTATGATAGTTTGAAAATTAGCAAGATATTGAAAATTAGCAAGATAAGGAGGAAGTGGGAGCAAATAGGAATTTCGTGTCAATAATCTGCAAGTCACAGTACAGAGGGATAAGTCTGCAGTTGTGCACCCAAAACTTCCGAGACATGTCATTTGTCTAAGACTAAGAGAGTTGGATGTCAGATAACAGTATATTCTCATATAATTGCAGATAGCAAAGAGAAATGAAACAAAAACGAGAAGATTCAAGAGATGTCTGCTTGCTGTTTGGGAAATGATCACCATAATGGAGGCAACTCAAGTAACAAATTGCTGGAAGTAGTTACATGTGATCTAAATAGAATCCTCACTTAATGACTTGAATAAGCAGCCCTCAAGAGAAATATGTAATTCAGAATATCAAAAGTTCATGCTATGCCTACTAAAATATCCAGAACATTTACTAGCATCAGCTAAGAAACTGTGCAGGAGTTTCAAGAGAAAAAGAGTGAAGAATTGGGATATGTGCAACAAATATTCATCTGTCCAAAATGTAGAAAATAATCATTACAACATTACCAGTTGTAATGGTACGGAACCGCTCCTGACCAGCAGTATCCCAAATTTGCAGCTTGATCCTTTTCCCATCCAGCTCAATAGTCCTTATCTTAAAATCAATACTGCAGAAGGTCTAAATTTGTAAAGAGAAATGCCACTGAAAGCTTAGATGAAGAAATACAGCTCCCGAAGTACATTGATACAGCAAAGTGTTACCCGATAGTTGTGATGAAACTTGTAGTGAAGGAACCATCAGAGAAACGTAATAGAAGGCAACTCTTACCGACACCTACAGTAAAATGGCAATGATCAGTTAATCACATGCTTAAAATATAGAATTAACGCAACTATCTTAGAAATCAAAATCAGGATGGACAACACTCCTAAATCAACAATGCTACCTAAATTTGCATTATCAGATATACCATAACATACGATATTCAGAAGGTAACCAGACCTGATACACTCGTAATGTAGATCCACAATACTTATAGTTCATTGAGATTTTGGCAAATGAAAAAGCATCCCCGAGTTCACAAACTCCCCCAAATTCATGGCTTAATATAGTCAAATTAGCAACTTCATTAACCTAGGAGCGGAGAAAACCATAATGCTCAATAAAATCAATCGAATAACGAGATCAGGATGCAAATCACGGATCAACGAGATCGACAACGCATATTCTTCCACTCAAAGCCCTAAAGATCGAATCAAAATAGACAGGAGGATAGAGTATCATACCGCTATCGCCGATCAAGAGAAGTTTGATGAGATAATCATAATCGGCTCTGGCTCTAGCAGGTGGAGCAGCCATGGATGTTTCCTAAGCTTCTCTCTTCTAAGATCGCTCGAGGAACGAAAAATCCGAAGAGAAAAACTATGAACCCTAGAAAAGGTAGTTGAGGTTAACGGAGAAGAAAAAGATACAGAGCTTAGAGAGAGCCTCTGAAAGGAAAACATAAAACAAAAATAAAAATAAAATGCACCGAAAAGTCTGTAGAATGGGGAACCGGGAAATAGCAAAATAAAAGTGTGGACGGTGAATTTAACAAAACTACCCGTAAAATATACTTATTTCATTCAATCAACTTTAAGAACTAAATTTACAAAAGTAGCCACATTCTTTTTTTTTCTTTTTTTTTTTTGCCAATGGTAAACAAATCTATACTATATATTAAAGCCGGAGAATTTCGAGCCTCCACGTTAATTCTGACCCCACTTGATTAACAATTTTATATGTTTTATTTTTTCTAATTATCTAACCTTTAACTTTATCTTTTTTCTTACCCATCAAATATCTATCTTTAAAGGCATATTATTTATCTTTAAAATTTCTTTAATTATCTAAGCCTTAATTTTATCCTTTTTCTTATTCATCTATTATCTATCTTTAAAATTTCCTTCTATAAAAGATACATATTAATTAACTTAACTTTTCAATTCCCATTTTAATCTATTTATATATAAGAATTAATATATATAATATAGATTATAGTAGGCACATAAATTAACGAAAAAAATGATCATTACCCGTACATGGTACGGGTCTTCGGCTAGTTTTATTAAGAAGGGAAGAAGGTCAACACACGCCCTAAGAGTACTCGAACTTCCCGCAAGGATAGCTAAGAGGACGTCCACATGGAAACCACTTTATCCTCTAGTATCTTGATGTTAATACGAGGAACAATTCACCCATATGTATCCTAGTAGAAGCGCATCAGCATCAACTACTCCACATAGGGAGAGAGAGGAGTACTCTGCACAAAGGACTACCCAAAAAAACCAGCCCAAAGCTCTCACCAAAGCAGCAGAAAAAACAGACTAGGAACAACCCCGAAACACCTTGCAAGGACCTCACTAAGATTCTATCACCATCCACCAGAATCAAAGCAAGGTTACGATGCATAATTGAAGGCCAAACCAACCTTTTTTGCATCCTCAAGATGGCAAGCCATCTCTCAGCATAAGGATGAGAGGGGGAGCTGAACCTAAAAAAGAAGAACAACACTCAACAAACCACGCTCACCCAAACCCACAGAGGAGAGGCTAACTAAAGATGAAGCTTTCTTCTCATAGCATCTTCTCTTCTCCCATTAATTTTCAACTTAGAAAGAATCATGAGCTTGCAATCACTAATAATTCTTTGAGCACAATTTGCCACATTAGGCTGAACATTCCTGAAGACATACTCATTTCTAATCCACCATGTATAGTAGATGATGCCCAACACAGCTAGGAGTCTTGTGCAGAAAATGGTCCCAAGTAGCCACATTCTTGTTATATATGCAGCTTATAAAATTTGGAGATGGACTACACTAGGATAAACCTACCCATGCATTTGGTGTAGAAAGTGTATGAGTTAGATTCGTCAACATTGATGAGGGGTGGATCCGGTTCTTATCTTACAAAGTCAGAAAAAGTAATCAAACTAAGTTTTTTTCCTTATTTCTTGAAGAGTTGTTAAACCTTAATCCGACCCATTCAGCTAAAAGTTTATTGGTTAAAATAAAAAAATTTAGACATGAAACTAGAAAAAAATTGAATTTATTGGACTGACCCGATTTATCATATATTTTAAAATTTATGATATATTATATTATATTATTATTATTGTTTAATCATAATATTATTAATAATCATAAAAAAGTTACACTATTGGCTCGTTAACCAAAACAAACCCGCACAATAACCCTTAATGACCTGACCCTTTTTCACTCACAACTCAATTGATTCAAACTTGAACCCGATCGGATCAACCCTTTGATAGGTCTATTTCACATGCAATATCTATTTCACTTGGTGTAAATGAGTATCTAAGTCTCTTTTCATCTTGATGCTAAAAGTGTATAAGTCCTTCATCTTTCCTTGAAACTTCAAAGAAGTTAGATACTCCTCTTGAAACCAAGTTGGGATACCATGGGTTAGCTCACGCGTGAAGTTGATGGAGAATGGATAGTTCAAAAGTGGTGTCCGTTGTTGTTAGAAAAATACAAACATTGGTTGTTCTGAGGGCTAGGTTCCTTCTAAGCTTCTACTCTACTAGATTTTTTACTTTTGAATGGTTAAGGGTTATGACGACCTCAACATCATGTTTGTCGTCCTAGATCATTCTCGTGGATGAAAAATAAAAATGGTTTAATGGGAGAGAGTAACTTATTTGAGCAATTTTATAGTTCAACACATTACCTTCCACCTTATGATACATATCAAATAGTTTTTTGGATTCGAAGCAAATACTTACAAGATTCAAAGCAAATATGTTAAGGGTCTCCTTTAAAACAATTTTATCAATAAAAAATAATGATGCCAAGTTGCCAATAACCACTAATAATTCAGCTCCTAAAGACGACGATGATAAGATGAAGATACCTTTTGACAGTCACATCACAACAACAAGAGTCAATCTCATTCAAGATGCAACATGTGTTCTCGTGTGGAGCAACCTTTCCATCCTCCTTGGATCACCATAATAACATCTCATTTTTAATTTGTTCACTTGACATGTGTATAACTAGCATAGACTCGACATTTGTTTGTTGTGAACCAACTTGCATGCTAAAGTGTAGCATGCTTATCATAGCTTAGTAGCTTCATTCTCGAATTGTTATTTTTCTTGCATGCCTATCACTGTTCAGTAGCTTCATTCTAGAATTTTTGTTGTTCTTGCATGCATATCATAGCTTAAAGTTTTATTATTACTACCTTCGTTTCAAAATACTTGATCATATGCTCACTTTTTCTTGTTTCATAGTACTTGTTCATTTCACATTTTTTCCCATCTCATTCCATTTATATCCTTAATAATTATCTTTATTATAATCATGACACTTTTTCATATTTATCTAAACAGATAATTGACTATACATTTGATAGGGGTATAGGAATAATATTTTTTCTTAATATATGTACAATGTTCAAATGGTCAAGTTTTTTGAAACGGAGGGTATGTATATGATTACTATTTATGTAATTAAAAATATTCTTCTTTAATCTTAACTACATAAATAATTTGATATTCTGTTTTTGTAGGCACCCCCGAGAATTCCCACTCATCGGGAACTTTTGAGAGTGCATCGAAATGCTTCTATACCGAGTTGTGGGGTTTTTTATTATGTGGAAAAGGGGGCAAAGTCATATATACAGCTCTAGTTTCTCTCGATGAGCAAAGTTCCCTAAATGGGATACTAACTGTAAGCATCCCTCTATTGCAAGCATCCCTCTATTGCACTTCCATTGAATGATGGTCTTCGCTATATAGCGGGTGGAAAAACAATGCATGCATCATTGTACCTGCCTTTCCATACCATGTAGAGCTTTCTCCTTAGGGATGACGTTTCAATTGTCATTGATTTTGGCGAGTTGCATCGATCATGACATTGTTGCCCTTATTCGTGACTTTATTAAAGACATGCTTTACCTTCTGGAGAACAATTATGACCCAGAGAACTTTTCTTGATGACCAGCTTATTGTTTTTGTAGCATAAATAAGGGAGTGGAGCATAGAGGGGAGTATAGAGACGAGTAGAAGATCCTCACTCATCGACCTTTTTACTTCCCCATTCCCCTCTGATTGTTCATCATGCTTCCGAGAGTTGTGGCAATATTCTACAAATCCGAATTCACACTACTCTGAACCAAGAGCAGCGATGAGATAACGCGTCTTCTGATGAAGAAGAATGAAGGAGCCCTCCAGGTAAACCTCCCTGAGGAATTGCAGTGCAAAAGTAATGATGCTCGAAGGGTCACAGATCATCTGCTAGAGGCCATAAAAACTGGAAACATGGAGTCCCGTATTGTGATTGAGGCCAAGATAATCTATCTTGAGGCAATAATCGTTGATCTTTACAATCTTTTGAAGGTAATTCTCAATTGCTGATCTTTACATGTTTTTGAAGGTAATCCTCTGATTAGGGTTTAAGCTCTTAATATGAGCCCTGACCCCCTTTAATTTCACATAAGGGATCTCTTTGAAAAACTTGGTAAAACATTTTTATTTGATAGGCTGACTGAAAAGCTTGACTAATTATTCTTCGATTTCAATCCAAAATTTTAGAGCATGCTTTCAATATTCAGTAAGGTTCTTGTGAGTTTCATTACAATTTTTCCTCAAAGTTTTAGTTCAGTATTCCACCTTAATTGGCGTTGTTCATCCATCAACTGTTTATCACTTTTATCAATGTATTGTGTTTAATTAGTTAACCTTAAATATTGTCTTGTAATCTTCATCTTATCTACTGAAAAAGTGGTCAAACTCATTATTGTAGATTTGGGATACTAGTTTTCCATTTTCAGTAGACTCTATCATTGTCTTAATATGATATTCATGACATACTTGCAGTTACAGAGCATGTATCTGATACGGGACATGGGGCAGAGCAGCCCGGTTCAGCAGAGGACGATGGTCCGTGGGAGACGCCTAAGCCTAGGAGGACGGCTCGCGTCAGGAGACTTCCAGCAAAGCTGCGGGATTGAATTATTTTTATAAGATATTTTATTGGCTAATTAGGATTTTTCATGTTACCGTTTAACGGAATAGCTGTTACGGTCTTCTCGGGTTTCTTTTAGGGTGATTCTTTCCCCGAGTCGCTTTTTATTGAATCATCCTTGGGCTGTATAAATACCCTGCTTTGATTTCAGGGGAATTCATTCAGCAATACAAGTTTATTTTCAGCCCTAATTTAATGTTCTCCTAGTTCAGCGTTAGGGTCCTGTAGCAGGTCCTTAACAACTGGTGCTTTCATCTACGAACACCATGACCAACACCTCGGCGCCCGAGACGTCGACCGTCACACTGGCGGCGCACGCCTCCCTTTCCGACACCGTCGCTAAGTTGGGCGATATGATGTTGCAATTGAACGACGACCGGCAACGGGACCGCGCCATCCTGGAGAACATCTCGGCCTCACTGCGCGGCCGTCCGCAACCACCCGCGACGGGTCCCCCGGCGTCCGCCGCCGCTTCCTCATCCGCAAACCCTAATTGCGGGTTCAGTGCGCCGTTGCCTGCGGGCTCCCTGCCGTTCGCGCACCTGCCTCTCGCCCCATCTCAGGCGTTTCCCCTGCCGGCTACGACGGGCGGTGAACCGTCGATCGGCTCTTGCGCCGGTGGGATGGGCGGACAATCGACCGGCACCCTCGCTGGAGGCTTCTCGCACGGGACCGGACCGCCTCCATTCCTGGCGCCACAGTTAGGGTTCGGCGGGTCACAGCCCGCGTTCCCCTTCGGGTCCAGCCCTTTCGACGGCTACCACCAGCAGACCCCGTCGCCCTTCACCGCTCCACCGACCGCCATGTCCGGGTTCGGCCCTCAGCCGCCTCACGGTATGGTTGGGTTTCCGGGTCCCTTCGGCCTTCCTCCACAGCCCGACCCCCCTTATGGCGTTAATGGCGTGGGTTTCCACGCACCGCATGGTCATGACTCGTCGCTTCGGATCCGCGTTGACGCGCCTCGCTTCAACGGATCCGATGCCCAAGGTTGGATCTTTCGAATTCAGTCTTTTTTTGATTATTATAATACTGCCGACTATGATCGTCTTCGTCTTGTTGGCATGTTTATTGATCACCCGGCGTCGGATTGGTTCAGCTATCAACGCCTGAATCGGATGGGAGAGACATGGCAATCATTCTTACAAGCGGTTTAACAGCGTTTTGATCCCACATACTATGAGGACTACCTCGGTCTCCTTTCTAAGCTTCAGCAGCGTACATATGTTCATGAGTACCAATCTGAGTTTGAGGCGCTACTCAACAAGGTTCGGAATGTTCCCGAACACATGTTGATCTCTATGTTCACGTCCGGCTTGAAGCAACCGGTGCAGCGCGATTTGCGGTTACGGAACCCGACGTCCCTGCCGCAAGCGTTCGCCCTAGCCAAGGAGTTGGCGGCGTCCTTCGCCGAGACAGCCGCGGCGTCCACCGACTCCCGTCTGCCATGGCAACCGACCGCCTACAAGGCCGCCCCGTCCCTGCCCTCGTCGACGCCATCAGCAACGGCACACACGGCCTCGCCTTCACCGGGAGTGCACACTCCCGCCAACCCTCCCTGTAATTACTCTAATCTCCCAATTCGCCGTCTTTCTAAAGCTGAGCGTGACGAACGTACTAAGAAAGGCTTGTGTTTCAATTGTGACGAGAAATACACCCGGGGACACCGCTGCACTCCACGCTTTCTGGCTGTGCTCAGTTGTGATGAGGATGATGAGACCGACTGTCAGGATGAGGCGCCGGATGAGACAGTAGTGGCTGCTGATATCTCCTACATTCATTCCATGGAAGGCTTACCGAACCCGCGTGCGCTTCGCATGCCTGGCACTATTAGAGACACACAGGTTCAGGTTCTGATTGATGGGGGCAGTACCCATAATTTCATTCACCCTAGCATTGCAGAGAAGCTACAGTTGCCACTTACAGCAGTAACGCCGTTTCGAGTATTTGTGGGCAATGGTGCATATCTTCTTTGCGGACATCAGTGCGCCGCTACAGTTCTTGAGTTACATGGCTATTCATTCTCTGTGGATCTCTTTGTTCTGGCTGTCCATGGTCCTCAGGTGGTGCTGGGTGTTCAGTGGCTACAGACCTTGGGAGTTATTGCCCAGGACTATGCTAAGTTGACAATGCGTTTTTCTTGGGAAGATAAAGAGGTTTTCTTGCAGGGTTCCAGACCGGCTCCGAAACAGATTTCAGGGCATGAGCTTCATTTACTATGGGCGGCAGAATCAGTTTCTGAGTTCTATGAGGTTGTGCGTGTGCCAGAGTCACCACCCGCGGGCCCTGTAGACATTCCTGCGCCCATCCGCGCCGTGCTTGAGCGGCATCAGGCACTATTCTATGTTGGCCGCCCCACTGACGGATTTGCTCAAGAAGGAGAAATTTGTGTGGTCTTCTGAGGCTCAGATGGCTTTCGAGAAGCTGAAGGCTACGATGATGTCACCGCCTGTGCTCCAACTACCAGACGTTGACAAAGAGTTTGTGTTGGAAACAGACGCTTCAGATGAGGGCGTGGGGGCAGTGTTGATGCAGGAGGATAGGCCGCTAGCCTTCTTCAGTCAGAAGTTGGGAATCAGACGCAAGGGCTCTTCAGCATATCACCGCGAGTTGTTCGCCATCGTCTCCGCTGTTCAGAAATGGAGGCAGTACTTGCTGGGTCGTGAGTTCCTGATTCGTAGTGATCAGAAGAGTCTCAAGGAACTCCTTACGCAGGTCATTCAAACGCCGGATCAGCAGTTTTTCATGCGAAAGTTGATGGGCTATAAATTTCGCATTGAATACAAATCCGGCGCAAGCAATCGCGTGGCAGACGCTCTCTCTAGATGCATGATTGACGACACCAGTTCACTACGGCAGTTTATGTCCATGACAGCTCCGATTCCATCACTTCTACAGCGTGTGCATAGTGAGAACGCGCAGCTGGACGACTTGAAGTCGTGGCACCAGGCCGCGGCTACTGGGACGCTTCCTGCTCCATTTCAGGTACATGACGGTATTCTATACTACGGCACTCGTCTGATGATCGGGTCGGCTTCACCGCTGAAAGCTGACATTCTGGCTGAGTTTCATTCCACACCGTCTGCAGGCCATCCGGGCATTGACCGCACTTTTCGTAGAGTTGCCACGGTTTTCTATTGGACCGGGATGTGTAAAGATGTCAAGCGTTTTGTAGATGCTTGTGTGGTATGCCAATCCACCAAGTACAGCACACAGAAACCTGCAGGTTTGTTACAGCCACTACCGGTTCCCCAACAGCTTTGGGATGAGGTGTCCATGGACTTCATTACAGGCCTACCTCCTTCTAGGGGCTACACGACGATTTTAGTGGTGGTTGACCGCCTGTCCAAGTACTGTCACTTTGGAGCACTTGGTCCTTCTTACGATGCGCCCAAAGTAGCCGCAGTGTTTGTTGAGATTGTTGTGAAACACCACGGTATTCCATCGGTCATCCTTTCAGATAGGGATCCGGTCTTTCGCGCCGCATTTTGGGCTGACTTGCATCGTCTCAGCGGAACGAAACTGCATTATACTTCCGCTTACCACCCACAGTCTAATGGCCAGACCGAAGTCAAGAATAGAGTGCTGGAGCAGTATTTGCGTGCAATCACTCAGGATCGACCCAGGCGTTGGGCCGATTACTTGCCTTGGGCGGAACTTGCGCTGAATTCCATGTTCCATGAGGGTCTCGGGATGTCACCTTTCAAAGCTTTGTATGGGCGCGAAGCGCCACCATTGGTGCGTGTCACTCTTCCGACCGGACCTCCATCGCCCGCCACCATGGCCATTCAGGACCGGGAGCAGATGTTAGAGTTGATTCGGTCCAATTTGGCTAAGATGCAGCAGCGCATGGCTTCTCAGGCTAATCGCCACTGTCGGGAGGTTGAATTCAAAGTAGGTGATGATGTTCTCCTTAAGCTCCAACCTTACCGGCAACACTCTGTGGCTCGGCCCTTGTCCGCTAAGTTGGCTCGCCGCTTTTATGGACCCTTTCGAGTCATTGAGCGGGTTGGACCAGTGGCGTATCGCCTACAGCTACCTGAATCAGCACGAATCCACAATGTGTTTCATGTCTCCTTGCTTCGTCCTTTCGTCACGGATGGGTCCACGATCATGCCAGCGGCGTTGCCTTTTGAGTTCTTACAGGGCCGACCGGTGTCTCGCCCATTGTGCGCCATTGCAACGCGTGATGTTTTGATTGCTGGTACAGCTCGCACCGAGTGGCTTATCGAGTGGGCCGACGGGGCCGCACCTTCCTGGGAGCCAACGGATCAGCTTCGCCTTTCATTTCCTGACTTACGGCTTGAGGACAAGCCTGATTTGATCAGGGGGGAGATTGATACGGGACATGGGGCAGAGCAACCCGGTTCAGCAGAGGACGATGGTCCGTGGGAGACGCCTAAGCCTAGGAGGACGGCTCGCGTCAGGAGACTTCCAGCAAAGCTGCGGGATTGAATTATTTTTATAAGATATTTTATTGGCTAATTAGGATTTTTCATGTTACCGTTTAACGGAATAGCTGTTACGGTCTTCTCGGGTTTCTTTTAGGGTGATTCTTTCCCCGAGTCGCTTTTTATTGAATCATCTTTGGGCTGTATAAATACCCTGCTTTGTTTCAGGGGAATTCATTCAGCAATACAAGTTTATTTTCAGCCCTAATTTAGTGTTCTCCTAGTTCAGCGTTAGGGTCCTGTAGCAGGTCCTTAACAGTATCACTGAGATTTTCGGCTGCTTCAACTTCACCTTTCAGCAGAAAGGAGAATGGAGCATTTCCATTAGGTCAACTCTATTATACATATCTACTTTAGACTATTTTTGTTGGCCTTGGTTTGAACTTGCACTCATTTAACTTCTCCTTGCTAATCTCGTATTATATCTGTTATTGAAAAAAGCTCAAAGATTTGAATGGACGGACGCCTACTTCTAGGGCCAGAAATACCAATTTTTGAAGTTTTATTTTATGTTTTCGCCCTATTCTCGATCGGAACCCGCTCCAAACCCAAAATGACCTAACCCGGCCAATCCAAAAAATTTAGTCACCTTGATGATCCGAACTTGTTTTAGACTCGAACATGATTTATCCATGCCTAACCCATTTATGGAATGATGCCACCCCACTAGGAGCACCAACAACTTTTCATTTGATTGAATCTGAGAAAAGAGTAGACTATTAGGTCCTGACTAAATGTGACATTCATGTCACTTGGCTTGCGTTTCCATTTAATCATCCTCCTATTTACTTTCTTTGTTAACTTATCTACTACTCCGTATATTTATATAATCGACCCCCACAAAAATATTCTTTATCGTCACTTTTTGGCAGGATATATAGCATATTCTTATTATCTCCTTCTTATTTTCATAAGAGATCGTGAAATGGTTTTATTCTCATTCCACTTGTGTAGTACTATTTTTTAAATTTGGCAACTCACGATTAGTAATCTCAATCAATAAAGTATTGTCCATTTTGTTACCATATACAGTAAATCTAAGGAATCGACCAAAAAACATAAAAACCTAAAGAATCGACCAAAAAAATCTAAAGAAATTAATTATAATTGTAACTTTTGAGTTAGAGACTTCCAAATTCCAATTGTAATTAAGACGAGGGTCTCATTCTAATAACCTATGTCACTCCATGTGTACGATAGAGAATTTAAGATTGATGATCTATTTTTTAGCAATCGGATTTGTTGTAGATGATAGAATAATAAATTTAATATAATATCACGTCAAAAGGAGTCGCTATATTAATAGTTTACTACATGCAAATATGTAATTGCAATGCTACGTTGGCATTTGATCGGTTATAGATCTATACTTGAACAATGAGATGTGTTGCTTTAAGTAATCGTATTGATTTTATTGGTCACATGTGTATATTGTTAAGATTTCCAATAAATTACACCACAATTATGTATTGATACTATTGGCCACATATGTATATTTTTAAGAATAATGTTAGATCTGTAGAGAAAATGTATAAACTTATAAGATTTAGGAACATTCATGAGCAGTTTTATATTACGCCTATGGTATGAATAATCCATACTCCGCATATATTTATATGCTTTCATAGTTGTATTGTAAAAATGTTTTTAAAAATACTGATGGTATAAACTTATACTCCGTATTAGATATGATGATATTGTATCATAAAAGATTGAAATTCTTCAAAAATAATTGCAATTACATTGTAAAATGAATGTTGTTTTTAACATTTGGTGGAATATACTGTGCTAAAGTGTACTGATCCAGTAAGTGTAAATTCGTATGCATCTAAATGGTATTCTAGCTAGTAAAGATCCTTACATTTTGATGTTTGCTATGTACTACAGTATCCAATAAGAATATGAATGTGTATTTCCTTTTTCATTTTTTTAATTACATAGCATTTTTATAATAGTTAAATGATTTATCAACACCATTTGTGCACAACATTGGCTCGTGTATTATGGTTTTGATTGCTCAACTTTGAGGTATGGTGCGAGGATTTTTTTCACGTCATTTGTTTTTTCCTTTCCAATGATGAGTCACGTGAAGCCCATTCGTTTTTTTGTTGAAAAAGAGGCGGTTGTCTCTATGCCGTCGAGGGTCGTTTATTAATTAATCAAAATGGATTAAGTAGTACGCAAACAGGGGATAATCTGACCCCTAACATCCTCAAACAATAAAAAGTGCACCCCACAAGAGGTCCGGGCAATAGTTCTCTATCCACCAACTTTTATTTTTTGTTTTTCGTTTTTCGTTTTCTATAAGCTTCTCTCCTTGATTCAAGACTTGCATTTATTCATTGATTTAAACAAAGATATGTAGTTTTGCATGATCTTTGAGTGATGTTGTACTTGAATTTGAAAGTACCTTCATGTCTAGAAAAAAAATTCTCACTTTTCAACAAAAAAAAAGGGATTTAGCAGCAAATTATATGATTTTTTATTTTAAGTTTTTAAGTTCTTTTTTTAGAGTTTTTTTACTTTCTAATTTTATTAAAGATGAAGTTTTGATATATAAAATCTTATTCTATATAGTTAGAAATTGGATAGAAAAACCATTAATGTATGATGTGACATCTTTGCTATAGATATTTTTTCGGTTCAAGCATGTTTGTCATATATATATATATTTGGCCTCTATCTAGATCAAAGAATTTTTACATTACTCGTCTAGTTATATATTAAAACTCAACCTGACCTGAAAAGTAAACTCGAATCAACCGATAATTTAATTATTGAAACTAAATCCAAAAATTAGCAAGCAAAAGAAAAATTGAACTCGATTGACTTGAACCTTATTGGGTTGAAACTTGTTCCGGACTTACACACATTAGGTTGACCCAATTTGTTATATATGTATAATAAATGACATTTTTAAAATATTATAATATATTATATTATAAACTATAAAAATTAATATTTAATCTTGATGTTATTAGAAGAATCATAAAAAAAGTCCATATTTTTTACCAGCTAGGTCGACCCAGACAGCCAGATAACTTGTTATAACCCGACCCGGCTTACCTGTTACTCGATTGGCTCGAATCCAAAATAACTAAACAGTCACATTTAACTGCTCTAATTACTCGTTATATATTAAACCTTTTGATCCAAATAGGTTTTCATTTTTCAACACAAGAAATTTATCATCTTTCTTCACGCCAAAATAATTAAAAAGTCGGTTTTTAACCTCCTACTCCTAGGTTAAAATAGCAACAATAATAATAAGGTTAAAATAGCAACAATAATACTCCGTAATAAGTTTACAATTTGGTCTAAGTACATCCATCCTCTTTCCCTAATGGGTAAATTGCACAAAACCACCCTTAAATTATCACATTTTTCAAAAAATCACCCGTAAAAAGCAAAATTTCAGAAAACCACCCTTATAAAAGAAATTCTTTCACTTAACCACCCACATTCTAACTCCATTACTCTAAGTTAGTTAATTAAAAAACCATTTATCTCTTACAGCTAAATAGACAATAGTAAAAGTATACGTAATCCATATATTGTCCAATTAACATATTCTATACAATAATATACAGTAAAGCTTTTTCTTTGGACTACGTACACATATGTGCAAAGAAGTAAACAACTCAAACACAAGATCTTTTAGTGAAATCCAAGGCATACATATGCATGTAACTAATTAACAACAACAAAGAAGAATCTCAAAACACAAAAACAAAATAAAAAAACAATAGTTTTTCACGATACATATGATATACTTCAAGAGAAATAAAGTTACATTATTATTGAAACCCTAAACTATCTAAACGAGACCAACAGATGACAATTCTTCACAATTGTGCACAATATAAGCATCAAAGTAGGATTTTTCTTCTTGCAAATGATGACAATTGAACCCATAAACACTTTAAAAACCATAAAAAATACTTGATTTGAAGTGTCAAGTATAATAAGAATGCTTTGTTCGTTTTCTCTTCGATATGTATTTGAAAAAAGAATTTCAAAGTGTTAGTAGGCTAGAGGGTTAAGAAAATAAATCTTATTTTTTAATTAGAGTTAGGATGTGGGTGGTCAAGTGAAAGAGTTTCTTTTATAAGGGTGGTTTGCTGAAATTTAGCTTTTTATGGGTGGTTTCCTGAAAAGTATGATAATTTAAGGGTGGTTTTGTGTAATTTACCCTTCCCTAATTCTATTGAAAACTTTAAAAAAAGTTTTGGCTATGTTAGGCACAAGCCTTTTTTCATATCCTTCCACCACTATTGCTCTGTTTTAGCTAATTTCGCAAAAGCAAATTGCATTTAATTCGGATCACTTTTTTATATTCCACGAATTGGCTCATCCCTCACCAAAAATTCAGATGCATGTACATGTAGAGATAGATAGATCACCGACGATGACAATCGTAGCGCATCCGACCCTCGCTTTTTTCTATTTGTTCTTTTCTGCTTTTCCCTTTTTCCTCCATACAATTCTTTTTTTATCTTCTCAATTTATTCAAATCTTTTTATATGTATTATTTAAATTCCCTTGTTCTTTTTCGTACGCACATCCAAGCGTTAACGATAAGCCCCCGCCACGGCTCCACCGTAGGACCGTTAGGAACTCCGTCTCTTTCCGCCCCCATTCAACCGACTCCCAATCACGTCCCTCCACGTGTCATCCTCCGCCAGCTGGATCCACCTCCCTCCCTTAGGAACAATTCCAAGAATCTCTAGATTCTATTCGCATTTTCCCTTTCACTTGCTCTAGAAGCATTTTAGCCTCTTTTCCCCCATTTTAATTATTTTTTAATTACTGTATTAGCAAGTGATTGCTTTTTGGTTAGGCGGTTGCTTAGATGCTTTGCCTGCCTTTAAATGGCAGTGCAGACGAGGCAAGAGAGCGGGAACGTATAGGAGCCATTTCCGGTAATAAGGGCTTTTGCTCTCTTCGTCTTCCAGATCTGCGATTGCTCTTGCTCAGCAAGCTCAGGTTTGTGTGCTTCTTCTCGATTTGATTTCTGCTCTTGCTGATGGTTCCCGTTGTTGGATCTGATGGTTCTGTACTCCATGTGATTGTTCCATATGCTTTTCCGATCCTCCAGATTTCGCGGTCTTAGATTGCCTCCCGATTCAGTCCTTGTTCTGTATTTTTGTTGCATAATTCGCTCAGTTCGTCCCGATTCTGTAACGTGCTCCGTAGATTGGACTGCCTATTTGTTCAGTTTTGTGAAGGATGAGTGTTTGGTGCTTCCCAATCTTTCGATTTGATTAATTTACTGCTTCTGATTCCATTTCGAAGTTGTAATGCTCATCTTACAAAATGATTTCGAGATTTACTCTGCTGAAGCAGTAATTGCATTCTAAATCACTTTGAATCGGTGATTTCTGTTTTCTTTCTGTACTCATCACTCTGGGGATGTTATTCTGATGATTCTTTTGTGATGGTTGAGAGGTTGGAGTTTGAAAAGGTTTAAGGTAAATTTTTGCATTCTTTGTATGCTGATCTGATGAGTCTGTATATGCACCCTTGCTGTCTTAGGGAGTAATCATGACGCCGCCTATTGAAACCGCAACGAAGCCGGAGGTGAAATATGTACCACACCCGCCTCTGAATGAAAGGATACTGTCATCCTTGACCAGGAGATCTGTTGCTGCTCACCCTTGGCATGATCTGGAGATTGGTACAGATTTTGACTTTCCAACTAACATGTCTTTCTATTGATTAAAGTCAGTAGTTTTGGCAATTGGACTCTTATGTTTGTTTTTTTGTTTATTGAAAATGATGCAGGACCTGGAACTCCAAAGATTTTTAACTGTGTAAGATCCCAGATCTTATGTCCTTTTAAGCATAACTTGTTTGCTTTCAGTTAAAACCTACTGAGGATGTGTATCCTCCCATATCCTAATGGATCTGGATATCTACGATTTAAGTTCAGGTCTTAGGATGGATAGAAAGATCTTTACATTTTCTGCTGAGTTGAATATTTCCTGGGTTTTATATAAATAGACGAGGTTGAATTAAAGGTGTTCTTTTGATGCTATAGGAGTGACATAGGACCAAGGAAACCATATACTAAATGTAGACTTGGTATAACATGAAAGGTGCTGCATGACTCTTTCTAGGTTGTGCACCTGTGCGTTTGAATATTCAAATTTTGTTTACTTTGTTTTAAGAATGTTTTTTTAGTTTCTTTCCAAGTTTATGTACCTTGAAATTGCAATTTAAGGTTGTAAGATAGAGCTAGGAATCAGAATTGACCAGGATGTCGTCAACAAATGCTGAAAAAAAAAGAAGATTAAAGGTCCTCTGAGTTTTGCAATTGCAATTCAGTACATATAGACGTCTAAGTCGTGTTTCATTTATATGCAGGTGATTGAAATAGCCAAAGGGAGCAAGGTGAAGTATGAGCTTGATAAGAAAACAGGACTTATCAAGGTAAAATAATGTCTACGTGCTATTTTTTATAACTTGTTATTCCCATATGTCCATATAATTCATCCGCGGTAATATGTGGTACTTGTGTAGGTTGATCGTATCCTTTACTCATCAGTTGTGTACCCGCACAACTATGGGTTCATTCCTCGAACACTGTGTGAGGACAATGACCCTCTGGATGTTTTGGTCATCATGCAGGTATACCGCTTATTCACGTTGTATAGACTATATATTCACATGCATTTTACTCCATAGTCCATCCTTTCTTGAAGTTACGGATTTGAACAGCCTCAAAGGCAATCAGATAATAAATAAGTCTGTCCCCATCTCTGATTTAAAAGTTACATCTAAGTGATAGCTATAAAGAGAGTTAACACTATCTGATTGGCTTACACCATTACCACATAGTTCTAGAAGTAGGTCATCAAATCTTGTGATTTATGACTTGAATGCATCCTCTGTATGATATTTTACTCAAAAGTACTCTTAACAAATCTTTGTAGGAGCCTGTCCTGCCTGGTTGCTTTTTGCGGGCCAAAGCTATTGGCCTTATGCCTATGATTGATCAGGTACGTAATCACTAGTACTGTTTCGGTTGGTCAAGTGTGACATAATTATGCATCTACTGACAGCCTCTTATTTACAGGGGGAGAAAGATGACAAGATAATTGCTGTATGTGCTGATGACCCAGAGTACCGCCATTACAATGACATCAAGGATCTTCCCCCACATCGTTTGGCTGAAATTCGTCGCTTCTTTGAAGACTGTATGCTTTTAAAACCTCTCTTCTATTTTCTCTACACGCATCAACATCCTTTATTACCATGGCTGTAATTTATTTTGGGTTTTAACACTGATTTGAATTTGTGTCATTGGACCATGTTTGTAATGCCTTTTCACTCTCTTGACAGACAAGAAAAATGAGAACAAGGAGGTTGCTGTTGATGATTTCCTCCCTGTAGAAAGTGCCCACGAAGCAGTCCAGCATTCCATGTATGTTCTCATTTCCTCTTGTCTATTTTAGCACTTTCATTATTATTGATCCTTATTACAAGATCGGTATGGATCTGACAGTCCGAGAGCAACTCTTTTGTTTTAAGCTCTACTTCTACCTCATGAAATTTGACAACTTCTACCAATGTCAGACTACCAGTTTGTCAGCATCATAATCTGTTGACTCTATTACAATAAGCTGTGATGCACTCTCTTTTCCTCCTAACATTTGAAGGTGTGGGAGATAGCAAATTTAAATGGTTTTGATAAAAACTACATTATCTGCTGAATATCCTAACCCGGAACCTAATCAGTAACCTTTCCAAAATGCCAAACAACAGTGATGCTATTCTGGAATGACACTTTTCAAATAGGAAAAACACATTGCTACTAATGCCAATCCAGGGGCTCACGATAATCAATCACATAAGATGTCTGTTTGAAGGATTTTTATGGTTCATAGACATGATTTTACAAGAGAGCACTCTTCAGCGTTCCGTATTCTTCAACCTCTGATTTGAGTTGTGTTGATACATTCTTGCAGGAATCTGTACGCAAACTACATTGTGGAGACCTTGAGGCGGTAGTCTCGTTTCTTCCTTTCATAACCACGGCTCTGAATGAGCTTGTGTAGCCCCCTTAATACATATTTTTGCAAGTTGTTGCCCGTCTCGCCCCCTTATAAACAAAAGCTGTGAGAAAGGGCAGTGCTCTCTTTTTCAGCTGGCTGTTCATACAAAACCACTGGACACCCAGAACTGTTGGTTAATTACAACCCATCTAGATGTGAAGTGTGTATTATGAGACCATGGATTTGGCTTTGTTATATGCTTCTTCGCGTTTCTCTTTCAATGCCTTCAAAATCGTTGTTTGAATTACTCTTGTTACTGGATGAGCAGGAATTCTAAATCTAAAGCTATATATATGGGTTACTACGGTTGACTGGTGATCAAGTACTGAAAATTGCCTAAAACATGTGCTTTGAACAAGAAAATGCTTTGAAAAAGTAAATATTTTGTGATCTTTGAGAACCTTTGATTAACATGAAGCAAAAATGTAATTACTCTTGTTTTGTTACAACCCTAAAACTGAAAATAAGAGATAGAATATCTAAAAAATCATGCTTGCTTTCAGAAAAAATCTGCGTTCGAACTTGAAAGAGGCTGAAACCCCTCATACAACTACAAGTTGGCAACGATGAGCTCTTTCAATGGCTTCTCCCCGAACCCGGACAACCTCTTCCTCCAAACCCTAATGGACCGCCTCCAAATCCGGCCAACTCCGCCTTCCTCCGCCGGCGTCCACCCCAACCCGCTCCTCTCCCAATCCCTGGAAGACCTCCTCCTCGACGCCGCCTCCAACTACCCCCTTTCCGATGACGAATTCGCCGCCTCCGATTCCGGGGACACGAGGAGCCAGCTCGCCAGAGAGGAATCCAATCTCGAGAAGGAGATCGTTAGGGTTATTCTTAGCGGGAAGACAGGCTCGCTCAAACCTAACTCCGGCCAGGCCGTTTCGATCGGCGAGCACCATATCTGCGTGGGGTTTGAGGATGAAATCGGGTCGGATTATCGCGTTTGGGAGTGGCACGGCCACGTCATGCTGTTCGATGACGAGATCGGGTACACGCCTGAGTATATCTACGGGAGTTACTTCGAAACGAGGTTGCAGATCAAGGCTGTACAGACGAAGAAAGAGGAAGGCGATGAGAAATTGGGGAGTTTGGGTTTGAAGGAGTTGATTGAGCAATCGGATTCGGATTCGGCTCAGAGTCGGATCCTTCATCGGGGTGCTAATACTCTCAAGTACTGATTTTTTGAACTCCCTTCTATAGATGATTATTATGCTGGTTTGTGAATTGAGTTGATGATATGTTGCCTTGTTGATTGGAAGTTGCATAATAGAATTCTTTGGTTTGTTGATGGCTACATTGTGGAAGAAGAAATATGTGAATGTTCAAAATTCTGAACGTTCCTGTGTTGGTACATGTCAAAAGGAAAGCTGATAATTAGTTCAATTTAGTCTTCACCAAAATAGTAATCAAAATGATGTCACTTTTCTTCTTTATCTATAAGTAATTCTTAGCTAAGCTAACTTATCTCAGTGTGTAAAAACTGTCAATGCTTCTTCGGGGGTGAAATTGCTTCTTCACATCAAGTAAACTGTCAATTCTTAACTCTGTTGCTGTAGGTTAGACTGTGCCTATCTCATTCATCCCAAATTGAGGTGGGTCTTTTTTGGAACACTGATCCAAGCCGTAAAAAAACACAAAATGGTTTCTAGAAAGGCGGTAGAAACAAAGTGATAAGAGCACCAAAGTGGGACATCACAAGATACAACATGAGGCCCAAATCTCTCCCTACACAATCTCAAGGATAAGGAAATCCCATCTCCTATTGGCCTTCCTCAAATCCCCTCCTCCAATAGGCTATAACCCACCAAATTTCTCTGATTTCACTTGCCATCACACAAACACACACAATTGTCCTAGAGCCAGCCAATACCACAGCGAAGAGGCAAGAATCCTAAAGCAGCAGAAGAGGAAAAATGGCAGCTACCATGGCAACAATGGCAACCCTGAGCGCCAAGTGCATCAAATCAACAATCACCAACCCGAAGCCCGCAGCGCAACCCAAGCCCATGACCCTCCTCCCCGCGATCCCGAAGGGCCTCGTCTCCTCTCGGACCCCGCTCGAGGCGGGCGCCTTGGCCGGGGCGTTCTTCGCGGGCCTGGGCTCGTGCGAGCCCGCCATGGCGGCCCAGCAGCTGGCCCAGATAGCCGAGGGGAGCGACAACCGCGGCCTGGCCCTGCTCCTGCCCCTCGTGCCCGCCATCGGCTGGGTCCTCTTCAACATCCTGCAGCCCGCCCTCAACCAGATCAACCGCATGAGGAACGAGAAGGCCATAAGCGTCGGCCTTGGCCTCGGACTCAGCGGCCTCATGTGGGCAGCCGCCCCTGGCTCGGCTGAGGCGGCCGCGGCGGAGGCTGCTGGGAGCGACAACAGGGGGACTCTGCTTCTGATCGTGATCCTGCCCGCCATCGGCTGGGTGCTCTTCAACATCTTGCAGCCGGCTTTGAACCAGCTCAACAGGATGCGGTCTGATTGAAAGCTGATCAGCCCTTTTCAAATTTTCAAATGCTCAAGATTTTTGCGCTTAGACAAATGGGGTTTCTTCAAGAATTGTATGGTTTGTGCGAAGATTGTAATTATACTTTATTAATATCCAATTCCCCTGTTTCACTCTTTATAAGCATGCATGCAGCCTAATTGCTCTTGTTTGCTATTGCTTCTATGCTTGGTAGCTATTATTAGCCTTGATGATTCTGTGTTTCTTTTTCAGTTCCCTTGATCAGTTCTTCTTTCCTCCTTCCTTTTGGTGGATTCATTTCATTTCTTGCGCTTTCTTGCATCTTGCCGGCCTTTGATCTTGATTTGGCATGTCTGATATGTGACCATGGGTTTGTTCTATCCTTATTGCCTTTTAACATTGCTGTTTGAATTACTACATTTGAGATCATTTTCCGCCATTGGTGTCGAGACTTGTAGAATCGTGAACACAAGTATTGAAGTTATGTGATCCTTGTTCAAGCTGACGTATATTCTGAGATTTTGAAAGATGGATATAGGATTTGTGAACGTATGGTGAGTGTCACAAGTGTGATGGCATGGAAGGGAAGGGTTAAACATGTGAGCCAACCATTTCTGGATGGTTTTCAATTCTAGATAATGTTAGTATTCACATTCACATATCTTGCTTACTCTTCATTTTCCCACCATTATAAGGATATGGTTGGCCTATAAGTGAAAAGTTATTTTAACAAAAACAACATTTATGACATTGCAGACCTGAATTGAATACATCAGAAACAACATTTATCGAGATACTCTTGCAATTCCATGATCTAAATAAAATGTGTCCAATAAAACTTCTAAGATAAATAAGTTATTTTAAAGTTCCAAGTGTAAAGTTATTTTTATATGCATTAAAAATGTAAAAAATAGGTACAATGTGAAGTTATTTTAAGTGTAAGTATTTTATATGCATTAGTTGATGATATTTACCACATAACAACTTAATTAAAAACTCATGGAAATAGTCAAAAGGGCCTTATTTATCTCCTGTTCGGCCACTCTGAAACCCTTCCCCCCTCATTCCTATATAACCGCCCTAATTCTGTTTCTCGAATCATCTTTTCTTCTTCCCCGTCCGTCTCAACAATCTCTGCGATCATCGTCGGCGACAAACAATCAATGGCGCCAAAGGCGGAGAAGAAGCCGGCCGAGAAGGCTCCGTCGGCGTCGGCGGAGAACAAGCCGAAGGCCGAGAAGAGGCTCCCGAAGGACGGCGGAGGAGGAGGAAGTGACAAGAAGAAGAAGAAGGCGAAGAAGAGCACCGAGACGTACAAGATCTACATCTTCAAGGTCCTCAAACAGGTCCATCCTGACATCGGGATTTCTAGCAAGGCCATGAGCATCATGAACAGCTTCATCAATGACATCTTCGAGAAGCTTGCGCAGGAATCTTCGAAATTGGCTCGATACAATAAGAAGCCTACCATCACCTCTCGCGAGATCCAGACCGCCGTCCGTTTGGTCTTGCCCGGTGAGCTTGCCAAACACGCTGTTTCCGAGGGTACCAAGGCTGTTACCAAATTCACCAGCTCCTAGATTAGTGCGGTTGGATGATCGGGTTAAGACCGTGGATTCGTTGATTTTTTTGTTGGGATCCGAGTTTGTTTTGCGATTTGTGACATGGTTGTAATTGGAAAGTTTGTCAATAAGATTGTTAGAGATGCCGAATCTCTCTGTTGGATTTCCGAATTGTGTTCTACATTGTCTGATAATGGATTGAGATTTGAGATGGAGCCGCTACTTGTATGTGTTTAGATGCAAAGCGAATTTGTGAAATGTTGTTTTCTAACGTGGATGCTGTCTTATTCTGTTATTCATGCATTTTTTGGAAGGGTTAGTAACAGACGTTAATGTAGAGTTTTTGTTGATAGCGAGAGGAAGGGGAAAAAAAACCAAATGCCTGAAACCACTATTGTTTTTACCAAATAAACCATCCAAATCCTCTGCCCAAACACCGTTTCTCTTACTTTTGATTGGTTAAAATATTTAATTTCAATTAGAAAAATATTAAATTCTCTTAAATTTGAACTTGTGTCCCTTACTATTGTGGTGTGTGCATCCATCATCCATACACCCTCGTAGCGACTGTAGGAAATCAGAGAGCACTCATCCTTCACTCCAATGGCAATTTGAACTTCCTTTAAGCCAATCTTTTAAGGAAAATGCTAGACACCTCGCAGATTTGGCGTGGCGAGGATTCACCTCGCATATGACGTGGAAACGGGTCCACAACTTAATACCCACCCTTTTACCAAAAAAAATAAGTAAATCATAAAAGCAGCCCTAAATCCCACATCCTCTGCCCATAATCGGATTTGAAGGCTTCTCCCCTCCCTCTTCCCTCTCAAGTCTCAACCCTCACATCCCTCTCAAGTCTCCCACTCGCTATCAAGACCGGCCGCCGACGGCCTCCCTCCACCTTCGCGCCGCCTTCGGTCCGCCCTCCGCCTTCGCGCTCCAGATCTGAACGGGGCTTCCGCTCCTTTGACTCGTCGTCGTGACGGACCGCCGCCGTCGTCTCCAGCGAGACAATGCCGCTGCCGTCTTGGTCTCCGACCGCGGCCTCTGCTGCTCCAGATGTCGTCGACGGCTCCCCGACCTCCTCGGCTTTCGCCGCTGCTCCAAACCCGGTTCCATTGGAGAACCTATTGTTACCTTCTCATTTTGACATGATTTTTTATTCTACGGCAACCGAAGATAAATCCACTGCTTTGCTTAAGATGTGGGTGGGAAATACCATCTTAATGTAAATACCATCTGTAAATTTTGAAACATGAACAGATTTTGGTTTAATTAAATTGTATTTGTCTAGTTTGAAGATAGGAGTTTGGTTTAACTAAATTGTACAGTATTTGTCTAGTTTGGAGATAGGAGTGGGATCTTGAAAATCAAATACTACGCTTAGTATTGATGTCTGAACTGCTCCTCAAATTACCAGTGAGAAGAATGGGGGAGTGCCTTCTTGGTGTGTAAATGGTGTAATTTTCAGGGAATACTTTACATGGATGCTTTTAACTAGTGGTAAACCCAGAGGCAAAGCAGAACCTATTGCTCAACTTTGCTAGAGATCCCAAATTATTGAAAGCATCAATGACTGATAATCTTTGAATCACACCAAAACTTAAAATCACTGTGTTTCATCTCAAACCACAAAAGATTCAAGCGTAACCAAACATTCTTAGAAACACAAATGCTACATGCAAGCGATGTGAGCAATTCCCAGTCTCATCAGTTCTTTGACTTGGAGTGCTTCACAGGCCAGTCAATGGCAACGTCAATATTAGTTGAGTTCTTGCATGAGATCACAAAGCAGCATACTTCTCGGTCCTCGACTTGAGATCCCTGCAAATAAGAAAAAACATTACAATATCATGTACCATACTATTATATCTAGGAGAAAAAAAACATCTTTTTGGAACATTTCTGCCTTACATTTGATCTGTTTGAGCCTCTTTTGATAGCCATTTGGGCTTGCCAATCTTGTTTACAAGTACCAGTAAAGATGCCCTTGAGTGAGGGTTTGCTAAGTAGATCATGGAGCTCAAGAAGTGAGATGCTTAAGTTTTCATGATCAGCAGCATCAACAATGCAGCTGCACACATCACATATCATCCGAGAGTGCAAATTCAAAAGGCAAAAAGAGACAAAAATGAAGAACAGAAAAACGAAGAACATATCAATCAATATTGCACCTTTAAAAGATGAACAACATTCGACCAAAAATAAAGAAGATGAACAACCAAACCTATAAGTTCTTTGAAAAAGATAAACACTGACAACAATATAGAGTATCGGGTGAAGAAAAGTTTCATACACAATAGCTGAAAACTGCACAGCAGTATCTCTCCCACATACTATGGAACCTTGGTTGACCCCCAAGATCCCACAACTTTATTGTGATACTCTATTTTATTAGGACAATTATTGTAAAACCCAAGTTCAAGCTAGAAACATGAACAAGCAAAATTCTGCAAGAGGAAGGAATGGACAGATATATGTCATACCCTTTTGCTCTCATCCATATCAGCCTTGTTCCCTACCAAGATATTGTTTACGTTGTCAGAAGAATGTTGCTCAATGTTGCGAATCCAGTTTCGAATGTCTGAAACTAAGCAGTCAAAAGTTAGGTGCAAAGCCTAACAGATACATCTCAGATTGTCTGAATTCTTAATGCGTTGCCCTCAACACTTCAGATCACAAATCTCTAGTATCCACAGACGGACAGGATAGTTTAAAAAAACAAAGACAGTACAATTGTTGGCAAGAAGACGCAGAAATTAAGCCTAAGATTCAACTAGCAACCAATTCGAAATTCAAGCCATGTAATCTCATCCGAAACTCATTCAAAATATATCGAACAAACAACCAGACATTATCATTATCATTACAGACTATTAAACGTAGGCAGGGAGGGGGGAGCCACATACCGCTATCACCAATTAGAAGAAGCTTGATGAGATAGTCATAATCGGCTCGGGCTCTGGCAGGTGGAGCGGCCATCGGAGATAACTTTCAGCTTCAAACGGAGCTCGCGAATGTATAAAGGCGGTCTCTACACAATTAATCCACAAATCAGAGGCAAATCTCAACCTCATATTGCTATGCAGAAAAAACAAATTGGAACAAAAAGCGTACTGGATCCGATCATAGAACAAACGATTACACAACAAAGACCTCACTTTATAGATCCGTTCAGATCTGGAGCGCGAAGGCGGAGGGCGGACCGAAGGCGGAGGACGGACCGAAGGCGGCGCGAGGCCGTCGGCGGCCGGTGCGAGTGGGAGGGAGGGTTGAGAGGGATGTGAGGGTTGAGAGGGAAGAGGGATGGGAGAAGCCTTCAGATCCGTTTCTGGGCAGAGGAGGTGGGATTTAGGGCTGCTTTTTAGGATTTAATTATTTTTTTTGGTAAAAGGGTGGGTATTAAGTTGTGGGCCCGTTTCCCCGTCATATGCGAGGTGAATCCTCGCCAAATCTGCGAGGTCTCTAGCATTTTCCATCTTTTAATGGGTTACACATGAAGCCCATCATTGTCCAAGTGTGTTTGGTGAGCCTCTAATATTGTGTGATAAGCTGTTGGTTTTTGTTGGCTTAAGAGAATGCTGGTCATTCAATATTTGGGGAGCTAGCAAACATGGAACATTAGCAATTAATTGACAACCCTAGTTTTGTAGTGTTTCCCAACAGTGAGCATTGCAATTGTTCAATGAACATGGGAATTGCTTACGAATTTATGAAGATGACATAATTGAAATGTGCATTGTAGAGCCAAAATCACGAACCCTAGACTGAGAAGCCAACAAGACACGGATTCATCTAGCAGCAAGCATAAATAATCTCCTCATTGAAGCAATCCATTCACAGCTAACAAGATATGCCAAGTTGCCAACCATAGAAAAAGACAATGATGATATGATCAGAAAACTAAACATTCACTTTCATTCATCTTGCAATGAGCCATTACAAATCAGAGTTCTAAATCCAACACAGGGAAACCACTTCTCCTACGACCCACAATTACAGGAACATCCTGAAACTTACATACAGAGACGACAAGAAAACCCGAAAAAAAAAGCTAAGAGGAGTCCAAAAGGGATGACCCTATTCATCCTAAACAGACCACACACAAACATGGCCATTCGACTTAAACCTTCTTAGGTGACTTGGCAGCCTTGGAGGGAGACTTGGGTTCCTTGCTAGCTGTTGTCTTCTTCGGAAGAAGAACCGGGTTGATGTTGGGAAGAACACCGCCATGGGCAATGGTCACACCCTGAAGAAGCTTTCCGAGCTCCTCATCGTTCCTGATAGCCAGCAGAAGATGCCTCGGAGTAATCCTGTTCTTCTTGTTGTCTCTCGCCGCGTTCCCAGCAAGCTCAAGAACCTGATCCAAAACCAAAACCCTAGCTCGTCAGGTCAAATGACTCAAATCCCAATCCACAGATAACAAACAAACAAACCTAATCGCTCTAAATGCAGCCATTTCTCACAATTTCGACGGTGAATCGAAACCCTAGAAAACTAGGGCACAGATCGGAACTCAGGGAACAAAATTTTACGGAAAAGAAATGATTCCAACACCGGACTCGGGTAATTACCTCAGCTGCGAGATACTCGAGGACGGCGGCGAGGTAGATCGGAGCTCCGGTGCCGACTCTCCGAGCGTAACGGCCCTGCTTGAGGAAACGGCCGATCCTGCCGACGGGAAACTGCAAACCGGCCTTGACAGATCGGGAAACCGGCTTCTTCTTGGGGCCACCGCCTTTCCTACCAGCGACTCCCTTCTTGACCTTGGTGCTCTCCATTTTTTCTGGTGTCGAGGTCGCCGGAAGAGAATCTGAGAGGGGAATGGGGATTTGAGGGAGTTTTTTTTTTGTTGGTATCGGACGCAGATGAGATCGTAAGGAGGAGCTGAAGGTGGAGCTTTATATCCGGTCGTGGATAAAGGAGGAAGTTCGCGTCCGTCGCAGAAGTGAATTGGAGCCGTTGGATTGTTTTGTTAATCGACGGTTCTCAGGAGCTAGGGTAGTGATCCGTGTGATGTGGGAATGGACCAATGGGGTGCGTGGAATCTCGGAAATTACAGTAATACATTATAAAAATAGAAAATAAAGTAAAACTCAAAGTCTGAGTACATCTGTACATACAGTCATACACCTATTTTTAGCATAATAAATTAATAATTCTCTAGGAAATTAGAGTAATAAGTTATAAAAATAGAAATATGTATATACGAGAATGACATGAAATATTGATAAAAAATAATAATAATAAAATAATAAATGAATAGAGGGGGATATAATCAAATCAGCAATTAATGTAATAATAATACAATTATGGCACATTGGCACATATAGTAGTAGTGTAGTATATTTATTAGAAACTAACTTTGATAAGAGAATGCTAAAAATATTTTTTTAAGTTAAATAATCTTAACATTTAATCACAATTTTCCCTTATATCACATAATAATGTACTAAGTAGTTATTGTTTTTCAATAAGAAAAATGTTATGATGTACTCGGACTTTTAGACGAGGCGGATGAATAGAGATGTTGAAAAAATAAACAGTCGATAAATTGACATGGGAGAGTGTACACACTAACAAATAAGAATAACGATGACATAATTACGGGTGTTGGATGAATTTAGTAGGGCTGAGCAAAATCCGGTCCGGACCGGATTTTTGGACCGGACCGGTACCGACCGGGACCGGTCCGGTCCCCGGTCCATGAATTTTAGATATCCGGTCCCCGGTCCGGTTCCGGTCCGGTCCGGTCCGGACCGGTTATTTATAAAAATTAAATAAAAAATAAATTTAAATAAAAAATATATTAATTTTAATGTTTTTATAGTTTATTTTTAATATTTAAGTTTCACATTTATATTATATACTTAATAATATTATATTTTTCATAATTTATATATAATTTCTCTAAATAAATTATAAATTTTTGAATAAAAAATTAATTTTTAATTCAAATAATATTTTTTTTAAAAAAAAATAAAAATCCGGTCCAAAACCGGACCGGACCGGGACCGGGACCGGACCGGACCGGAGTTTTCCGGTCCGATCCCCGGTCCATATATTTTAGGAAATCCGGTCCCCGGTCCGGTCCGGTCCAGTTTTGAACCGGTGCTCACCCCTAGAATTTAGTCCTCTAGAAGTAAAGAATCACATAAGGTACATATTGTGTGGAGCGTAACGAGCAAAGCTAAGAAGACATTGACTAAGAAAATGCACAAGACGATATCTTGAAAAATAATGGTGAGCGTCTCATATTTGATCTCATTCTACGAGCCTTAAGGATGAATCACACATCTACGGTTTTTCCAAACCATCGTCATTGAGCTACCACCAACCATTAAACGATTATAGACTAAACTTTAATAGTAAACTCATATGTTGTGTTTCTTTTCTTATATCAGTTTGTCTTGTCGTCGATGTTTTTAGCTTCTCGATGTATCAATCTTATCCGATACATGAATTTTTCTCTTTAATAAAAGAATGAAACATTTATTTAATGAACTTTACTGAATATGCATAAGCTTAACCACAAATCCATAATAGATCATTAACTACGGCGTATTTGGGCTCTTAATATATTGAGTTGATAAGGGTAGACCTGGGTCCGGTTCCATTAATCGGAGGTTCTGGAACCGGGTCAAAACCGGCCGAAACCGGAACCGTCAGTTCGGTTCCAAGGACGGTTACGGTTCCGGTTCCCCTTTCCCCATAACCGGGGAACCGGCGGTTCCATCCGGTTCAAACCGTTGGTTCGGAACCGCTGGTTTCAAACCGTCCCAAACCGTCGGTTTCTCCTCTTTTCAACAAAAAAAAATATATAGAAATTATACCAAACATATAAAAAAAAAACAAATCAAGCACTAAATGTTTATATATAATAATCAAAACTAAATTTTCTTAATCAAAAGAGATTAAATATACCCACATTTAACAAAATTTATTTTTTAAAATAAAAAATAAAAATAAAATCTTATTTTTTTATTTTTTAGCCGGTTTTGGAACCAGAACGGGGTGGAACTGGCCTCGAAACCTCCCGGAACTGAAACCAACCCGGAACCTGAACCGGAATCGAAAAACCGGCAAAGGATCGGTTATGGTTCTGGTTCTATGAAACTTGGAACCGGAATCGGCGGTTCCGGAACCAAACCCACGTCTAGGTGGAGGTGTGATCAATGCTTGAAGATTTCCCTAACGAATTCAAATATGAGGTGTATGCAAGTGTTTTCTAGAAACTTGTCTTGTGTTTTTTTGTGTTTTTTTGTCAGTTGACATCTTCCATGCTCTATCGACACTTTGTTTCTTCATATTTTTTTAGCCCTGATCCACACTCGTCGGGAATATTTTATTTTTTTGTTATCTTGTTACTTAATTGTCCGTTAGTCGGTTTAGAACCGGCGGTTGGAACCGGGTTAAACCACCGATTTAACGGTTACGGGAACCCCTAAACCGAAACCGTGAGTGATTAGAACCTCCGGTTCGGTTTGCCGGTTTGAACCGAACCGGACCCATGGCTAGACTGAACCTCGTGTTGGTTCTTATACTAACCCATGTCCCATGTTTATGTCACCAAACCACCAACTTCTTCAAAGTTTTTACGTTGGTGTATTTGTCTCCGGGTTAATCCTATTTGTTATTCTTTTTTCATATTGGTTTGTCCAGATATCATGTTCATTTCAACGTCAATCTACTAGGCTTTTGTTTAATATTTCAAATCCTTTGTTTAAGAAACAATTTAATTACTATAGGGTGCAATTGTGATATTAAGGGGCAGAGCTGTGGGGTCCAGTGACCCCTCTCCCCCCAGCCCGGCCTATATATGGTTGTATAAATTTTATTAATTGAAGAGATTATATATACAATTGGGAACAGATAAACTTATAAAACAACTAGCTCAGCCGGGTAGCTTTTGAGCAGTCCTTCCCAGCAACTAGTGTTCAATTCTTGGTAGTGAGAGGACTGAGGAACGCATTTATATTTTTGCATGCCTGCCTCACATTCCCTTTTTAAATTTGGTGGTCCCACTCTCATTCACTACCCTTTATCATATAGATATTTTTTTGTCTAAACATCCCTTTTTGTTTTGTAAATTAAACATGTTTTTTTTTTTTTTTGATAAGGTAAGGATTAGGGTCGCCGCAAGTACTACTTCGGCTCGCCTAGAGCATCCACAGGGGATGAGAACTGGTTACTAACCAGTTCTAAAGGAAATAGGGCAAACCGCCGCCCTGGAGTCTCGAACCCGAGACCTCATGGTACTACCATGAGTGCTCAACCAGTGAGCTGATGCGACAAGCGCAAATTAAACATGTTGTTAACTTATCATCTCACATACCCTAAGTTTCTATTACTTTCCTAATTTATTTTAGCATCATTGTTTTTCAATTTTCATTTTGAGCTTAAACTAATGTCAAGAATAAATAATAAATCATACCCATATTTAAGGTAGAATCTATTTGCACACTGATTTTTGGCTATCTGCACCACGGAACGTGATGACGTGGAAATTCCACGGAACCTCGTGGCGTGGACGGTAAAACCGGATCACGGATCACCTAACTTAGGAGTTCGTGGCGTGGACGTCCACTAAACGTGGTGGCGTGGAAGTCCACTAAACTTGGTGGCGTGGATGTCCACTAAACGTGGTAGCGTGGACGTCCACTAAACTCCGTGGCGTGGAGTAAAGATTTCGAAAATTTTGAAACGGCCACGATAGTGTCGAAAATATCTTACTTCAATCCGGATATTTGAATTTTTTATGTGGTGAAAAGTTTTACGCTCCACGCCATCTCGTTTAGTGGGCGTCCACGCCACCACGTTTAGTGGGCGTCCACGCCACCAACTCCTCAGACGGGTAGTCCGTGATCCGGTTTTGCCATCCACGCCACGAGGTTCCGTGGAGTTTCCACGCCACCAGGTTCCGTGGTGCAGATAGACAAAAAGTAGTGTGCAAATAGTACCTCAGATATTTAAATACTATTATTGTTTTCTACAAAAAAAAAAACTACTATTTATTATTTGATTTTAATACCATATATTTGAAATGTGACCCCCATTTATAAAAGTTCTGGCTCCGCCATTGGTGATATTTACGTAGTTGAATAGAGCTTCAATTTTGAAAAAAATTAATCGTGAAAGAGATTTTTACGCATGAATTATAAATTAGTTCATTTCGATATTACCGGAATAAATTCAATACTGTAAAACTCCATTGAGGCGGGAACTTTGGTGTCATTTATACATGCATGATGAAGTAAATGCGATCGTGTAAACCAAAATCGTCATACTTGTTGCATAATGTCCTCATCTTTCTGTCATTAGACTTGTCAATCGGGTTGGGTCATCTCGAGTTCGAGTTGATAATGGGTCATAAGTTTATTGGGTTGAGTCGTTGCGGGTTTTGGGTTGGGCCAACCCAATGGGTCCAGAGTATAGAAAAATTTAATATTTATTTAAATAATAAAATATAGTAGCTAAATATTATTTGTCTATATTTTAATAATACAATATAATATCACTTTCAAAGGAATTTTTATATATTCTAAAATATGGTATAATTTTCAAAATAAATTTTATACATTCTAAAATATAATATACTTTCCAAAATAAATTTTATATATCCTAAAATACAATGGAGTCGGGCTTCAACCCAACGGTTTTGGGTTAAATCAGGTCGGGTGAAATTGGGTTTCAAATTTAAATTTTCGGGTTAAAATCCATTTTATTTTGATTTTACCCTATGTGGGGTAGTTATTTTTAAAAGTTGTTAAAGGTTACTCTAATATAATTGTTGAAAACGTTCTATTTCGAGCTCCACCCTTTATTGTTTAATTTCCTTCATAAATCATAATCCGTGACTTTTTCAATTTTTCTTTTATAATTCTTCTTTCCCATCATAGCCGAGTCAACTCGGATAATAATTTGATAACTTAATTCTTAGCACATGGACAATTCCAAAAGTCTCACCCAAAATACAAGATTTTATTTGATGGTTGCTTTTAGAAGTGAAATTCCAACCCTACCCGAGAAACTAGTCTGAATAGATCGAGAATTTTAGGGTTGAAACCCGACACAAAAAGTAGCGAACAAAGGAAAAAACTGAACTTGATTAACCCAAATCTGATTGGGTTGAAACCCGACCTAAACCTGTTAGACTGACTCGTTTTTTTCAAACATGTAGAATAAATATATTTTTTCCAAACATTATTCAAAATTCAACTTATTGACCCATTATGTCGACCTGAATCTTAATAATAACCTGTCAGAGCCCAACTTGACTTGCCTTGTAACCCGATTAACTCGAACCTACACTCAGCCCAAATCCGTTTGAAACCAGTTTGACACAGCTCTAATAGCCTCACAATCAATTAGGTTTTTGGTTGAACCTCACAATTAGTTAATAGACACACTTTTTTGATAGTACCGGAATAATAGTTGTTTGTCATTCATCTCAAGGTTTCCTCATAATATTGTTTCGGATTGTAATCCTTTTGCTTAGTTGAAAATTTTAGTTAATCTTCAACCTTTGTTATTAATTTTTAAAAGATTATTCATAATTGTAGGGCAATCTAATGTTGATCAAATAATGAGCTAGTAACTCATTATAACCGAAAATTATAATATGTGTTTTCTCTTTTTAATATGCATTTACTCGTAAATTATAGTATTAAACACAATGACAACTTTTAGCATTTTTAGATAATTTCAAATATTGATCTCTTTTTTAAATCAAAATCAAATATTGATTTCTTACAAAATCATGTTCAAACATTAGGAGATACTCCGTAGTAAGGATGGACTTTCACCTCTCTTCTTTCGGTGAAGTATTTGGAATCACTGAAATAATCTCCCATTCGATTCATCAAAGAAGTTATAGAAAGACAATCCCTCAAATATCGTGTTCTTTTGTCATGAGATAGAAAACACAGGTTTATTATGAAATTACAGTTCTATTATCCCTACCTTTGATAGGTAAAATATTACTAATATATAGAGTACTATGGAGTACCATTCTTTGAAGCAAATTATTAATACCCCTTATTCTTTTCATTTTAGATATTGCGTTTATCCTCTTAAATTTTTTTTCTATATAAACTGTTATCCTAAAAAGAACATAAACCTTTAGATGTAATTTAATTTCTTATTTTAGATTCCTAAAACATGTTACAAAGGATATAATCATATAAGTAAGGAAATTAATGAAAAAGAAAAATAAAGGTCTTTAGAGCATATGCAATGGTAAGGAGGTGCAATCCTCTCTCACATTTCTCTCTCTTTTTCTCCTTTTGACACATCACTTTCTCTTTCATCCACATCATTTTCAACTATCTCATTCCTCTTTCCTTTCCTCTTTTACTAATTTTCTCTACAATAAGGAGGATCCTCATCATCTCCTCTCTTCTACCTTTACATATATTATATTTTATCATATATTCTATATCATCATATATTATCAAATAAGTTATTTAAATTATAAATAATAAAATATATTCAATTTAATTTAGTTTGATTGATTTAATCTCAAATTAGTAATGAATATATATTAGCTACTACTAATAATAATAATTTATTAACATCAAGATAACTTTAAGCACATCTAACTTAAAATAAAAACAACACTAAAGATAAATATCACAATTATCATTGTGATGATCCATGATCTAGGGGTAGAGGAAAATAAAAGTTATTTAGAAATAGGCTAATATTGGATTCAACTTAAAGACAAAATTTTTTAATAATCAATAACATTAACTATTTTAAAAAAATGTCACACTTTATTATTATTTTTGTTAAAAACTTATTAATGGTGGAATGAAATATATTAAATGAAAGTTGTAGAAAATTGATTGAACACATGGTGAGCTATGATTGGCTAAAATGTAGGAGGATGCACAAGAGCCCATGCTCACAATCCTCTATAGAAGGAGGATTTCCCCCATTCCTCTTTCAAAGAAGATCCTCTTTCATATTTGTACAACAAAGAGGAGATCCTCTTAGACGAGAGAGAATGTAAAGAGGAGAGTCAATCCTGCGTATTGTACATGCTCTTAGTAAAACCTTAAGGAAATGGCGTAAAATTGAAAAATGACAGTAGTCGCAATAACGTGGGAAGAAAGGTATAAAAATGGAGCGAACCCCCCCCCAAATTTTACGAAGGTGACAAATTGGATGAAACGTGTACGTTCCAGATTCGATCACAAGGACTGCCTCCGAAGCTCCTCATCCACAGGATCATTCTTTAAATATCTTTTCTCAACGCCATTGTTGTCACTCTCACCCCTCAATCGTCATCCATTTCATCTCCTAGCCCCCTTTTCCACGTCTGTTTCCATCCATTCCCGATCTAGGGCTCCTCCATCACCGTTTTCTCGATCGATCGGTTGCTCAATGCTATAGCTAGCTCACGTCTAACGCTTTCCTTCCCCTTTCAATCGGTCGATTCGTCACCTGGTATTTCTGGATATCGCAATCGTCTGTAATTGTAGAAATTAGGTTTCGGATTTTGATAGGGGGCTAATCTTTCCTTCAGCATCGGAGTACAATGCCTTCGGTGCTAGCTGAACTCCCTCTCCCAACTCCGATCTGCGTATTCACCTCTTTGCATAGCTCTTTGTGCTCTCATCGTCTTAAACGGCTGGAGAAGGATAATTGGCGTGGTTATTCTAATTAGTGTTAGCTTTTTTCTGCGTTGAGATCCTCCTAGATCGAGCAATTTTTTTTATTTCCCTTTACTTTGTATTGTCTTCTCGTTCTTGATTACCTCATTCACCTGGAGTGGGAAAGACGCTAGAGAAATCGAAGTTGGGTGCTCACGTCTCAGGAGGGTTAAGGAATCCGGTTGCTTGTTTCGGTTTTTTTAAATTCCAATCTCGAGGTATGTACGAAGCTTTTTCTCGATTTGCTCTCGTGGATTTGTGAAAGTTTTTTGTTGTGATGTTTGGCTTGAGTGATTTCTGTTCCTGTGATTGTTTCTCAAAGATGATGGTTTGAATGCCTGCATTTGGTTTAGTAGATTCCTGTTCTCTTTTTGTACCAATTGTATGCATAAGATGTTTATGTTAGGCCTTCTATGCTGCTGTAGAAATTTGTGATCATTTGATGCTTGCTGGTCTGATTGTTTGTCAGTGGAATGATCACATAAGTTAGTTTCCCCCCATGTCTTTTTCCTAAATGTTTGTTTTTGGTTGAGAAGTTATGCCCCTGTGCTCTCAATTACTGTAACTGCTCGTGCTCTCATGGAAATATATGGTAATGAATGAAATGGCTGTTGGCAGTTGATGCAAGAGGTCGCTGTGTCCATGGGGTGCGTGTCTGTGGAACTGTTGGATTTGGGCAACAACAAATATGATGTTAATTCTAAGCTACCATCTCCTGCCGGCGAGCGGTGTACTTCTGATACAAGCGGAGAGGATGTTATCTCACAACTGACTACTGCTTTTGAAGAGGCTTTACAGTTCCAAACTTCGGAAGTAGAAAACAACATTGCTTCTCATTTGGGTGCAAACGGTAGCAGTGATATGGGAGTCACAATGGCGAGTGAAAAGAGCATAGCACAGGAACATGACACGACTTCGCTCAATGCTCCTCTTTCAGCTTCTGTGAAGTGCTTGTGCAAGAGTTCTACATTTCCTGAAGCATATAGCAATGACAAGGCACAAGAGAATGGTTCTTGTTTGCGCTCAATGTCCTTGCCTGTAAGTTGTTTGATCTTTCATAACATTATTGGTACCAATATCACGTACTAACAAATATATATGATACAATGATGCATACAAGAATTTCTGTTTTCACATTTTTTCCCTGCTTTTTTGGCGTTAAATTTTTGGAAAGCATAGATATATATTCACCATTTCCAATTCTTATTTCTGACAATTTTTTCCATTGCAAACTGCCAAATTCACTTGATATAGAAGGAAAAAAAAATTGCATAATCATACATATTACATAACAACTGAAGCTTCAATACTATTCCGTCTACTCGAGTACAAATACTGCATTTATTGATTTAAGTGGTGTATTCGGCATTGATATTCACATAATCATAACTCAAATCACATCCCCAAGCTTGTGCCTTCCGACTCCCGTTACCTACAAATTAGCAACCCGGAGGGAACAAATTATAGTATTGCAACCGACATTACCAATGGAGATACCAAATTGAGAAAGGGTTGCATTTATATCTCCCCGTGCCATGTTTCTCTCATTATTACTTTTCGCTTCTACTTTTGTATCTTACTGACAGTGCTTGTCATAACCATGCTTGCTTTAAATTCTTCAATGTGGTTCTTTTTGTTCCGTTTTAAAGGGTTGCATTTATATCTCCCCTTTTCACTTCGGCTGTGGCTTAATGTGTTGTTGTTCATATGCTCTATATCCTCTACAGGAGAGTCTTTTTGTGTTTTTTTCACCCGTATATAATAATCAGCAGTCTACAAGTGTATTTGACTCAATTGTTAACCTGATCGATGCTTTTGGGCTTGAGTTAGAAATATAAGTTTCTGTCCTAATTGGATTATCTTGGGTAATCCAAACACACCCGAATGCAGTTATTCTCAGCTGTTGCCAGCTGTAAATGTTTGGAGTGAATATTTATTTGTGTCACTATGCACTGCAGGTGCAGAGGAAGGTAATCCCTGCCTTGAAAGGAAGCCGTGAGAAAGAAGGTTTACCTCTGAGGAAACTGAGCGTGTCATGGGCGCCTGATGTGTATGATCCCATACCTTCTTCAGTATCACATCTACCAAAGAAGAAGAATTACCAGCAGTACAGGAACAACAAAAAGCATGGCAAGGGTAAGAACAACAAGGGAAAGAACGCGAGAGGAAGCAGTAAGAAGGACAAAAAGCATCATAGAGAAGAGCCATCATCGGGCCGGTGTAAGTTGAGTTTGGGCCCCATTGCAGTTGCATACACCGAGAAGAAATTTGCAATGGATGATCCTCCTACTGCAGTTGCAGACACTGAGAAGACAGTGTCGAGCAATTACACGTCCACAGTGGAACTCTTGGATTATGATAAGGATGTTGACAGCCCTGATTCGAATTGTGGGAGTAGCTTCTTGAGGGAATCTCGTGGGACCCTTCACTTTCCTTATGCTGAGACTACATGATGATCTTCAGGTACGACGCAGTTTATGTTTTTGTTGTAGATAAATAAGCTTTTGTTGATCATGACTTGAAATGTCGGACTCTGGTGTGGACTGCTCTAATGGTTTTTGTATGATATGTGTTGGGGTTGAGGATCATCTTGGTAGTATTTCACGTGTACCTTTATGTTGCTCTTACAAAGCAATGCTGTTTCCTTCTATATATGTATCAGTTTTACAATAGCATAAACTCTGTGCGGATGATGTATGATGGGCATGAATTAGAAAGTGGAAAAGACAAATCAGTGTTTATATGGCTATATGCTCAAGCTGTAAATGAATGCCTTAAAAGAATGATGTGAAAAAAATTGTTGAATTAGCTTGAAGTCACATAGCAGTTTCAACCCCGTGACCAAAGCCAATCTACCGAGGTAACACAACTACAAAATTGATTTCATTCAAGTGATACGTGTGACAAATACTCCTTGCATAAGGTTAGTACATGAATCCAAAACTAGTCCATTCCATGCAGAATACTAACGCCAAATCATTCTTCATCGACTTTGCAATGCATAGCAACAGCGCAACAATTATATAAGACTTCAAATTCTTATTTCTGACAATTAATTTTTTTGGAAAGCATAGATATATCTTCACCATTTCCAATTCTTATTTCTGACAATTTTTTCCAATGCAAACTGCCAAATTCACTAGATATACAAGGAAAAAAAACTTGCATTATCATACAAAACAACTGAAGCTTCAATACTATTCCGTCTACTGAGTACAAATACTGCATTGATTGATTTAAGTGGTGTATTCGGCATTGATCTTCACATAATCATAACTCAAATCACATCCCCAAGCTTGTGCCTTCCCACTCCCGCTACCTACACATTAGCAACCCGGAGCGAACAAATTATAGTATTGCAACCGACATTACCAATGGAGATACCGAATTGAGAAAGAGAAGCTTACCGATGGAGATGCAAATCTCAACCGTGCCATGTTTCTCTCCCGCATCTGCAAGGTACTTGCTCACAGCATTCCTGAACAAAAAATCAAAGGAAGAGAAATTCATGGGATGATGTTAATACCTAGGATTTTTGCAATATAATGGGCCATCCACACACACCCTTATAGTATAATCATGTTTACAAGTTCCTGTATAAGTTTAAAAAAAAAGATGGCTTTGGTCAAAGTACCTATTAAATGGAAGTGGTTGACCACCCTCCATTAGTGAGAAGCCTCCAAGAGTAATTTGGAGCTGGTTTAGGTCAAAAGGAATTCCTGCATAGCCAGCAGCACAAGCAATACGCCCCCAGTTTGGATCTCGCCCATATACAGCAGCCTACATACACCAAAACACACACAAAAAGTAAATTTAAAATGCTGCTATGTTGGAGTTGGGGATATGTAATGATCAATCTGAGGATTTTACCTTGGTCAGCGAAGAAGCAGCTACCGAACGTGCAACTTTTGCAGCATCTGCCTCGTTGTTAGCACCACTTACTGTCACCTGCCAAAAGAACACAAGTACATTGCTCTCTACCGAGACAGAACAATACCACCACAGCCAGCACAGGCCTGAGCTAGAGAGATGAAGTCAATGCAATATACCTCTATAAGGCATGTTGCCCCTTCTCCGTCCCAAGCTATTGACTTGGCAAGTCCTTGCATTACCTAAACAGGAAAAGCATCGGTAAAAAGGAATTCTATAAACGTATAAAATATTTCCAATCATTACAAACAGTCAGCACATGTTTATGATTGGCAGCCGTGATTCAGCAAAAACAAATCATATCTAGAGCAACTTTTCATGACCAGATGAGCAAAACATCATGCTTTTAAAGCGTATGGTTCACTGCTGTCTAAACTGCAATTTTACAGCAACCCTTGGAAAGCTAGAACAGGTAAAGTAAGTCTACACTGCAATTTTACAGCTTTACCTAGACTGTCTAACTAAATTTCAGAAATAATAGCATAAATAAACTTAATCTTACAGCATCAAGGCATGATTGAAGTTGTTTTGCTTCACTGCTGTCCAAAGAAGATATTAGACTTGATCCAGACAGCCCACTAGCCAAAGCAATGACAGTATCATTTGTACTAGTATCTCCATCTACCTACAAAAGCCAACATCTAGAGCATTATTATGTGCATATCTCCTTGCATTTGGTAAATGTAATTCTTCAATGTATTCCTTACATATCAGAGACAAAAAAAAAAAAAAATCCTGAAAAGGTAACAAATATGCAATTTCAATTGCTTCAAAGAACTCTCCGGACTATTTTTCCCAATGGCAGCATTTGATTGAAAAAGTTGTATAACTCTATATAACAGACATTAATTATTCTTCCGTGCAGTAATTTGTATGAACGTTCAACCGCTATAGACTTGGACCATTTTTCTTTGAACATTATCGATACAGATTAATGGGCGCTCACTGTAATTTGGTTGAAACTTCGTCCAACAGAGACTTGGACCATTTTTCTCCACACATCACTGCTAACTAAGGCATCTGTTGTGACAACCTGAACAGAAAATTATCATGACATGAGAAAGCATACCGAATGGAAGCTTGAACAAGAGAGCAGCTAAACAACACGTACTCCAAGCATAGTAGCCATGTTCGGGTGGATCATTCCTGAACCTTTTGCCATTCCCCCTATTTTGATACTCATCTCCCCTACCTAAAGGACATTTCGTCATACAATTGTTTAGAAGTGAGCAGATGCAAAGTCAGCAACTTCAGATCACAAAATAAATTGAGCGCACAAACAATAACTGGATTATTTTTCAAATGAAATATTCACACCTTTGATTCAACAGCCACACTTTTGGTCACAAGGTCAGTGGTTGTGATTGCAACAGCTGCTGAATCCGCTCTACAAACAAGCTTTAATATTTAGGCATGTGTCACTAATAAGAGCAATATCTGACTTAGCTGCAGACAGAGATGCAAGGGAAAGGGGAAGAAATGTGCAAAGGAGAAAAAGTAGAAGATCTATTCACATTCATTTAGTGTATTTTAAAAATAGAATAAGCAAAATTTACCCTTCAGCAGTAGATGACAAGGATTTAACCAACTTCGGAAGTGAATTAAGAAGCGCTTCCTGTAAATAAATACCCACAGTCAGTAACCAACCAATATAGAAACACCTAGATTTTATTTTTATCAAAGTATCACTAACTTATGCCACAAATGTCCAAAGTAGATATCATATCATTACTATACCAAATATCAAGTTTACCTTCTTTATTCTTTTACCAATGACACCTGTGGATTCAATCAGAACATCTTCGGGTTGGATGTGGAGTAACTACACAAACAAGAAGATTATAATTAAAGTAAAAGAAGTGGTATCCTGGCTTCCACAAAAAACTTTGCCTGCCCTGATTATAAAACTCAACTACCTTGGCAAGAGCGCATGCAGATTCAACTGTATCTTGATACCCTGCATCACCCTGGAATGAAGAACCAGTGCACCAATTGCCAACACAACATTATAGATAAATTCCAAAATTTCCCTTTATATTTATAGACCCATGTTTGATAATTTGCAATAAAGGACTTACAGTTGCTGCATTTGCTTGACCTGCATTTATCAATACTGCACGTGCCTAATGAAATCAACAAAACCAAGCATTACATTGCAGTCATATAATGATGAAAAACATAGCTGGTTACAGAACTATCAAAATGGTGTAATCAACATACTGTCTTTGAAGCTTCCAAATTCTTCTTGGAGTAAAGCACAGGTGCAGCTGCAACCACATTGGTCGTAAATGCCCCTGCTTAGACAAATATCAAACAATCAAATGTTTGCGTACTTTAATTGTATTTGTATGCAAGCAAGACAATATAATACACATCAAACTCAAAATAAGAACCTGCAGAGATGGCATCTACATCACACATTACGAGGGCGAGATCAGGCTTAGTTCCTTCCCTCAATCCACCAAAAATGCCACTGGCACTGAACCCTTTAGCAGCTGTAACACCGCCAGGAATCTAGAAAACCAAATCTCTTAGAAAACACAGAGAACAAAATACTAATACAAAACAGAAAGTGACCAGATTTTACACACTACAGATACTACTACACCATAGCAAAGACAGGTATAAATCTTTCTGAGATTGGGCTATAAGAAAAGTAGAGAAATGTAGAAGAGCAATAGCAATAACCTGTCTCCAGGAGCCTTCAGGAAGCAGTATAGGAGCAGCCTCAATGCGAGTGCCATCCTCCACCATGGCCATAGACAAGACAGTAGTAGTAGTCTTCCTTTGAGAATAACCAAACCCTTTGATTACCTATAACACAAACCCACAATCAGCATCACTAAAATCTCAATTACAAACAAAGACTTCAGTGTCAACAACAATGAAATTATGAAAATATTGAAGTTGCGGATTTTCCGACTCGAGCTGAGCTTACTCGAATGAAAAATAAAAATGGGGGAAAAATAGAGATTACCCTTGTAGGGTTGGGGAATTGATGAAGGTGGAGATGAAGACAAGTTGGCATCTTACACTCCTCCGATTCGAGCAACAGAGGTTTTGGGGCGGCGGGGGCTCGGAAGAAAGAAAAGTTGGTGGCGGACGCCTGTGCGTTTTGAGTCTTTGAGCAATCCAAGTCCTACTCCTAACTAAAGTAACCTCTTTTTTCCCACTCTGGACATATTTCATCCTGACATTGATTTGCACGGCCATGTTCGGCAACAAAAAAAAAAGCAAAAAGAAGAGCTTATTTGATACAAATATGTTAAAAGTATTCAAAATAAGTAAGTGTTCGGAAATTAAAAATTTTAGATACTAGAGTATACATAATGGTTAACACTTAACAAACTATTTTGGCCATTAAAATATAAAATTGTATTCCTTCCTTATTATTTTATTAAAGAAATTTGAAATAAAAAAAAAGAATTAATAAATTTGTACATGTGTCACCTTCTCATGAAAAGACCAAAACTTATTTTACTCATCATGGTAACCAAATTGATGGCCAAACTTTGTTCTTTCTTATTATTTTAATAAAAAATATATTATTTTATACCTTTATCAAGATTTTGGTCTACCAATAAATGTGCTCTTATTTGCTGATAACTTCTAGGAAAAAAAAAAAAGGGAAATTCCGGATGGTACCCCTGAGTTTTGTGCTTTTCCGGATGGTGCCCAAAAAAAAAACTTATTCCGTCATATATCCCTGAGGTTTGGTTTTTGTTCGTTCCGTGCCCCTCTTTCACTTTTCCGTTACACTTCTGTCAAAACGAAGTCGGCAGCGTCCTTTCTTCCGACCCTGAGCTCTCCCGCCTCTCAGGCCACCTCTCCTCCCTCGTCGACAGCCCCCGCCCCGGCGGCCGCGGCCTCTGCTCCTTCCGCCGCCCCCGCGCCTCCTCCGACGAGCTCGCCCGCGTCGCCGGCGACATGAGTCCACGTGGCTCGATCTACTCGCCCAATTCGAGACCCGCGTCCCCAGGGCTTCACCAAAGAAGTACCAGTTGAAGAAGAGGAGGGAGAAATTGATGTGAAAGAAGAGGAGGCCGACCAATTGAACACTAGATGGTCAATTGACGACACTGAATTGACAAATTAGGGCTCAACTTGGCCACGAAAGAACTACCAGTTGGAGAAGATGAGGGAACGGAGGGAGGAGAGAATTCGGTGTGTGCAGAGGCGGATGCGCGAGTCCACGGAAGATCGGGTGGACCTGCGAAGGGAGACGATGGCCTCCTCTTGGTCGTGCACGTGCGGGCTTTTCTTCTTGGCCGGCCACGTGCTCGTCCTCTGTTTCGCCGGAGCCGGATAACTCGAGGCCGTGGTGGCCGGCGAGAAGCAGCTCGGTCGTGTCGCCAACTGGAGCAGGGTCGCCGGGAGCGAGTCCGGGCCCCAATCGTCGTCGTCGACCGAGTTGAACCGAGCGTGTCACCGGTTGAACTCCCTCTCGGCGTGGCCGATGTTGGGGGTTATCGCCGACTCGGCGAAGGAGGAGCTCGTCGGAGAGGCGGGATTCCCCCATCAGAGACCGGACGAGCTTCAAGGCGGCATTGAGGTGGCTTTTGACGATCGGAGAACCTTGTTGGATCGGAGAACATTCGGTGAATCAGGAGCCTTTTGTTTTTTTATTTTTAAAAATCATTTTCCTTTTTCTTTTTATAAGGTGTTGGATGGAAAAGGGGAAATTATGGGAGGAAGGGTACGGAACGAACAAAAACCAAACCTCGGGGGTATATGGTGGAATAAGTTTTTTTTTGGGCACCATCCGAAAAAGCACAAAACTCAGGGGCACCATCCGGAATTTCCCAAAAAAAAAAGAAGCTATCCGAAATAGCTGTTTGTTGTTAGTCTGCTTCTGTTTCAAGAGGACTTGGCCTATTCTTGACCCATAAGATTCTAATTGCTCCTTCGTTTCCAGAAAATATGAATGAAATACAACGTATATGACATAGAATTGAAGGGGTTTCATGACTACTACATTGGAGAATACTCCAAAATTGCAATCGGCTTTGTCTGTCTCTCTATTTTATCTATTTGTGTTATGAAGCACTCAAAATGGCGGGCACATAGTTTAGGAGAAGAGATAAATTCGTTTTTGTTATTATTGTACAGAGTTCGTTCATTCTCTCCACAGATATAACCCATAACCCGACGTACCGGCTTGGTTACTAGTCTCGTGTAAATGAACTGCATAGAGCTAATATCTACTCCACAGCAACCGTTGAGGCCATTACATACAGTACTCTGAACACAATGATAGCGACCTTATTCTACAGCTGGCCTCTTCAAACTTCCCGGGTCGCCAACTGAAACCGACTCTAAACGAGTAAAGACAGAAACCAGACTCTCCCAAAGGGATACAAACTGTACAGCTATATAAACGGCCTAGTGGAACCAGAATCATCTACACTATACAAACTCTACAAAGCACAGATAACTAATCAGAGGAGTTTGCTAACAAAACTTTGAGCTTTTTACTAACTGTAAGGGCTCTCTGCCCAAGAGCGTATGTATAAAATAACTAAACCCATCATGGATCCCCCAGGAGCCCAGTTTAGCAGACAAGTTTTCTTGACTTGAAGCTTTTTCACCCAGAGTCTTGGTTTCTGAGATGGGAAACGAGTTATACAGTTGCATGACCCACTGTCTTCTCTAGCCATGAAGTTCCACTGAATGCTGTTAACTGATAGCTCTTTTGGTAACTTGACACCTGGGTTAAGCATAAGCTTTTATCAGAATATTGCAAGATTTCTAACACATATCATGTTTAGGCAGAGTGACTTTTTGGGGTGAGAACAGCCCACAATCACCTTATCCTCCATCATAAACACAAACAGATAATAAAACAACATCACACACGCACACACACAAAAAAAACTTACTTGATCTTGGGTCATTGTCCTAAAGCCAAATTTGTCAGTCCAAATTGCCTTGGCTTCCTCAGCTGCAGGAAGAACCAGGTTTTCCACATTCAATGATGAAAGCAATCTTTCAATACAGGAGAACAATGCTTGAAAATAACCCTGAACAGAGAAAGATGATAAAACAAAAAATATATGAGGTTTGCTCTCAAGAGGATGCTGCTCAAACATAATGTTGTATCAACAGACAAAACGGGCGTCACACAGAAAATCTGATTCATCAGTTCCACTTCGTTCTTGATTACCTTCCCTTGATTTTGCTTTGATGTAGCCACAAGAGGAAGTTCAGCTACTTCGTGGCCAAAAATCCTAAGGAGACCAGCTGATACAACCACTGACCTGCATAATTTTAAATGCAGAAGAACAAAATTATATTTACAAATCAATAGGTCACAAGGAAATATATTTGAGCCGTTGTTTGTGAGTCTGTGGCAGTGGATACAAATTCTATATTAGGACCCAGAAAACTTACTTAACAAATAGAAGTACAGTATACATGCCTCCAAATTCTTGCCCAGATATATTTCTCCTGAAAAGCCAAAGGAGAAGTCTATCAACACCCATACATACCATGGTACAAGAACCTCAGCAAAAGTATTCTTCACACCAAGCATAAAACATGCTAACCATTGAAAAAGGTATTAGACTATAGGCTTTTCTCTTTGGAGAAACTCATATGTGCTATCATTATAAAATTCCTCCTTATACACTAAACCGTTTCTTTTCACCAGAAGAAAAATGCAGAAAGAATTATGACAAAAAACCAGCACACAAAGTACAGAGCTTCTTTACCCAACCAGCCTATTTCCCCTCTCTTTTAGGCTTGACCCACCAGAACCTTTATTGGATGAATATGCCATGAGCAGCTATCTAATGTTGAGTGTACATTCCATTTGCGTCAGTGGCCAAAACCAATAATCACAGCATTCTAGGGTTTTAAATCACACTACAGGTAAGATTATGCATTTGCTAAATCTATTCCCAAATACTGACATAATTAATACTCTACTACAAGATTTGAAGAACATCTCCACATGCTAACAGATACACATGAACATTGATTATGAATCTTTGTATCTGCTACTATATTAGGGAGAAAGCACTTACAAAATATTGAGCAAATCAATAATGCAAGGGACTCACCCATAAACCATTACAGGTATTAGATCACGACCAGAACTCGAAAGAATAGGATTAAATTGCTCCTGTGGAAAACAACATGAATGTGTCATATCCATAAAGGGGGAAAAAGCACAGCAAAACCTAAACAGAATCTTAACCCTGAACTTTTTTACAAGATGCCAACTTGGCGTTTCTTAAATAAAATATTACCTATTCCACCTGAAATAAACTAATAAACAGGTAAAAAAGCTATGTTTTCTTTCTGGCAAAATACGAAATTGGAATTACGAATACAAAAGCTGCAGGAGCTGTTCAGTTACACCGAGGATACTTCAGGTCAATGTTTTGAAATATAAGAGAACAGATGAAAGACTTACTCGAAATATTGCAGTAGCCCTTGAAAGCAGTGACAGATGTTCACTGCTGCGCTTACTTCCATTTATGACTTGCCATTGCACATCATCTTCAGAGGTATAGTTTAAACCTTTCAGTAGGAGAGTACTACTAAGCACGGAGGTTGGAACTGTCTCCATGCCTACAGCAGACTGCCCCCACAGAGCATCATGGATTCTGCTACAGTCACCACAGCAGAACCAGTCCCCATCAGGAAGTGCCTGCAGGAACAAGTTTAGCATCACAAGAAGAACCAGAACTATCAAAGAGACCAATATAAAAGAAGATTTTGACTTTACCTTCAAATCACAAAGCCCGTTGTCTCTCAAGCAGCTAACATGATACTCTTTCTCACACTATAAAAATTAGGTAGTGCATTTAGCAATTTGATCCATCATATATAAAGAGCTAGTCAAACATCAATGTAAGAAGGGAATAGACATACTTGATCACAAATTATTACTGCTCGATCATCAAATATTTCAGAGCTGAAATCATGGGACCTGATAGAAATCAGGAAATTAGCAAGTTTGGAATATAACAAATCAAAGTATCATGAAATGACGAGGGGAAGGAGATGGTTAAAAAGGCATGCTATAAATTTATTCAGTTCACTTTTTGATGAAAAGCGGTCATTTTATGAGGACAATAAGCAAAGTGAAAACTTGAGATGAAGTATGAAGAGAAAGATAACTACGAACAGAAATGTCAATTATTCATCAGCTGTTAGCTCATATAGGCATGTCTTCTTTAAACTCTCAAAATCAAGGTAACAGTCTGCCAGACAGTTCATCCCAATAACCCGGCAAGGAACAAGATGAAGAAAAAGACACATATACAGGTGTATACCTGCAAATGACACAGCCTCCATTATCACACTCTACTTCTTTCACAACCCGGGTCAACCTAATAATGATTGGCGTTATATTGCTGCTAGAAGTATCCCCAGAAGAAGCTTTACTAACACAATTTGGGCAGCACCAGCCATCTTCAGCAGTGCGCTGGGATCCAAGACAAGCTGCTCAATGACAGAAAATAGAATGAGCTACATTCAAATTTAGCACAGTTTAGCCAAAAATATAGACATATGTATCAATTCAACTTTTGCAGGAAAACAATCCTATTGAAGTTACATATTCATAAAATATAAAAGTAAAGAGACACAAAGTATCCCAGGACAAAAGATACTCACTTAGTTCATTAAAGATAATCATAGCCTTTGACACGCCTACTATATTGTCCATGATTATTTTTTCTAAAGTTATAATTTCTATTAACTAATCCACCTCATTTCTAAGCAGTATGTGCAATTTAAAATAGCAAAACCAACAATTTTTTTCCCAAAATTAAAAAAACGACAAACATTTCTTAATGCTAGAATGACAATCTTTTCTAAACGAAGTTTGTAATAGAATATATCATTTTTACCACAAAGAGCAACATAAGGTTTGCTTATGCATAGGATACTAATCATATTTACTTCTGGACAGCATAGAAAAGATGGCCAAACAGAGTGCATTTAGTCAGAATTTTGTCCCTTGCTCATCATCTCACTTCTCATTGATTAAACTCAATTCTAACCTATCCACAAAGGAAGAGAAATGCATGATCTAAACTAGGTGAAAGAAACTGGCACACGCAAGATAGTTCGCCATGCCCATGATCTAAAATGACAAGGTTAAGCTGAAAAACAATTAGTACTCGGCAGAGTTACATACCTGCATGATAAGCCCTAGGACATCTAGAACAGAGCATAAGCTGTCCTCCAATACCACAGATTGTGCACATATCATCACTGTGACCGGTAGTAAGGCTTTGTCCATTTGCCAGAGAAATAGCTATGTCATGAAGTGCAAGCCCATTGGAAGTATAGATGTGACGGTAACTGTAAAATCAGTAGGCATACATTTAGTTTTGTAAGCTGCATCATGTACAACATACCGTAAGTGTCATCTAAAAGCAAAATAAAAACTCACGGTTGGCGCCTGGCAGCCCATCCTGCATGAGCTTCAAACTGTGATGGGCTAATCTGTTAGCACGCAAAAAACGAGCATGTTTTAGATAAAGGGTTAAATGGTCAATCATCTAATTTGCAGTCCAGATGAGATCATAATATTACCTCACAGTTGCAGTGATCACACAGTATACCATTCCCTCTTTTAATACCATGGAGAATTTTCTGTCAAGAAAGAGAGATTATGAACGACTGAAATCAGCCTATTGCCTGCGTTGCATGATGGAGGATATAGGGACAGTTTTGAAACGAAATAAACAAGAAAATCTGTAGTAACCTGTCCTTTAGCATAATAAGCCAAATCAGCCCCATCTGGGAGTCCATTAGGCATGAAAAGCAGTCGATGTAGATCGTTATCCCTGATATATAAAAGATTCTCAACAACTTAATAACGTAATGTAAATGGGAAAAGAGTTATTTATACCTAAACCCAGATACAATACAAAAAGCATGTTAGGGGGCTAACCTCTTTCTAGTACCACCTTCTCCCCCCCTTTTCTGTTGTACAGAGAACTTTACAGAAGAAGACTTGGACCTGGACAAAAGCAAACATCAGTAGCATATACATATCAACCAAATGGCTAGTTATCTACAGATTAGATTCGGTTATAATTAAAACACAGTGTAGGATTCAACCTTTTCCCTGGACATTTCGCTTTCTTTCCAATCTTTCTAGAGTATTTTTTAAGTTTTGGCACATGTACAGTCAGAGTGGTATAAGGCTCATGTGTATCCATGCTGGTACAGCTGAACAAAGTATTTTCAGTTACCATTAGATGTTTAAAGGCAGGCAAAGAAAAGAAAGAAACTGACAGTAGAAGCGAAATTCATAGGATAAGTTGCCAGGAACATGATGTTGCAGTATTATAGTAAGTGCAGAAAGTGACTTCATTTCATCACTGCTTCCAAATGTAAGTAGGTTGCAGTACAAAAAGTATTCAAAAGAATTTATTCTTCATATAAACAAAAAAAAGTGGCTACTTAGACATAACAGGATTCTGATCTGTCAAGCTCTTTTTCGAAATAATGGGTTGGATTACAATGGGCAGTGATGAAATGGAGATGACTGGTACTACTAGTTCAAGATTTTTCACTTATGTGCTCCTCAAAATACATGTAGTTCACGTACATATAAAGGAAATCTGCCACAATGCTCATGGCCTCAACAGGTGAATAAATGGATATATTGCACACATACAACAATAATCTAAAAACAGCTGATACTACTTTGTAAGTTCTAACAGTTGTGAAAATTTATAATGGATTACAGGTCAGGCAAGAGAAAAGAAATAATCCATACGCCAATAGAGAGCACGGGATATCTAATTGAAACAATACTCAACTCAGATGAGATGAACACATATTATTTATAAAGGACCAAGCAAAACAAGGAAGAGAGCCTAAACAATGAGCAAGTTCAGTAACTCACACAGTCACACATAGTGGGAAAAAGCACGGCATTACCTTTGATACTTATTGTCTACAAGAGCTAATCCATCGCAGTGTTGAGCACCAGCTGCACGTATACGCCCATGATTTATATACTTGAAAACTAATTCCACATTTGCTAAACCTTAAAAATAGATAATACGCCTTACCTTTCCAACTTTGAAATGAAAATTCATTGACAGCTGAACCAGCAAACTCTTTAACAACATGCTCAAGCGAACTGAAAGGGGATGTCTTCAGTTCTTTAAAAATTCCATAGATTGACTTTCCATTCTCTAAATGTATATGATTATTTGGATGTTTAGTCTTAGCACCACCTGCATGCTTCTCAAACTCATAAGCACTGAGAACCTGCCACAGAATTGAACAATTTGACTCAGCAAAGGAAAACCATGGGAGTAAGATAATACATGGTCCACACCCCAGCGCGGCCTTACTCACATTCTTGTAATCGCAAGACAAGCAACCACACAAATAGCCACGTCCTCTAATAATTCCAGCAATCTCTTTCTGCTCACGAATCAAAACAAGTTACTCTCACAACAAAAATTACAAAAAAGGTTCACAATCTCAATTCGATAAGCATCAACCCCTCAAAAGCTATTTTACTTACATTCCGTGACGTGGTAACATACTTCACTCGTGCTCCTTCCAAAATGCCAGTTGACAACAGCATCTTGACATTCGTGGGGCAACTATTGGGTAAAACCTTCTTCACCATTTTCAGCTCCATGTTGCCAAATATGTGGCTTCTGGAATCCTCCTCCCTGGATTCCAAAGCCAATTCTCCCTTATCATAGGAAAGAGGCTGGGGAGCACCTCCGTTGTATAAACTATTAGTGCAATCTTCTTTGCTTTTGCTAAACTTGAATGTAATCTTCCTGATTCCGGTTGTGCAAGCATGCTTGGGGATTTCTAAAATAACATGGGAAGTCGATAGCCCCAAAATATCCTCATCGCTAGACATCTCTGCACTCGTCGAAGTGATTTCGCCAGAATTATCCTGATTACTGCCATTATTATCTGAATTCACACGTTTACTGATACTACAACTATTAACATGCATGCTCGAGGTGTTTTGATTCCCTCGAGGAGAAATGATTGTATGAGTAACCTCAGAGCAAAGGTCATCATTTAAGGTCTCCTTTGCTTGCTTTTTGCACAGAGAATCTTCTTGAGAATCAGTGATCACACACTGGAGATCCCGTTTCAGCTCACTTTTTGAATTCCTCTGATTTTCGAGCTCTCCATTTGACAGCACCGCCACACAAACTTCCCCTTCTCCCATGTAGAAAGCACTATGCTCAAAACTGCTATCCCCAAGTCCACAAACAAAACTTGCCAAACCCTAAAACTGGCCAACGGCCTCCAGATGGGAAAAAACAAAATTCAATTTGTCAATGTCATCCTTCCTAAACGAGATAATTCACCGTTACTAACTGACAGTCAACCAACCAGAGCACCTTCAACCTAACACACACGGGATTTAAATCAACCAATGAATGGAAAATCAAATTTCGGAATACAGCCAATCTACGAAATCAGGAAGGTAAGTGTCACTATCAGAAGTCGAATTTTGAATTGGAAAATTGAACTCAAAGAGGGAATTTGATTACCTGTCTTGATTTGAAACGGGGGATGCGGATTCAAATCTTAATCTGACACAGCATGAATCCGAATCAACAACGGCTAATTCTCATGAATACAAACGAATCAGGTTTCAAGGAAAGCGTTCCCGACGTAATATAAACAGATCTGAGATTTGTACAGCTAGAAATCACGGGAAAGGGAGGGTAGGGTTTTAGCGAGGAATAGAAGAAGAGGCTCCTTTTTCTTGCAGATGGTGGAAGAGCGGCAAACACGAAAATAAACAGCTCATTTGGCGGTCGAGAATTTTGGGAGGAAGAAAAGGTAGAAAGAAGAGCAAAATGAGAGAGCCAAAAGGAAGGGAAAAGTTTATTGCGCAAAAAAGACGTGCAGGAGAAGAAATGAAAATTTGTAAATTCAGATTCAAATATAAATATAAAAGAAAATATCCCGAAAGAAAAGGGATAAGGTGCGGTAATTCGGCGGGGAGCGGTCTATCGAAAAGTTACTGAAGTGTCATTGGGACACGTGGAGGTGTTACGTTTTCGAAGGCCGTCGACTCGAAAAGATAATATGGCAGATTTTTTTGTGTTTTTCTTGGGCCGGATTTTCATTAATGGGCTGGACTTTTATTAAAATGGATTTCATGCAAAGTAGTTTATGTCATGCTTCACCTCCAAGTAAAAAGTATTTTTTTATATAAGGTATATTTTTTCTACATCGAAATTCAAAAAAAAAATTAAGTTTTACGGTTTTTCAGATATAAAAAGTATACTTTTTACCGAAAACTGTTTTTCATACACAAGTGTATCCAGCCCTTTGTGGCGCTATAACGTCCAAGCCTCCAAGTTTGGTTTAATAGTGTATGACATCATTGACATGTATTAATACTGGTTGTAGAAGTCTGATCTCCCACTAGACTAGAGGACTTACTAGCGGAACGGGGGAGTGGAAACGAATTTATTATACTTCCATTAGATTTTACACCCTCTTTTCCTCGAGGGGGCAGCGTTTCCACTAACATTATAGGGGTAGTGGGGACATACTGGTTGGCTGTCGAATGGTGTCTAAATCATTCGATTTTCTCGGTTTCTGGACAGACGCACCATCCCTTGGTGTCAAATATCTTCAATTTAAAAAAATACTCTCTCCGTTTCACAATAAGCGTCGTTTTAGCACTTCAAATTTGTTTCATAATATGTGTCGTTTTAGGTTTTCAAAGTGATTTATTAAGGGTAATAATGATAATTTTTATTGGAATGTGTATTTGTTGACTAAAGTTGTTCATTCATTGGCCAAAAAAATGTAATGAGTGGTGAGATTAAGAAAAAGTTGTAAGTTTTAAAGTGAATGATTGATTTTCTTAAAAACTATGCTGAGAGCTAAAACGACACTTATTGTGAAACGGAGGGAGTATGTATAATCATTGTGAATGTTGTACCCGAGGTCATGAGTAACTCGGGGCTAACCCACACCCACCGTGTACGGATATTTGCTTGACTAAAAGGTGGTTGGATAGTATATATACATATGGATGGAAATGGGTCGAGGTCGGAGTATAACCGTACCGTCACTCAAGTCTTGAGGTAACTATTCCACCCGATCCATCCATCACTACGAAGCTCATCGTTTATTTATCTAGTGGGTCAGATGATATAAACAACTATTCTATTATACGTGTTTTTAGGTCTGATTGTCCGAAATCGATGGGTCTGCTTGTATTCCACTCAACCCTCCATCGCCCAACCCATCCTCGGTCCAAGTTCGGTTTCGATTTTGGTTGGTTCAGTTTATAACACAGCCGACTCCAATCCCAACTCCAAGACACCAACGGTGTCCTGTGTCCCAACCTTCAAATCTAGGCTTTGAATAAACTCATTCCTAGTTTGTACCCGTTTGGCGACGACGAGCAACGGTCTGTATTGCTCAAGCGAGCAACGACGAGCTATTAGACAAACCAGATGGAGCCGATGGGCTAGCAACGGCGAGCAAAGCTTGATGTCGAGGTTAAGTCGGCAGTGTCTAGATAGAGCCATTGTGTGTTGGCGATGGCAACGACTCGGCGAAGTCCGGAGTAGCGACGAGCCAACGACAGCAAATTGGCAGAGTATGGATGGTTTCGGTTTGAATGTAGAAAACAATTGATGGCTCTACAACATCCTCGTATATCTTTAAAGCATAGACCTTTAAAGTCATCTCTTTCTGCCGCATGTCTCTCACATTCAACCAATTTAACTTTTTTTTTATCACTCTTATCTCCCCTAAATTCAAATTTTCAACTTTCACCTTTTTTTTTTCTTTCAATCAACTAATTTCTTAACTTCCATAAACTTTTCTTAATTTCTTTTCACAAAATTATATTACATTTTTACTTATACTTTTCTTTATTAAATTGAGTATGTTATCTTCTTCATCACTTAACTCCAACAATTTTATTTTAGATATTTTATTTATTAAAGTATAAATTAAAAAAAATGATGTTATCATGGTCTCGATCAAAATGATCGAGACTTACCATAAACTACTTATCTTTGAAAACTAAACAATCATAACTATATATTAAAGCGGAGGTTAAAAATAATAATTATCATGACACGTGTCAACTTCTTATTGGATCGCAACACGTATCTTTAATAAAATAATTTGATTGGTTAAAACTTAAAATTTCATTGTTAACTTCATATTAGAAATCTTCTTATCTATTGATTTTTATTTTAGTTTTTCCATATAAAAAAATAAACTTTATACTTTATACATACCTTTTCTAGAAATCTTCTTATCTACTAAAATCCATTTAATTTTTTTTCTAAACAAGATTAAACTTCAAATTTTATACATATTTTTTTCAAAATTCATCCTATCTACTAATTTTAATTTCAATTCTGTTGAAGTCCGAAAATCTCGAACTAACTACGGGACAAAATTATTAAACTCTCGGACCTTTCGGCGCGCTAGAAACCGGCTCGTCTTGTTTTGAGCTCTCCCACCCCCCGCGTATTATTTTATTCTCTTTTCAGAGGCTTATAAGACTTTTTAAGGTCTTTCCCGTAAAATAGTGCGAGCTCCTCGGAGACTCAAACACGTCGGAGTCCGTCCTTCAAGAACACGTCTCAGGACTCGGCTTTTTTCCGATCCGCTAAATAGTCACCACACACCACTATATATAGAAAGTGAGTTGGCTGCTTGGATGTTTTGTTTGTCGATGTGGGACAAATCTTGGTGACGTGGCATGCTAGTGTTGATTTCACAAGAATATAGCCAAAGTGTATGCTTTGATCGCGTTTAAGGCCATAGTGTATGCTTGATCGCGTTTAAGGCCAAAGTGTATGCACATACCTGCTAATGATGACGTGGCAAGTGCCCAATTTTTCCTCCGTATGCTTGATGTGGATGTTACGTACACACATGGCGCCATACGCGTACATTTATTTAAAACAGTTATTCGCGTCCTTAGCGCGTTAAAAGCGTGCTTAGCGCTTTAATTTTTTATGTCGATATTATCATCTCGTACTGGTGGTGACAATTCCGGGTATCAACACAACCCCGTGACTCGGATGTCCTTAGTATTTCAAGGACAAACGAGGCACTCACTTGATCACATAATTTCGGTCAACGCGTTGTTGTAACCGACTCGAGCACGCCGACGCGCATCGCGCGGGTCAAACCCCGAGCCTAGCTCGGCGGTTTGTCTTATATAACAATTGGATTTTTGGGTTTATCGCGACTACGAGCGATGAAGTCGACTCGAGCGCGCCCTCGCGTTCAACGCGGGCCAAACCCCGAGCTCAGCTCGGCGGTTTGCCTTATAGAATTTTGATATTTGGGTTTATCGCGACTACGAGCGATGAAGTTGACTCGAGCGCGCCCTCCCGTTCAACGCGGGCCAAACCCCGAGCTTAGCTCGGCTGTTTGCCTTAACGATAACTATGGAGTTTTGATGTTTTAATGCCTTTAAGCAGCTTCGAGCGGCGTAACCGACTCGAGTGCGCCTATGCGCATCGCGCGCGTTAGCGGACAACCTCGAGCGAGGACGGCAACTCGGGTTTTCCCTAACGACTGTGGAGTTTGATGTTTTAAGGCTTTAAGCAGCTGCGAGCGGCGTAACCGACTCGAGTGCGCCTATGCGCATCGCGCGCGTTAGCGGACAACCCCGAGCGAGGACGGCAACTCGGGTTTTCCCTAACGACTGTGGAGTTTGATGTTTTAAGGCTTTAAGCAGCTACGAGCGGCGTAACCGACTCGAGTGCGCCTATGGGCATCGCGCGCGTTAGCGGACAACCCCGAGCGAGCACGGCAACTCGGGTTTTCCCTAACGACTGTGGAGTTTGATGTTTTAAGGCTTTAAGCAGCTGCGAGCGGCGTAACCGACTCGAGTGCGCCTATGCGCATCGCGCGCGTTAGCGGACAACCCCGAGCGAGAACGGCAACTCGGGTTTTCCCTAACGACTGTGGAGTTTGATGTTTTAAGGCTTTAAGCAGCTGCGAGCGGCGTAACCGACTCGAGTGCGCCTATGCGCATCGCGCGCGTTAGCGGACAACCCCGAGCGAGGACGGCAACTCGGGTTTTCCCTAACGACTGTGGAGTTTGATGTTTTAAGGCTTTAAGCAGCTGTGAGTGGCGTAACCGACTCGTGTGCGCCTATGCGCATCGCGCGCGTTAGCGGACAACCCCGAGCGAGGACGGCAACTCGGGTTTTCCCTAACGACTGTGGAGTTTGATGTTTTAAGGCTTTAAGCAGCTACGAGCGGCGTAACCGACTCGAGTGCGCCTATGCGCATCGCGCGCGTTAGCGGACAACCTCGAGCGAGGACGGCAACTCGGGTTTTCCCTAACGACTGTGGAGTTTGATGTTTTAAGGCTTTAAGCAGCTGCGAGCGGCGTAACCGACTCGAGTGCGCCTATGCGCATCGCGCGCGTTAGCGGACAACCTCGAGCGAGGACGGCAACTCGGGTTTTCCCTAACGACTGTGGAATTTGATGTTTTAAGGCTTTAAGCAGCTGCGAGCGGCGTAACCGACTCGAGTGCGCCTATGCGCATCGCGCGCGTTTTGCTTTACAAAATGTGATTAGCGCGTTGACGGTAACTGTGAGCAAAGCTCAAAAACAGCCGTTGTCTAAATGGGGTCGCGGGCCATATGAGGCTTATTTAGTTTATTCTCGTTTCGGAGGCGTTATTTAGTTTGGTGTTAAACTTGTGTATAACAAACCTGTATTAGTCAATTGCTAATATCTCGAGGTTCATTAATGGCGTTCGCTAGGCGCTGGAATGCAAAAAGTGAGAGTAGCGCGTAAGAAGACACCACACCATAATCAACACCGCGCACCAGAGGAAGAGTCGGGCAAAATAAAACCCCGAGCCTCTTCCCCCAAACCAAAAAGAGAGATCTTTTCATTAGTGCTTATGACCTGCCAAGCAAGCGCGTTACAAGAGATTTGACAAATTCACAAAACCCTAAAACAACAAAGCCTAACAACAAGAACAACACGAGCAACCCGAATTCGATCGGAGTTACATATACGTCAGTTTTTGCAGTTAGCGCGCTGGCAACGTGCAATAGAATCAGTGAAGCTTGCCACGCACTCCAGTCGCAAACCCCCGCGTCTCCGGCAACGCGATGTCCTGAAGGGAGCCACAGGCCACGGCAACGGACCACACTAGAGAGATAAGCGCGACAGCCAGAGGCCGGAAGAGCGCGGTGGCGGGCCGGTGAAGACACGGCGGAGGCTTGTTAGTTTATTCTCTTTTCGGAGGGCTGTTATGGGGCCGCGGGCCAAGGCCACGGGCCACGATGGGGCTGTGGGCCAAGGCCGCGAGCCAAGGCCACAGGCCAAGGCCGCGATCCATGCTAATTAAAATGCAAGCTAATTATATAAGCAAGAAAATATACTAACCTGCGCGATTATTGACTGCTGACCCGAGAGCATGACATTCCAAGGATAAGAAGATCCCCACGGACGGCGCCAATGTTGAAGTCCGAAAATCTCGAACTAACTACGGGACAAAATTATTGAACTCTCGGACCTTTCGGCGCGCTAGAAACCGGCTCGTCTTGTTTTGAGCTCTCCCACCCCCCGCGTATTATTTTATTCTCTTTTCAGAGGCTTATAAGACTTTTTAAGGTCTTTCCCGTAAAATAGTGCGAGCTCCTCGGAGACTCAAACACGTCGGAGCCCGTCCTTCGAGAACACGTCTCAGGACTCGGCTTTTTTCCGATCCGCTAAATAGTCACCACACACCACTATATATAGAAAGTGAGCTGGCTGCTTGGATGTTTTGTTTGTCGATGTGGGACAAATCTTGGTGACGTGGCATGCTAGTGTTGATTTCACAAGAATATAGCCAAAGTGTATGCTTTGATCGCGTTTAAGGCCATAGTGTATGCTTGATCGCGTTTAAGGCCAAAGTGTATGCACATACCTGCTAATGATGACGTGGCAAGTGCCCAATTTTTCCTTCGTATACTCGATGTGGGACGTTACGTACACACATGGCGCCATACGCATACATTTATTTAAAACAGTTATTCGCGTACTTAGCGCGTTAAAAGCGTGCTTAGCGCTTTAATCTTTTATGTCGATATTATCATCTCGTGCACCAACGCGGTGACAATTCCGGGTATCAACAAATTCAATCTTATATTTTTTTATAAAATCGTGCCTTGATGAAAACCTTCATTTCAATCCAATGCCTTTTATTAGGCACAATTAGATTATTTTAATAAAAAATATTAATTTCCAAAAAATCCAATCACATAACCATTATATGAAATCAATTTGATTTGTTGACAGTTAATTGACTTATTTTTTATTGATTAAAATTTTTATTGTAGATTCTACATATTAATTATAAAATAAAGAAACGTATTGATAAAAACAAGTAGTCAGTCCTTATATGATAATTATAATACTACAAAGATTTGTTCGATTAGAAAATATATTATAACATAAATATCGTATCATTAAAATAAATCTCATAAGAAATAAATTATACAAAATAATACAAAATTTTATATTAAACTATACTTTTGAATAATTTTATATAAAATTTCAGTAAATTTTTATCTAAATCAAATCGTGTTGACTCGTACTACTATACTACAGTAGTATCTTTGAGAGTGGACGGTGCAAGTTGAGAAGTGGATTCCAAAACGACGTCGTGGTTAGATATATTCTGTTTGCCTGACTTTCATCCGAAGATACATTTCGAATTCAGATGAGACTGTGAGAGCGGGCATCAGCTAGCAAAGCCGTCGTCGGAGCTTTCATCAATGGCTTCTCCTGTAATCCTCCCCTTCGAAGACAAAGATCTCGACGACGCTGATCTATGGGCTGTCATCGACTCTGCCGCTGCATCCTACTCCACCGCCATAACCACCACCTCTCACACCGCAATCTCCTCCGCCAGATCCCGGAAACCCCTAACCCTAAAACCTTCCAACTGTCGAACTCCTCAGATCCTTCCTTCGCCTTCTCCGTCTCCACCTCCACAGTTCCAGAGGTCCTTCAAAGTCCCCAGGCACAACCAACACCACAAGTCCTCCCCCAACAACGCCGTTACTCCCTACTATGGAGGCGGAGGCGGTGAGGTTCTGGACAGCTTCGATCGCGACCATCAACGTCCGCAGAAGATCTCGCGATCCTCTTTTCGCGCCTGTGAGGTGACCGAAGACAGTCCTTCGGCGATCGTGAGGCACGCGCAGATTAGGTCTCCGGCGACTCCGGTTCTCTCTTCGCCGGGATCGGGGAGCTTTACGGGGAAGGAGATAAGTCCTTTTGCACAGAATTTGATGCCAGTTGATTGTCCACGAGGAGAAGACAAGCAGATTGCCTTAGGAGGGCGGGTTAACACTGTGAGTTTGTTCAAGGAGTACCAGGAGACAGCAATGGCGGTCAGTTAAACTGGACTCATAATTTTTCAGTCGATCTGTCTTTTTACTAGGCAATTTCCTGTATAATTGCAACCAGAGTTTGATTTTGTATGCGTTCGTTCAACTGTTTGCCGAGTATTAATGAAGGATTTGAGGTACAGATTAGACTATCCTCTTGGCGTTGAGCATTGAGGATTTGAACCATTATAAACTAGATTATTTCTCGATGTTGAGATACAGATATGAATATTTATTTGGTGCAAGGGATGGTGAAATATGAATTGAACTGCTTATCAATTCTAATTAAATGACCAGTGTCAAAGTTTTTCATATAGCTGATTCTTCCATAAACTGAGGTGCTTTCCACTCACAGAATTAACATGCCATGGAGTTGTGTAGCGATGTGTCGCTTCATTATTAATAAAGCTTTGAATGCACAAAGCTGTACCACTTGTACCTATGAACTGTACAATGCTTCTCGTTCTTGTAGGAAATGACTCTTATCTTCAACTTAGATTATACTTTTTCCACTGTGGGTCATTCTGTTTCTGCTATAAATGGTGCACCTTAACAGTTGTCAAGGAGAAGGTTTCCTGTTAAGTATAACGCATTCTTAAAATTTGAGTTTATTGTTGTTTGGTAGTTTGATGTCATCTGCAAGTTGCTTGTAGAATCTGCTTGGTCTCATGTTTTGACAAATTGGCAGATTTTGGAGAAATCTGATTATATCATGATCTCAGGAAATCCTTACATTAAGAAATCAGGTTAATGAAAAGCTCAATTCTCTCAGTTATTAGTGTGCTTAGACCAGAATTATAAATATAATCATATGCATTTTCCCTGAATAGGTTGGAGGAAGATGGCATTTTACTTCAATGTGTCCTTTGAAATCAAAGACAAGACCATCGAGTTTGATGACAAGCGAAATGTACAGCGTGCAGAATTTTTAGTCCGAGCACATATACCGTATGTAGTTTGTTGCTTGCTGAACATAGGAACTGCAACTATAAACAAACCCTTATATCTGCAGTACTTATTGCATAACTTGTTCATTCTTCTCATCAGGAGTGGTAGGTTTTCTGATGGATGGGGCTCATGTGAAAGGAATGAGAAGAAATTTATGAAACCAAATAATGACATACCCACTACAGCTGAAACTAGAGCCAAGAATAGAGCATGCCAGGTTGCTATTCGACTATCTGTTCTTATAAATTCGCCATCCGTTCAGGAATTTCATTTTTCCATCCTTCAGTAATTGCTCTTTTCTGTTAACATATGATGCACAAGTGCTGAATGTTTTTCATGACAGTTCTGTTAAATGTGTTTCATAATCGAGCTCATGTTCTTACAACCTTGCAACTCAATAGGATCAGCAAACCAGACACACTTGTTGATTTGCTTTTGAATGCTCAACCTTTCTAAACCACTCGTGTCATAGTTGATGAAGCTAGCTTTAGTCCTCTCTTTCTCCTGCTTGCTGATAAAAATAGATTTTTGAGGTTTAGAAGATGTATGAGCAGTTTTGCAATTGAATGTTTCGCACTCGCCTCTTCCTAAGTAGTACTCCCTCCGTTTCACAATAAGTGTCGTTTTAGCACTTAAACTTTGTTTCATAATATGTGTCGTTTTAGGTTTTTAAAGTGATTTATTAGGCGTGAATAATGATAATTTTTATTGGAATGTGTATTTGTTGACTAAAGTTGTTCATTCATTGGCTAAAAAAATGTAATGAGTGGTAAGATTAAGAAAAGGTTATAAGTTTTAAAGTGAATGATTACTTTTCTTAAAAACTGTGTTAAAAGCTAAAACGACACTTATTATGAAACGGAGGGAGTAGTATATGCTCAAATGTATATCTGAATTGGTTGACACCTGAAGTGGTTTTTGTTTCAGGATCTTCTGGGAATTGGACAGTATCGACCTGGTGCAACTTTTAAGCCATAACTATAATGTGCAATCATATGCAGTATGCTGTATATCTCAGATGTTATTACTAACCTGCACAAAACTTTGACACACCAGAATTTAACAGCGTGGCAAAATCCTCCTCTTACTATGTCAGCATCGAAAAGCCAAGAGGTTTTTGGCTTGTTTGGGTCCCCCTTGAAAAAATTCCATAGAGAGGATTTTTAGTGTGAAACCTCTCTCAAAAGTTGAATCTGTCCAAAATAGAAAGACATGAAGATGAAGATACATTTAGTGCTTTATTGTATGCCATAGTGTATACCCATCCTTGAATATAGAATGTAGTTTTTTTTGTTGAACATAAGATGTAGTTTTGATTCCAGCTGGGCAGATGTTTTTGTCCCGCTCCTTTTTTAATGAAGTTTTCTTCTCCCGGGTACTGATCCATAACCTTCTCTTTTACATTTTTGGCTCAGAATTGCAGACTCGATTGCAGATACATGAATTTTAAGCTTGGTCTAAGCTAATGGATACTTGAGTTGGGTGCTTTTCTCTGTTGGTCATTTATAGGTCTTGCAATTGGAGGTGGTGTTGGGTACAAGTGAAATTTGAGGGTGCCAGTGACATCTTCTAGTGTAGTAAAACATCAAGGATAGATAGATACACCGGCAAGGGGAATCCCTGATGCCTTATTTTACTTGAGTTAATGTACTGTTTTTGTTAGTTGCTAGTGAATTCTGGCAATATTTTCTTACTAAAGCCGGAGTCTCTTCTTTCAAGGCTGCACAGGTCTTTTGTAGGCCTTCCTATTTGGCAGATTTTCCTTTTTAGCTTCTTTTTCCTTTGGAATAATTGTCGTTTAAAGTTTTGTCACAATTTTTAACAAAGTTAAAATGTGAACTTTTTAATGATTAATACTCATTAGTGTCCTTTAAAGCATATTAATACTCCGAATATGTTTGTTTAGCAATATGTCTGTATTCTGTCCACACTTGGTTCTTGTAATGAATAAGCCCAAAACATGGTCTCTGGTGACCATGATGGTAACCTTACTATGTCGACACAACAAATTTCTCTTCTTTACTTGAATTAGAAAGAAAAAAAAGCAGATTAGAGCTCTCAGCCTAAGTTCATGAAGTGATTTACAAGCAAAGAAATCACCAAATTCTTGATATTACTATATCCCTGTCGAGATACGCTCGTCTCTTCAGACAGAAACATTTTTGTACACCTTGTCAGCATTAAGACCTCCTGCAATGAAACATTCCCATCGTCTGAAATTTGGAAAGCTTCAAAACGTAGCTAGGTTCCTTTCGTAATTATACTTTAGAGACAGAGATCAATATTTCAATGTTTCCCATCGATAAAGAGTAGGATTCATGGAAATTTTTGGAGATATATAAAAAATTATACCCTCAGTCCTTCATGGTTACTGTAACCACAATCCTTATTGCAAAATGGCAGACAATACATAACCCCTCTCTTGCCATTGCCAATACATGATCTCTCAGATCTTTTCTCGCTACTAATCCTTTCCAACATACAATATTACACGACGAAACCAAGCTTCAGGGGCTGGTCACTGATCATTTTCATCCATTGCTCCTGAAGTTTTTCAGTGCTATATGAAGCTTCAAGTATTAATCATGAAGTTTTCATCTGGAGAAGGGAAGAGTTACGAACTTGGCTTCATGTCAACTCACTGGCACTATTCTTATCCATCTCTTCTCCGCTACACTCAGCCGCAATCTTTCCTGAACCAATGCCAACCATCTTCCCAAGAGATCCCATGGCAGACAATCCCTTAAAGCTACTACTACCTTCGGTATAAGTCCAGTACTTTTTTGATCTCCATGGCTTCGATGAGGGGCTCAACTCGACCTCACAATCATCGTCGTCATCATCATAATCACAATCAACATTGATGCTGACATCATTGTCAACTTCAAGTTTATTCATCCTTGCAACTACCAATTGGTTGATGTTGCTTCTGCAGAAGGGGCAGAGAGGAGGCTTGTTGGAGGTTTGATAGTGACTAGGCTTGCTGACCTGGCAGCATAGCGCGAGCATACAATGGGCGCACATTTGGTGGCCACATTCCTCAACCTGAATTGTGCAGGCTTGTTCAAAGCAGATGCAACATAGCTCTACTTCGCTGTCCTGAAAAAAAAGTTTCATTGACTTAATAGAAATTGATAGAATTTGAAGAAGAATTGATGTGCACAAGCAAGGATTTCAGAACACATAAAGCTGTGATTCTTCTTAATTGAAATGAACGATTACAAAGGTTAAATAACAGACTCAATTGCTTGGAAACAAACTCCACTAACCACGTCTAACAATCCTAGATTAGTGGCTCACATCATGACTTAATAAAACAAATAATAACGTTGCTAAACAATTGTAACAGACTTGACTAAGTCTCCTAGAATTAAGCTGAATATCAAACTACATTTATTCTAGCTTAAAGTCAAATAACATATGGTTGAATTATATTCCAATACCTCCCCTTAATTCAACCTCCTGCATACCAATTCTATCCTTGAAGAACTGATGCTTTGCCTGAGCCAAAGCCTTTGTGAATAAGTCTGCATTCTGCTCACTTGTGCCACAAAATTTCAGAACCAATTTCTCCTCTGACACGAGCTTCCTTATGAAGTGATGCTGAACTTCAATGTGCTTTGTCCTTGCATGGAATGCAGGATTCTTAGTCATAGCAATAGCAGACTTGTTATCACACCATAACTGAATTGCACCTTCTTGCTCACAACAGAGATCTTTGAGCAATTTTCTTAACCAAACTGCTTGCCTTGCTGCTGAACCAGCCGCCATATATTCTGCCTCAGATGAAGACAGAGCTACTGTGTCTTGCTTCTTTGAGCTCCAAGTGATTGCTCCTGACCCAAGACTAAACACTGAACCTGAGGTGCTCTTTCTGTCGTCTAAGCATCCAGCCCAGTCACTATCAGAGTAGCCAATTAACTTGAAATTCTCCACACTTTCATAGAGAAGTCCAAACTTAATTGAACCTGCAACATACCTCAAAATTCTTCTTGCTGCTCCTAGATGTTGCTTGGTTGGAGAGTGCATGTACCTTGAGATTACACTTACACTGTGAGCAATGTCTGGCCTTGTGTGTGTAAGGTAATTCAAGCCACCAACCAAGCTTCTGTAGAGCTTCTCATCAGCTTTCCCTGTACCATCATCACGTTGCAGCTTCTCATTAGTGTTCATAGGAGTTTTCATTGCCTCACACTTCTCCATGTTGAACTTCTTGAGCAAATCTTCTGCATACTTCCTCTGACACAGAAATACTCCATCCTCACTTTGTTTTACTTCCAAACCAAGGAAGTATTGCAACATTCCTAGGTCTGTCATCTCAAACTTCTCCATCATGGCTTCCTTAAACTCAGTTAGAAGCCTCTGAGATGTGCTAAAGTAGATAATGTCATCTACATAAAGACAGACCACAATAAAATCATTCTCACCTTGCTTCTTCACATAAAGTGTAGGCTCATTCTCACTTCTCTCAAACTGATGCTGAATGAAGAATGAATCTATCTTGCTATACCATGCTCTTGGAGCCTGTTTCAATCCATACAATGCCTTTTGCAGCCTGTATACCTTTGCTTCCTCACCTTTCTTAGCAAACCCGAGAGGCTGCTCCACAAAGACCTCTTCTTGCAATTCTCCATTGAGAAATGCTGATTTAACATCCAGCTGAAACACCTTTAGCTTCCACTGAGCTGCTAAGGCTAACACCACTCGAACTGTCTCAAACCTTGCCACTGGTGAGAAGGTTTCCTCATAATCAATCCCTTCTTGTTGAGCATATCCCTTGGCCACCAGCCTAGCCTTGTGTTTCTGAACACTCCCATCTGTATTAAACTTGGTCCTGTAAACCCATTTCAATCCAATGACATTCTTCCCTTCAGGAAGATCCATTAGACACCAAGTTTCATTCTTCTCAATAGACTTAATCTCCTCTTTCATTGCTACCTGCCACTCATTCTTGTCTTTGGCTTCATCAAAGCTGGAAGGATCACACACCATTAGAGCAAAATCACAGCCATCATCTAATTCACTGAGAGCTCTATAACCTCTTGGTCCAGTGGCATTTGTTGAACCTGTAGATGTGCTTGAAGGAGATGAATTTGATGATGATGATGAGCTATGACTTACTGGTGTGGATGGAGATGGTGGAGGTGATTGAGGTGGTTGCTGACTGCCTGCAGAAGCCTGTATCTCCTCCCCTGAATCATTAAAGCTAACACTTCTTTGCTGTTGCTTATCACAGACCTGACTACTCTCCCAATTCCAGGCCGAATTCTCATCAAACACCACATTTCTGCTCACAATTATCTTGCCAGATATTGGATTATACAACCTGTATGCTTTTGACTGAGGTGCATATCCAATGAACACACACTTGACAGACTTATCATCAAGCTTAGTTCTCATATCAACAAAAACATAAGCCAAGCATCCAAAGATCCTGAAATGACTTACAGATGGTCTTTTGTTTCTCCATGCCTCAAGTGGAGTCATGTTCATCACAGCCTTTGTAGGAGACACATTCAGAATGTACACGGCTGTTGCTACTGCCTCACACCAGAACCTGTTTGGAACTCCCTTGGCCTTAAGCATACTTCTTGCCATTTCAACCACAGTTCTGTTCTTTCTCTCAGCCACTCCATTTTGCTCAGGAGTGTATGGGGCTGTCAGCTCCCTTCTGATTCCATGCTCCTCACAAAATGCAATGAACTCCCTTGACAAGAATTCACCACCTCTGTCTGTTCTCAAAGCCTTCACACTCAAACCTGACTGTTTTTCAACCATAGCTTTGAACACTTTGAAGTTATCAAATGCTTCAGACTTTGCTTTGAGAAAATAGACCCAGCTCATTCTACTATAATCATCAGTTATGAGTAGAAAGTACTTACTGCCTCCAAGAGAAGTTGTTCTCATTGGACCACACAAATCAGCATGCAAGAGCTCTAGACATTCACTTGCTCTCCAGGCCTTGTCTCTTGGAAAAGACCCTCTTTGCTGTTTTCCATACAAACAACCTTCACACAGCTCGAGCTCACCCACTTTAGGCAAGCCTTCCACCATTTCCTTTGTCTTTAACAGCTTCAGACCCTGCATATTGAGATGTCCATACCTCAAGTGCCAAAGTGTTGCATCTGTATCACCTTTGACAATTAAGGCTTTGTTGACATGACTGGCCAAATCAAGAGGAAACATTTTATTCTTCCCCATGGTGATCTGCACAATCTTCTCACTGGTTTTCTTGTCACGAATTATGCAGGAATCATGCTCAAAAATCACTGAATAACCAGACTGCACTAACTGACCAACACTTAACAGATTGTGAGCTAGGGCAGGCACATATTGCACATCAAACAAAAGCTTAGTGTTACCTTGCTCAGTTTTGACAGCAATAGTACCTTTGCCTTCCACTGTGAGCTGTTTGCCATCACCTAGCCTCACCATGCTTTTGATTGATTCATCCAGGTCTTTGAACAGAGATTTGGCACTTGACATATGGTTTGAGCACCCACTGTCAATATACCACACTGCTCCTCCTGTCTCCTTGTCAGTTGTGTGTTGTGCAAGAAATAGCTTTTGTTCTTGCTCAACAAAGTTGGACTTTTGATCACCATTCTGCTTCTCATCCTCCTCCTTCTTCCAGCAATTGGCTTCTTTGTGACCTGGTTTCTTGCAGTAATAGCATTTGAAGGGACTCTTGTTACCTTGAGAAGATTGATCTCTACCTTCACTGCTTTGACCTCTTCCCCGGCCCCTTCCTCTTGATCCTCCTCTTCCTCTGCCTCTTCCTGACCCTTGCTGGTTTCTTTGATTGTTGGAGGACTCAGACTTGGCTTGAAAAGCCTTCTCTTCACTCTTGTCTTCACCCTTGCACATTCTTTGCTCATGTGCATTGAGTGATCCCTTGAATGCATCAAAGGTATATGTTTCCATATCCTTTGACTCCTCGATTGCTGTCACAATATGCTCATATTTCTTCGTGAGACTTCTCAGCACCTTGCCTACTATTGAAGGCTCTTTCACCTCTTCACCAAGAGTTCTCATCTGTTGGACAGTGCTTGAGATTCTTGCTAGATATTCACCAGCTGTCTCCTTCTCCTTCATTTGAGAAGTCTCAAATTCTCTTCTCAGAGACTGTAATCTTACATTGATTACTTTCTTATCTCCAACATATTCTTGTTTAAGAATATTCCACGCTTCTTTTGATGTAGAAGCAGCTGCAATTTTGGGAAAGAATTCATCATCCAATGCTTGCTGAATGATGAACAAGGCCTTTGCATCCTTCTTCCTCTTTTCCCTTAATGCTTGATCTGGTTCCTCTGGCTGCGTGTCAGGGAAACCATCTTCCACAATGCTCCATAATTCCTGAGATCTGAAGAGTGTCTTCATCTTCAAACTCCAAAAACGGTAGTTCACACCTTTGAACATAGGCAACTGGGTAAGCGAGTTCCCATTGCCATTACCATTGTTGTTTTGCATTGTTTCAAGCTTGTGCTTCTCTGTGTTTTGCTCTCACACGAAACACTCAAACCCAACCCAAGATTAACTCTCTCGCTCTGATACCAAATGATAGAATTTGAAGAAGAATTGATGTGCACAAGCAAGGATTTCAGAACACATAAAGCTGTGATTCTTCTTAATTGAAATGAACGATTACAAAGGTTAAATAACAGACTCAATTGCTTGGGAAACAAACTCCACTAACCACGTCTAACAATCCTAGATTAGTGGCTCACATCATGACTCAATAAAACAAATAATAACGTTGCTAAACAATTGTAACAGACTTGACTAAGTCTCCTAGAATTAAGCTGAATATCAAACTACATTTATTCTAGCTTAAAGTCAAATAACATATGGTTGAATTATATTCCAATAGAAATCATTCAGGTTTTTGATAAACAAATGCCATAATCGAAGAAACTTTACCTCGGGTGAGCAGTCTTCAACAGAAAGAGTAGGATCTGGTGGTGGAAGGAAGGAGTGGGCAGCTTCCTTTAATATGTTTTTTTCTCTCTTTTTATTTGCATCTATGAGGGCTTTCTCTAGAAGAGATTTAGCATCAGGGTTTAGCTCATTGATGACTTTCAGTGATGAAGGCCATACAAGTGGCTCTGGTGATGAAGGATTGAGTAGGGCAGCACATAACACATTTTTGTACTTGAGGGCAACCATGTAGGGTATCCTCCTGAAGATCCAAAAGTAATTTCTTAAAATTGAATCAAACTTCTAAGAATCTTGCAACAGATAATCATTTTAACTTCCATTGTTCCCTTGATTTAAATTTATAATTTAACAGCACAAAAAGGAAATCTAGCTTATGATTGATGATAGCATCTCTACCAACTCCAAGTGCAAGTCTAAGAGGAGTTTCATTTATTGCAAGATATGATAGTCAGGACTATGAAAGCTTTATTGGGTAAGAAACTACGGCTTAATTTGGCATGAAATACTTATTATTACTTATAAGAAGGTCACTGTGCCAAACAAAGCCTAATTAGTTTGCTAATGAATGACTAGATATTGACTGTGACAATTGATATGCCAGGGATTTACCCTGCTGAATCACGTTGAAGTCGGTCAGCTCCATGAGCTAGTAATTCCCTTACACAATCCAGTGAGCCTCCACGAGCTGCCAGATGGAGGGGCGTGCTCCCACAATAGCTGCCAAGAGGGAAAATTGCTCAATCTCCAAACGGTGTGGTAAATCATCAAAACTAATCACAATGCAATATATCAACTAAGGCGATCACAAAAGCACAATCCCATATACGAAGAACTACCTGGTTGCACCAGTGGAAGCCGAAACAAGAGCTCCTCTGTCCAACAGAATGTGGACACATTCTGCATGCCTATGCCGGGCTGCCAAATGCAATGGGGTTGACCCCTTTTTATCTCTTATGTTGACAAATCTCGCGAATCCCCTGCCGAACCAACCGATCCCAAACCAGCAAGGAATTAGTACTAATTGGAGAATTAGCTGAGAGATGCAAATGAGAGAGAACTAGTAAAGAAGACACACCAAGAGGCAGCCACAGGAGAAGAATGAGCTGCTGAGAGAAGGGATTGCAAACAATCCGAGTGACCAAACAATGCAGCATAATGCAAGCAGGTTCTTCCTTGGCCTGAATCAAACATCAGCATCTAAAACAAACCCAAGAATATGTGAAAATTGAGTACTTGAACACCAAATCTTAAGCAACAGAAAGTGAAGATGAATCAGCCTACATTTGCTCCAGCTTGAATAAGCTTTTCTAGACAAGAGATCTTCCCATGCATTGCAGCCATCATAAGCGGAGTCTTCAAAGTCCAACAAACCAAAACCCTCAATTAGCACACAAAAAAAAAGCTACTATTAACCACTAACTAGCATTGTACAGAGAGCGAGAAGGAAGAAGAACCTGCTTGTGGCGATTGAGCAAATCAGGGTTTGCACCATGATCCAGCAACATAGACAGAATCTGCAGCAACCCAATTCAACCCAAATCAGAACAACCCAAATCAAAACAACCCAAATCAAGAAACGAGGCCTGAAACCGAGTAATCGGACCTCGATCCGGCCAGAAGAGGCGGCGAGATGGAGGGCGGGAACCCTATCATGGCCATAGGCAGAGATCCGGAGCACAGATTTGGGATCCCTTTGGAGAAAGGACTTGAGCATTTCCAACTCCCCATTCTGAATGGCACTAGAAATCCCATTTCCGTGGACGTCTCTGAGTTGGGAGCAGCTGCAACTCAGCCCCTGCCCCATTGTTTCGCCCCCACCGCCCACAGAGGGGCTCCTCCTCCTCTTCGGAGTTGGGTAGAGCAGATTTTGGATGAGATGATGAGTGTAATTTTGGTTTGGTAAGCGAGAGAGGTTGAACAAGGAAGGAGGAAGTGGGACCAGAGCGCGATGAATCAGGGCAGCTGCCGGAAACGATTTGATCCGGTTAAAGGGATTTTGTATTCGAAACAAAATTGAAGAAAAATCAAAATAAAAAAGGAGCTTTTGCTTTTACACGTCAGAAAATTTTGTTACTACCAATAATATATGTTGCGTTCTTCTTCTTTTTTTTAATCTTTTTGAATTTTCCACACCGAAATAGTAAAATGCAGATCATTTACAATGGAGAAATCTCCAAAAATTTTTAATAAAAAAGAAAAATAAAATTAGAGATTTATCAGACTTTGCAGAAAATTTTACAGAAAATTTTTTTTTTGCCAAAGTAAAAGTCTGAAATTAAGAAATATTTTTCTGGCCATATATGACAAATCCTCACTTTTATTTATTTTTATTTTTTTAATTGCTAAAAAATCTTTAATGAATTTTTTCACCGGGGATGCTCTTATTATTTGTTTTAATGGAAAAAATGTATTGTTGAATCAGGAAAATGAGAGACTGAAAAGTCAAAAAGGCAAACAGCAGGGGATTTGGATTTTGTCTATTAGTGTATTCATAAATCCGATCATTTTTTTCTATCAGGAAAACCAGGCATTTAAAAAAATGAAAAATGAAAAATTTATTATTTCATATCCGTATTCTGACTTGCATTAACTGGGTTTAATTATTAATTTGTTAGTTGAAAATACTTATGAATGCCATAAATTGCATATATAAGTTTGCAATTCATTCCCATATGAGCTTATGAACGAAGTTATGAGCAAAACATAGCTCATGAACGTTATACTAGTTTTTTTAAGAGTTTAAGTAGGATAGAATTTGTTCCTCGTCTTAATATCAACGCTATACTTGAGCATAGAGTTCTCTGAATATTCCTTATGAGTGGTAAACTCAAGTTACTTCTCATTTCTTTTATCTCCTGCAAGTTGTAGAGAATGCTGACCTAAAGTAAATTACATAATGTTATGAAAAACTAGTATCTGCAAATCCAAATTTAACACTTAAAAGGTTATATTTGGTAATCATATATGAGTTTTTAGTTGTAAGTTGTTTAAAAACTCAAATCAATTTATAGTTTTGAAACTTCAAATTTTAAAAACTATTTTTGATTGTGTTTTAAAAAATTATATTGACATAAAAATTCATAATATTTTATATCCTAAAAATTAATATAATATACATTAGATAATGTAACTGGTGAAATTCGAAAACACAAAGTTGAGTGAACGCGATGAGAGTGACAAAGATAGCCGAGACAACAACAAGGATACAAGGTGGTGTTTAGTAGGGGTGTCCAAACCTGGTTAACCGTAGTTTCGGTTAACCGGACTTCGGTTAACCATAATTTCGGTTAGCTAAAATCACAAACCTAAACCAAACCGTTAATCTCGGTTAACCGGAGTTCGGTTAACCGATTTTTCGGTTCGGTTTTATCGGTTAACCAATAACCATTTATGTGATTTAGATTATCATAATTTACATGAAAGATTAATAATATTATTGAATATGATTAAACAATATAATCTAATTAGATTAGATCTTCAATAATATACTAATTTTATATGCTTTGATAGTTATAATAACCAAATGATACTTTAAACTACTAATGTATGTATTTCATTCAAACAAAATATTTAATAAATAATTTAGAGGGCTTATGTAGACACGTACAATGACATATTTGACAAGTAAATAACTGAAATTACAAGCCACATCAAAACTATGCAAACAAGAGAACTCAAAAATGCTCAACCAAACAACATCATCATTTGAAAAATTAATCGTTTAAAGTAAATCAAACTTATATATAAATATAAAAATATAAAAATTAATTTTCGGTTTTTCGGTTAACCGGTATTGTGAAAATCATAAACCGAAACCGAACCGAAAACCGTGAATATTCTCGGTTCGGTTAACCAAACCAAAAGTTTAAATAATGTCGGTTCGGTTAACCAAAAAATATGCCGGTTTTTCGGTTTATTGGTTCGGTTTTTCGGTTTCGGTTTTTTATGGACACCCCTAGTGTTTAGAGCAAGCTAACGCGATAAGTGTAATGGGTGAAGATTTGTTTTTGTTTTTTTTTTTAGCACCAAAATACTCCATCTATTGAATCAAAGCGTCTTCAACAATTACATGGGAAAATTCAGCAGGAAAAGAAAAGGAAGACAAATCAAAAACTAAGAAAACTAAATCAGAAGTGGCAAGATAATTTGCTGCTTTGTTGGCCGATCGACGGACATGCACCCACTGACAGCTGCTGAAGTGACGATCAAGAGCTTTAATCTTATTCAACACCAGCTCCAATTGCCCTCTCCACGAGATGCCTTTCTTGATTTTTGAAATCATACTCAAACAGTCGGACTCCAGAACCACATGAGACAAGTCCATTTCCCCTGCAACTTCCAAAGCCCAGAGCATCGCCTCTGCCTCCGCCAGCTCCACACTTCCGGTCAATTGAATCTCCTTTGCACCAGCCGCACACAACCCTCCCTGATCATCTCTGGCAACGAAGCTGATCCGGCAGCCCCTAACCTCAGAAACCGATGCATCCGTATTAAACTTTATGAAGTTTTCGACCGGAGGAGACCAAGCTCCATTCCCAGCCTGAACCTTGTTTTATTTCAAGAAGTGAGGGATGAAGGGTTCCAAGTATGCATGATCTAACTCTCTTTGCGCGCTCAGTGTATCAGATTGCAACAAGGATCTTTTACTCGAGACTTAGTATGGGTTCGCGAGGTTTCGAATCCCTTATTTAGTGTGCAGAGTTTGTTATTTATAGCCGAGCCCGTGGCTGGGTTTTAGCGAAAAGTCGATGTGGGACGGGAGCGCTCTGGGCACGTGTCGCACCCCTATTGGCCCGTTGGGGCGGCGGCCGCGGTTCCACCCATCCACTTGCTTGGATGGGACGTCGCCCACTTGGATTGGACGTCGCCCACTTGCGCTCACCCTCAACGCGATGACGACGTCATCGAGGGACCTTGACACTTGGTAGATTTTGGTTTTAAAGGGGGGCCTACTTTCATACCGTCAACGCTGTGACGGTTCTTGGTATCAACAGTAACAATGATGATTTATGTAATTGTGGTGGTGTAAAGGGAGGTGGAGGTGGTGACGACAATGGTGGTGGTGGTTGTGGTGGCGATGACGGTGGTCGATGTAGTCGCAACGATGGTGGTGGTGTTGGTATAGTAGTGGTGATGGAAGTGGTGGGGGCGGCGAAGGAGGTGGCGGGAGCGGATGTGGAGGGAGCGGTGACAATGGCGACAGAGATGGCGACGGCGGTGGCGATGGAGGTGGAAACGACAACGGAGGTGGCCGTGGCGGTGGTGGTTGACCATCAATGTAATATCGATGATGATATTGGTGAAAGCGAATATGACTTTACTTGTTCAAAACAAAATATTATAGTTTCAGGTTTTGTTTTATTTTTATGAGTTGAAAACCAAAAGCTGAAAACTCGTATGGTTACCACACAAACTCTTTGTATTTCAATGGAACAATTTTAGCCTAGCATTTCACACAACCCGCTTCCATGTGAGCCGAACGGAGCCTAGAGGACTTTACGAATTTTATGGCTTAGATAAGACACTTAAGAAATGTAACTTTAATTGAATGAAAAAGAAAAATAACTTATACAGTCCTCCGTAAAATTTACCTCACAATCGACGTGTCCGGTAATCTAGAGGTTGTGTGGATAATTGAGTCTATCATACAAGTTTAGTAAGGTTCTAGCCAAAAACCATTGTCATAATGGACTAACTCCTTAGGTTGTATAGTAGGTAATTTATTTTCTATTTTTCAATGTGTGGTACTCTTAATAATTCCCCCTCAAGTGCAACCGCATGGGTTAATCAACACTTGGATAAAATCCTTCAAGGCTTGCGAACTGTAATATTTGCACTATTTGCTCCTATGTTGGGCGGACTTCCCGAATATGCTCATAAGGGCCGACAAGTCTGAATAAATCTATTAAGGCCGACGAACCACCACTTTCGGGTTAGATCACTCCTTTATTTTATTAGGTAGATTGTTTGAATTGATTTCGAGAAGCTAGTAAGTCTGAAGACTCCAGGAAATGAACATACACTGAAACCCGCCCTAATACCATGTTGAACTTCTATGAACCGATGGATAGGGGACCACCAGTGACGGACGGGGGCGGGGGCCAGTGGGGGCCCGTGCCCCCACTTCCGTCCGGGTTGTAATTTATTATGTATATTTTAAATATTTTTTTAATAAAATATATAATTAATTAAAATGTAAATTAGTTACATAAAAGTTAATATTCTAGTTGGTTTAATTTAAATTTTAGGATGTCTAGTGTTTAAGTCAGGTTTATGTATTCTATCTCCATCATGTTACTAATATAATTTTAATGGATACGCTATAAACTAAAGACTATTTTAACAAATTGTAAAATTTATAAGATTTAACATACGATATAGTTATCATCGACCGACGACAATTTAACATAAATCGACAATTATAAGTTGTGCCCCCACTCTCGTAAAGCTCTGCGTCCGTCACTGGGGACCACGGATATATAAACCCAATATATAAGTCCAATAAAGTTCTATTCGAAAATCAATTAACAATAAGATTAGCAATTCACTTAAGTAAGACTATTTTGTCCCACTTTTATAGGCATGTACTATCATTCTCTCGATAATAAAAACATTTGTCCACAATAAATTCATGACTCTTTTTATGGTTCTTCGATGTGACCCCCTCTATTGAACAATTGAGTATAATCATTACATTTTTGTCCAAAACAATGTTCATTCATTCTCCATGTCTTAGGACACTATCATCATATAGCCAATTTCGACAATAACCAAGCATGGAGAGCCCAATCACATCCCTCAT